>CM021108.1:237696842-238021942 GCA_007115665.2 Sequoiadendron giganteum | reverse complement strand
ATTGAATGCCTCAAAGTTGTCGATCAGATCCCAGAACCTATGTCAATAAGATCACATGCAAATATTCTTTGCAGTTGAAGTTCTACGAATTTGGTTAACCACCAACTCAGAATCTCTGAAGACACTTATCTGCTTTGCACTCATTTGCTCCGCAAAGCCTAAACCATGGATGAGACCTTCATATTCGGCTTCATTGTTTGAATAGGAAAACTGGAAACGGTAAGACCTCAATGTCTTTTTGTGGGATGGGGATACCAAACAAATCCCCACTCCAGCTCCTACTTTACATCTGGCTCCGTCAAAATATAACATCTATATTTATGGAGACTCTTCACCCTTGGGTTCTTCAGTAACTTTGGGCATGATTTTCCCTTCTTCATGAATAACATAGGTTCTGAGGCTAGTTGAGTGGTAATTCCCGAAAGGATCTGTATCAATAAATTCCTTCAACAAATTTTCTTCATCCACTGTCCGAGAGCTAGTAGCCTTCTCTTCTTCAAGAAATTCGACATTGTACCTTTCCTCTTGAGAGATTGAAGTGTGCGCTACTTCTTCAAAATTTAGCAAAGCCTTGTCAGCAACGTGCTCAAGATGTAAAGTCTCCGATAGCAGTTTAATCTTAGCCCCATTCTTGGTCCTTAGAATCAAGTGTGACTAGTCTAGCACCAGATATCCTCCTACATTTGCAGTGAACTCTCAGGACAAACAGATTTCGAACAAGGGAGGGATATCGATGAGTATGGTATCTTGATTTACAGTGATACTAGGGAAAGCAAACAAAGTCATAGGTAATCCCTTGATTATCCCAACAGTATCAACCTTGTTTCCATCAAGCTGCATGACTCCTTTATTCAAAGGCTCATATTTTAGACCCATAGCATCAGCTACTTGCTTTGGCATGATAGTTGTGCTAGCACTAGAGTCAATCATACAGTTATGTAGCAACTTGTCACCAATAATTAGTGTTAGAAAGAAAGGTCTAGGTTTAGGCTTACTTTCCCTTCTGGACTCAAGCTTCTCCTCTGGTTGAATCGTTAGCACTTTATCCAGGTCGGACCTGGCTGCATCCTCTTTATTGGGTAGAGAAAAAACTTTAGAATCTTCTTCAACTGACAACGCCTTTTGTAGCAGTACCTTCTACTCCGGAATGGCTAAGACGTCCCATAGAGAAGCGTTGGCTGATGAATTTTCAATTGTTCCACCATGTTGAATTGCGCTTTCGGCTAGTGAGTTGCGATTACCTGCTCTTTAGGTTTGGCGATCGTTACAAGTTTCACAGTCGGTATATCCGGTAGTTTGGTAACAGTAGAAGTGACCGACAGAGCCTTTGTCTTGGGAGGAAGTGGATTCAGAGGGCTAAGAATAGTCGTCTCTAACTGTGGTGGGGTTGGCAATAGGCTTGCTGCTGGGCTGGGCATTGGTTGTGATGTAACCTTGGTAGGTAATGCTGTAAACTCTCCAGTAAATCTACGCTTAGAACGTGTATTATAATCAGATTGCACTCGGGGTACTTTATCAATAGGGATGTCATTTGGAAACACTGACTCTTCTCCTTCCATCCATGAAAAGAGAGCCTGGTCCAGGACAATGTCTGACTCTTGCTGGATGGACATCCCCTACATTTGTGCGGCTAAAACCGCATTGTCCATTTGTTGGGAAGCATATGGTGAGTTCCCAGAAACGGATGTGCTGCCTTGGCTACATTGATCTGCAATTTGTTGTTGCAAATTTCCCCACGGACAGTTACTCGGCATATGTGCGTCATTGCAAGGAAAACACCATGAGTTAGCATCTTCGGCTAAATTGTTTTGTCCCGCTACCAGCTCCTTATTCGAACTAGGATGAACAGTCTGCATCGGTAGGGTTACCTGAACCATCTGGTTATTTGATTGAGCCGAAGTATTCCCACGTGACCTATCCTGCCACTGATTGGATTGGTATGGAGGTTTTCCACCTTGATAATTTTGGTATGCAGGCTTCTGATAGCTATATTGCTGCTGTTTCAAACCAGTCAGTTCATTAGTCATAGCCTGCATCTGTTCTCTCATTTCGTTCATCTCGACAGCCATAAGATTAGGCACAGGAGCTGCCATCGAGGCTATGCTTGGAACACTTCTGGGATAGACATACACAGATTGGGGTGGAGCTGCAGACGCACTGGTAGAGGGAACTTTGGCTTCTGGAGCATTGCACCGGGGAACAATGGCATGATGGGTCTCGGTGCCAACTTTCCCGCAACGATCAAATTATTTTCTACAGCAACAACTAGGGCATAAGCATCAAGAAGAGTGTCTCCACCCAAAGCTTGCAACATCATGGAAATATCGATGTTAATCGACTTCAAGTAGAACATGAATGCCAAATTCAGAGGTGGTTGGCTACCTACAGGCACTCTCTATCAGGTCGAATGGAACCTCGCATTGAAATCAGGTAGAGCTTCATGAGGGGCTCATTTTATATTTGCCAGTTAATGGTACAACAAAGATTTATCACTAGCGTTTGAAAAGTGCTCATAAAATGGGGTCCCGAGCTGGTCCCAAGTAGCAATACTACCAGCTTGTAATGTTCTGTACCAGTTTAGCACCTTTCTTCGGAAGGAAGCGACCAACAATCTGAGGGCTACATTTTTGTTTGATATGCCATGTACCAGACATACGTCTACTACATCTTGCAGGTGCTCTGTTGGCTTCTTTGATTCATCCCCGAAATATTTAGGGATGGCTTTTAGAGCGGAAACAGGGATGGGGGCCCATACTGCAGGAGGCACAGGTGCTACTAATGGATTGCCGGAGTCCCAGGCTACGTAGTTTCTAGCAACCATAGGTGTGGGTGGATTAGGCGATGTCGGAGAAAGAGGAGACAGAGGAGGTGAAGGGTTGCCTTGGCGACCTCTCAGGTGCATAGAAACTAAAGGGGGTACAAGCTAGCCAGGGACTCTTACAGTCTACGACTTGGTTATAGGCCAATGGCTCATACACTCTTATGAAAATCAGGTGAACGTGCTAGTTCACAGGTCCCATCGGGTGTGCCAAAAAAAGAACTGTTGACGCAATATTTTGCATGTAGCGGTAGCCTTAAGGGAAATTTAACTATTGGGGGACATTATGCACTAGCTAAATAACCTTCAGGATTTTATAGAAGCCGGCTCTTCACTTAATGGGTGAAGTAAAAGGTAAGGGAGATTGCGAGAATGTAAAATTTACACTACGGGCGATGCCCCAAATCTTTAGACAACTTTATCAGAGCACAGTTCGTAATGCAAAGGCCCAAATCACTAAATTGTTGTTATTTAAGATAATTTTCTTAAAAGCACTTGTCATGCAAAAATACCCTCTAATTTGTATAATGTAATCAAGCATAACTTTGTATTAACGCAGAAGAGTAGTAGAAACATGATTTGTATTCATTCCAGCTATAAGCGGTTACAAAAACTGAAGAACAGGCATTCATACAAAATGAAGATAACAACACAGGTCAATAGTTCCAACAAACGCTTGAAAATAGAAAGGCCGAATCTATTTGGCATAGTCTGAAGTCTTTGAATTAAAAGCAACTATTACACGAGGCTTACTTCCTAGTGCTTGGGAGTTTTTCATAAACTTAATCAACAACCTAATTAAAGAAAACAAGGCCCCATATATTGGCCATCCCACCGCCTGAAAATGCATCATGAAAGAGTAGACCACGCGCGGCGATCTTTAGCCCAGATTATCTCAAACCGCCACAGTAAACATCCATTGATTAGCAACATGCCAGCGAGGCCACGATACGAAATGGAAAACCATGCAGCAATAGGAGAGGACACGCGGTAGCGGGAAGCACAAAAGATCCATCAGCATTTCCAAGGTAACTGGCACAGGAACAGAAACACCACATGTCACCCAGATGGAGCTCGACAGAAAGCAACAAGAATGCCCAGTAGAAAGCCGCGAGAGAGATCCACGTGGAGAGCTTCGAGCAAAAGTAAAGAACGAGGCGGGCCCGACTCGAAAAACCAGCCAGTGCAAGCCACATAGAATGCAAACGGAGATTGCCGAAAAACGAAGGGAAGTCAAAGCAAAAAGCCTCACGAGGCAGCCACGTGGCGAGCTCTGAGGATAGTGAGCATACAAAGCTAAGGCGTAGCCGCAAAGGAAAAGAAAACTGCCAAGGCTTAGGCGGTTTTTGTTGAACAGTGTCATCCCGATTGAAGACATTGGGATATATATTCATAGGAAGTTGGAAGATCCTAATTATAGAAAAGCACATATATTGTGGTTTGAAGAGTTAATTCGAGATGACTACACCCTAAAACTAGAACACAATGTGTTGACAAAGATGAAATTAGATGTGTGGGATCAATTTCTAAACTTCAAAAATGAAGAGAAATGTATTAGATTGGCACTGAGCAAATTTAATGATCAATTTGTGTGGCTTGGTGATTCGTATATGATATTGAAAGAAGTAATTAGAGATTTTACTAGTTTGTCTTCCTCCGAACCTACTTCTATATGTAACTTTGACAAAGGAAAAATATTGATAAAGAACACATGTACTGAAATCAATTATTCAGTGATTCAATATGCAAGTTTTGTTATTTCACACCCGATTTTTGGTGACAATGATGTTTCTACCACCATAATTGACTTATCTTTAGAAATGGATGAGAAAAGGACTTAATATGATGTTTGTGAGTTACTCCGAAAACAATTGTTGGATAATCTAAATGATATCAAGAAGATGAAATGCACATTTAGGTATGGAACATTAATTATATGCCTAATCTTTTCCTAAAATAGGAAAAGTTGCTTAGGTGAATACCAAACTGGTTGCACATTAGATCAAAGAATTAATGAGAAGTTTTGGAGATTTGGATGCACAAGGTGATTCCCTTGTTGCATTCTCTGGAAAATTCCAGAGAAGAATGAACAAAAGATAGAGAATTCCAAGAGAACTAGTCACAAAATATAAGAATGACATAAAAAATTTGGTATCCACTTATTACTACATTATCAAGGCGGTTGAACTGAGAATTGTATGGATTCATTAGCTGGGCTATGAGATTGAATTTTTTTATGTTGCTGGTTGTATTGAAATATTAATTAATGGTCCTTGAGACCCCAACATACTAAGATTTGGAACTTCTACTAAAGTGGTTCTATAAATTCATAAGAAAATAAAAGGGGTCTCTGGTAAGTCAGTAACTACCTCTATAGAAAAGAGAAAATCTACTGAGGTCCATGCATTTATTTCTCAGATAGATCCCACTCCAAGGAGACTCAAGAAGCTAGTTAGGAGAAAAGGACGTCTCCAAATAGTTCCTAGAGTTGTCTCTAGTTCCTCACAGTCGATTGTGGAAAGAAAAAATATATTGATTGACTCATTTAAAGAACTAAAATGTCAAGTAGCAAGTGAAATGGTTACATGGGTCAAAGAAAAAGGCTTGTTGGAAATTAAATAGAGATGCAAGTCTACACATAGCATTACACTTCAAAAACTTAAAGAAGTTCAAGAGTGTGAAAAAGAGGCCAGAAATCTATTCTCATTTTGTTAGAAATGACTTGATGTAATTCAAAGATTCAAGGATGTTGGGGACACAATTGAGACACAAATAAAGTATTCATCCAATACCTTTAATCCATCTCTAGATCTAGATGATCAAAATGGGTACGATTTAACAAAGCTACATGAGAAATATCTCGCATTACATAAGGAGAAAGGAGAAATGATTGAACAATATGGGAATCTTAGAGATCTAATAAATATTAAGTACACACTTATCTACTATGCTCATTCTTTGGCTAAAAATATTCTAAACTCAAATATCACTCCTAGGACTTTGGTTGAAGGAAGATACATCCTAGTTAATATTTATTATCTATGTAGAGCCTTGAAAAAACTAGAGAGGCTCTGGGATGAGAGGAAATCCTATTGGAAAAGTACTCTTCACAATCTTCAAGGTGTTGGATGTTGTGGTTGTCATTGATTTCAACACTTTTAGCATTAATGTCTTTAAGACTGTATATGTTGAGGTTATTGAGAAAATTGTAATAAATATGTTACAGGTTGTCTGCGAAGTAGTAAAGATCAGTGTGTTGGAAAGTTTAGTATGTTGATGGTGAGTAGTTGTAGATTAAAGGGTTTGTTGAAATTCCTATCTAGTTTTTACTCTGTAATTTTTAGAGGTGCGTATAAATATTTGAGCAAGTTATGAGTTTGTGTTCCGACTGTTATTTTGTTACTCAAAATGGTGTTCATGAAAGAAGATAATGTGATTCTAGTAATATGATTTGTTGTGTATGTTCCTGTGATTGTTTGGATGTTTCTAGAACATATTCTATCTTTTTTTCATGTCCACATTGACCGTTGTGCTCATGGTCTGATATTTTCTCTTGCGTGTTCATTTTTTTCATGTTCATGGCTGACAGGGTGATTGAAGCGTGTTATGGATCTTCGAGGAAGAATATTTGAAGGTATTTTGTGTTCAGGGACATTGTTTTGGGTCTCTACTATGTTGTGGCCGACCTTGGTTGATTCACATTAATAATATTTATTGTTTTGGGCCGACAATTTGCATTCATTCTTTTATTTTGTTGAAGCCAACATGAAGCAATGTAATTTCTTATTGCAGATATATATAAGTGATTTTTTATCTCATTTGAGATAGGCATAAGTGTGAGATGAGTGAGTGCTATGTGTGAATAGGGTTCAGATCATCTGAAAAGTAGAGTAGAGTGTGAAGAAGAGTGAATAAGTGTTCATGTGCTTAACTGGAACTATACTCAGGCATTAGCAGATGCTACTTTCTCAGTTAAAATTGTTCAAATGGATTTTATCTGAATATTTATGTAAGACAGCGAGTCTTCCTTTGTATTTGAGCAGTGAGATCTAGGCAGTGTGCATGAATGCATGTGCATTCCTCATTTATTCTTCCTATACTTTTAACAAAGTATAACTTGTGGATTGACCTCCATCGTGGTTTTTCCCAGAACAGGGTTTCCACACAAAAATCTTGGTGTTATGTGTATTTTTTATGTGTTGTTGATTTATTCTTTGATGGTAATTGATCAGATTTGAGAATAAGGGTTAATAAGTTTAATAAGTAAAATTTTGTGACAACTAGTTCACCCCCCTCTAAGTTTTTTTGTCCTTGTGTTGGTATCAGAGCTTATTTCATTGAAATAAGTTTAACAACTTGAGGTGATCCAGGATGGCAACATATAGGAAGGATAGTCCGAGATTTGATGGAACAAATTATTCTCTATGGAAGACTCAAATGGAGTGTCATTTAAGATGCATTGGTGAATCCTATTAGAACATTACAATTAATAGGTATGTTATTCCTCAGAATGGTCCTACTACTGCTATTGAGATTAGGGATGTTGAATATAACATCAGGGATAAGCAAGCATTATTGAGTGCTTTGACTGATTCTGAGATGACAAATGTTATGGAGATGAAGACTGCTTATGACATTTGGAAAAAGTTGGAAACCTTATATGAAGGTGATGCTAATGTAAATATTTCTAAGCTACAAAGTCTGAAAGGGAAGTATGAATTGTTGAAGATGGGTGATGATGATAATATTACTACTTTCATGCAAAGAGTGAATGAACTTGCGTGTTGTATCAGATGTGCTGGTGAATAGTTGGATGAATCATATATTGTTGCTAAAGTGATTAGATACTTGCCCACTGCATACAAAGTTAAAGCTACAAGTATTGATGAGCTCTAGACTGTGAAAAGTGTAACCAGAGATATGTTGATTGGAAAACTTACTATTTTTGAGTTGAGTTAATTTGGTAATGCCCTTCCTAAGATAAAATCTGCATTCAAGGCTACTACTTCTAGGAGAGACAAGCAAAGATATGATCCGGGTTAAAGTTCTTCTAGAAATTCATTCCAGTATGAGGAAGAAATGAAATAGATTGAAGAAGAAGAAAGAGAACTGAATGAGCTTGAAGCACTTATTGTCAAAATGGAATCTAGAGGATAAGGTAAGTACAAAGGAAAGTTTCCTATTTAATTTTTTTCTTGCAATAAGATAGGCCATTTTGCATCAAGGTGTCCAAAAAGAATTCCTAAGCCAAGACCTTACAAGCCTAAATTTCAAAAGAAGTATTATTATGTTGTTGATGAAGGTGTGACAAATGATGAATCTAACAAAGGGAATGCACGTGAAGATGAGTTTGTGTTTATTGCTATCAAGGAAAATAATATTGTGTCTACTAAATCTGCTAGTTGTACAGTAGTGGAGAAAGCCCTAGCTGCTCGAGTTGAAGAAAAGGATGAATGGGTAATTGATAGTGGATGTTCACATCACATGACAAGTGATAAAATCAAATTTGTTAAGCTTGGAAAATTATTATGGTGGTGTTGTAATATTTGGAGATAGCACTGGTGGTATAATCCATGAAAGAGGATGTATTTCTTTTGATGGTAAGCATAATACTGATGATGTTCTTTATGTTGAAGGTTTGAAGCATAATCTTTTGAGTGTTGGATAAATGGTTAATAAGAGATATAATATTTAATTTAAGGATGGAAAGTGTAGAATATTGGGAAGTTCTAGAAATGTAATTGCTTCAGGTACAAAAAAAGGTAACATCTTTCATCTGAATGTTGCTAGTAAATTTTTTCTAATTTCTCAAGTTGATGAAAGTTGGTTGTGGCATAGAAGAATGTGTGATGTAAAATTTGACAAAATTATCAAGATAAGTTCTTCTTAGGAATTGAGAGATCTTCCTAAGTTGGTAAAGAGTACTAATGCCATATGCAAGGAATGTTAGTTAGGAAGGAAAACTAGAATTTCATTTCATGGAAAACAATATTGTTCAAATGAATTGTTGGAACTTGTGCATAATGACTTGTGTGGTCCTACTAGAATCATAAGTTTACTAGAATCATAAGTTTACAAGGTTACACATATTTCATGTTGCTTATTGATGATTACTCTAGGATGATGTGGGTCACTTTATTAAGGGAGAAATCTCAAGCTCTAGAGAAGTTCAATATCTTTAAGGTTATGGTTGAGACAGAGACAGGTCTGAATATTGAGTGTCTGAGATCATATAGAGGCGGTGAATTCACTTCCGATGAGTTTAATTAATTTTATGAAGAACATGTGATAAATAGAAATTTATCTACACCGTGGACCCCTCAACAAAATGGGGTTGTGGAAAGAAAGAACATCATAGTTCTAGATTCTACTAGGACTATGATGCTTGAAGAAAATGTCCCTCATATCTATTGGAGAGAAGCTATAAGTATTGTTGCTTATATCCTCAACCGAGTATAAATCAGAGGTAATACTGGTAAGATTGCTTTTGAACTATGGTTTTGTCATAAGCCTGCTGTTAGATATTTCAAAATCTTTGGGAGTATATGTTATATCAGAAGAGATGAATATATAGGAAAGTTTGATGCTATAAGTGATGAAGGAATATTTCTTGGTTATTCTACTAAGGGTAAGGCCTACCGGTGCTACAACAAGAGATTGAAGAAAATGGTTGAAAGTGCAAATGTTAAGGTTGATGAAGACATTTCCAGACAATCCAAAACTTGTGGATATGATTTTGATGATTAGAATGATAATACAAACAAGAGTCAGACTTCAAATCCAGTTCAGATCATTTTGGTGAATCAATAAGATCAAGAAGAAGGAGAGACTAGTGAAATTATAGAAGAAAGATTATGAGCCTGATATTCAAGAACATTCTAAGACTCTAAGGTATGTGAGATTAAATCATTTAGAAAATCAGATTATAGTTGATAAGAACAAAGGTGTCCAAACTAGGAGAAAAATTGTAGAAGAATACTGTTTGATTTCAAAAACTGAGCCAAGTAATTTCAATGATGCATGCAAAGATCAACATTGGATTGAAGCAATGGAAGAAGAAATACAAAAAAATGAGAAGAATAATTCATGGATTCTTGTTCCTAGACCTAAAGACAAAATGTAATTGGAACTAAATGGGTCTTTAGAAATAAACTGAATGAACAAGGTGAAGTTATACGAAACAAAGCAAGACTGGTGTGCAAAGGATACTCTCAGATGGAGGGAATTGACTTTGAAGATACTTTGTGTGCATATTTTGCACACATGCTATGCCGAAGGTAGGGAAACCCTATTTTCGCTCTTGATGGGCTACTTTTTTCCTGTCTCATTTTGCATTCACCTTTTTCCAAGCCCAACTTTGTCATGTGCCTTCAAACGATCAAATTCCCTTGAGAAAATTCACCTACCTTCTTTTCACTAAGTCTTTTGCTTTTGCGGAAATGCCCTTGTGAGTTTCCCTTCATTCATTGCCCTGGCATCCTCCAAGCCTTAGAGACCCACAACTACAGGTCACCTCATTCAGGTTTCCGCTCATGTTTCGCCATTGAGTGGTGACTGACACACAAATTTTGCTAGCATGGTAGGCTTCACACTTAGTTTCTCCATTCAAGCCTTGACCAAGCATCCAAACGAACGAGAGATTCCACATCTCACCTAACCTGGATCTTCCATACAAAGATATCAATGCATTCCATTAATGGAAATTGGCCTATAAACATTGCTCTTGACCCCTCATTTTACTTGGGGTATTCAAATCTAGGGAGAAGAAAAGTCCCCCCTTCCTTTTCTGCCTTTTTCCTTCTTCCTACTGACTTGGTCCTTGCTCGCTTGATTCAATTTTTCCTTCATTTTTTGACTTTGGCGACAAGTTGCCTATGGATTTGGGATGTTTTTGTGATGCCTAAGTGAACTACCAAGGTTTCATTTAGTTTTGGGAAGTTGCAAAAATTTCATGTCGGGCTGCGATCCCTCCACCATCATCAGAATTTTCATGTCTGGCTGCCATCCCTCTATTGCCATCAAAACTTCCTTTTGAGGCCGCCATCCATTCGTTGCTGTCAGAACTTTCACGTCAGGTCATCATGTGCTCATTGTCGTTTCAAAAGGGCAATCAACCTCTGGCTTCCCCCTTCCAAATTTTTGCATTTTTGAAAATGAGTCAAATCTTAAGGAAGTATGTCTTGGCACTCTTTCTACCCCTTTTCCCATGCGTTAAAATTGAAAATTCTCAAATTTTCTAAGTTTTGTGAAGTTTCAAAACTTCCTTGTCAATTCATTGTCCCTCTGTGGCCATTTAGGAACTTCCTTGTCAGGTCACCATCCCTTCGTGGCCATTTCAAAACTTCCTTTTCAGGTTGTCGTCCCTCCGTGGCTATTTGCGAATTTCCTTATCGGGCTGTCGTCCTTCTATGGTCATTCAGGAAATTCCTTGTCAGGTAGCCATCCGTCTATGGTAGTTTGAGAACTTCCTTGTCGGGTCACCATCCCTCCGTGGCCATTTGGGAACCTCCTTGTCGGGTCACCATCCCTCCGTGGCCATTTGGGAACTTCCTTGTCAGGCCACTATCCCTCTGTGGCCATTTCAGAACTTCCTTATCAGGCTGCCGTCCCTCCATGGTCATTTGGGAACTTCCTTGTCGGGCCACTATCCCTCTTTGGCTATTTTAGAACTTCCTTGTTGAGCCACCATCCCTCTGTGGCCATTTGGGAACTTCCTTGTCGAGCCCCCTTCCATCCATGGTTGTTTGGGAACTTCCTTGTCCATCCGTCATCCCTCCATGGTCGTCTGCCTTCCTCTATCCACCATCCATCTACCATCTAACTTTCATCCTTCATCATCTGCCTTACGTCTATCATCTATATGCCTTCCACTATCTGCCTTCCATCCACCATTTTTTGTTCATTGTCTTCCTTTAGTCTGTTGTTCACCTTCCATCTGCCATCTAGATTTTGTTCACCATTTGCCTTCCGCTTGTCATCTGCCTTCCATCTACCATCTATCTGCTATCTGACATTTTCCTTTCATCTATTGTCCACTATGTGCCTTCCGTTCACTGACTACCATTTTCCTTCCATCTGCCTTCCACCGTCCACCTTTCGTCTACTGTCTACCTTTCATCCATCATCGACCTTTTATCCATCGTCCTTCATCTACCTTCAGTTTGTCATCCGTCATCTTCCTTCCATCCGTCATTTGTCCACCATCTGTCATTTTTCCTCCTTCTGCCCTATGGCACCCACACCCCAGAGCTTGCATTTATGCTTATGGTCCAAATGAGCTCCAAATATGAATATTATGATGTTTTGATGATGCATGGAGGGATCTAACAAGGATTTTTCATGATTTGACTAAAATTTTCCTTGATTTACGTATGAAAGCACTTACGACACTTCATTAATGCAGGATTCAAGAAACTTACTGCAGGTCCGTCGGGGAGGCCTATTGAGAAAGCCAAACAAGGAAAAGGCACATTGATCCTTTCACCACTCATTTATTCTCACCTCTTCCTCTAGCACCCATCAATAGTGTTGGCATTAGAAGAAGGCCTATGTCAAGGGAGTTAGTGAAAAATCCATAAAGGGTGGCCTTGACGGTGGTGGGAGGGAGCAACTATTTCCTCCCTCCAAACAAATGACCACTATCTATTAGGAGTTGTCTCATTAGATCATCTGATCCATTTAACAACTATGACAATCTACAAACAAGGTGTACTTGATTTTTTGAAGGATACTACAAATGCACCAATAAGAAGGAAAATTTTGAACAGTTTCATCTACAACAAAAGGGTAATCAACTAGAAGACAAAATTGCTACATTGAATGGCCACTACTGGACAAAATAGAGAAAAGACAAGGAATGTATTTTTTTAATTTCTATATAATGAGGGGTAGGTGAAGCCGTAGTGTAATCAAATCTGAGTGACACAATGCAATTCAATCCTATCCATTCATTTGGGCCTTGGAAAACCATAAATAGGGGCTTGCCCCTCATTTGTAAGGGGTTGGAGAGCTATTGTAAAGGCATTCTACAACAATAGATAGCTACATTGCATGATGTATGGGTGTTTCTCTTGAGTTTGTTCCTTATGCATGCATGGTTCTACTTCCATATTATCTTTAGTGGTATGTTTCTTGAGTGGAAGTGATAATGGTGTTTGTTGTTACAGTATTTGATGAATTTCCAACTCATACTTTTTGTCGTTTGTTGATGATGAATCACTTTGTAAAGCTAGTTTGAGCTTCCTTACTTCATTGTTGCAACTTAAGTTCAATTGCATGTTCATGATGTGTGTGTGCAATTTGAAAATTTGTAGTCCTTAGGATATTGCACTTATTTTGTGTAACTGTAGGTTTCTCTTGGCCAAGAAAAACCCCAATTTAGGAAGTTTGTCTACTATAGTAGTCCCCATGATTATTGTTCATTCATAGTTTCAAGTCTAGTTACTTCTCGATTTCCCTGCCCTTTTTTCATTTTTCATAGGTGCATTAGACAAGGTTCATTGCACATTGTAAAGCCAAATCTGAAGCTAAAATAGGAGTTCTAGACTGTTGTTTGAACCTGCAGCAATTGAAGAACAATTTCCACATCCTAAGAACTCCATTTGCAGACCCAACTTCCCACACTTTGTAACTCATCCATAATATTTCCTTGTGATTCCAGGAAATCACATCAAACAACTAAGATATTCCAAGAATTGTCAAGACCTAACATTAGAGACCTTGGGATAGTGTTCTACAATTTGATTATGGAAGATTGTCTTTCAAGAGAGGTGATGCACCTATGCATTACCTATGTTGAGAAGTGCATAAAAAACACATCAACATAACTTGCACTAGAAAGAGGGCCTGGCATGTTGAGGCTACAAATTTGAAAGTTGGGAGTTGAAAATAGCACTTTCAAGAAGAAATATAAGATAAGGAGATCTCTTTTAATGCTAAAGCTTAAAATAATTTTTTTTTGAAGGCAAACAAAAGTTGAGTTGAAATGGAGCAGCACATGCAAATCAACATCACTCAGCTACATGCAGATTTAAACAAGAGATTGAAGAGACCATTGTAGCAATTTTCATTAGCAGATAAGTGTAGGATCCATTGCACTCACAGACACAATGAATTGGGGTGTCTAACATTCTTGGATAGAATTAAAAGAGTCTTGCAAGGAGAAATTCTATTTTGGGAAATATACCAGCCCTTGACTCCCGAAGATCCGAAAAAGGAAATGACTAACATGGAAGCCAAGGAATTCAAAGAGATGATCCAAGAACATTTGAGAAAAAAGGATAGATTAAGTTTCGAAGAGGTACTGATGTCAAGTTGGTGCAGATTTCACAATGCATCACATTCGGAATTCACTTGTTCATCATGTGCAAATATCATCACTCAAGTCAAGGGTTGCTTGCCCAAGTTAGACAATCTGACTCCCAATGAAGAGAATTCATCCCATGAGGTGGGAAAGTTGTCCACATCTGGAGGACAACACCTTCATGTTGGAACAAGAAGCTTCACATAAATAGATGTTGGGACAACAAACATTGAAGTTGAAAGTCAAGAGGAAGAGGTTGAAATTCTTCGGACAACAAAGTACCTTGATGAAAATTTGATTGTAACTAATTCAAAAGGGTTTACCTCCATCAATAAAGGGTAGTCCTCCACTAGGGAAGAAGAACCGTTGGTAGTTGAGGATGGACCAGCAAATTCTACAATAGTGTATACTAGGGCAACCAATGAAGATGTTGAAAATTAGAAAGAGGAAAAGGATGACAGCCTTGGCACAACTAAAAATGGTAATGAAGACATGAGTGAAATCATATTAGAGGACCTCTCCATCTACAATTTCAGTTACCAAGCATCTGAAAATGCAGATTTGGAGGAGTGGGAACAACTACAGGTCACGGTTGTTCGCCATCAAACCTCCCTCCTGAGTGATGATGGGGACCCAATAGCGGAAAGATATGACCAGCTCATCTCCAAATTAGAAAAGTATTGGTTTGAGCTGAGATATCAAGTGGATTTAGAGGTGTTGTTACTCTTGAATTGGTGAAGACTCCATGGTTAATCACATTCTGAGTTTTCATGTGAGGTATGAAAAGAGGCTATCAAACAAGTTAGAGGATACGTGGAGTAGCCAAGTGCCCGACCTCCTCTACTTGCTTCCCAGATCGAAGAAGAAGTCCAAAATCTTGAATCAAGTGATGACTCAACTGAAGGAAGGCCTCAAGAGGATGTTGGGACAACTATAGAAGAAGGACAACAATACAGTCTCGAGCTTCCAAGTGATGAAGTAGATCAAACATGAATGTTGTCCACCAGTCATCAAGAATTTATTCTACTTGAAGAGAATTTGTGCACCATGGATGATAGGCTTTATGGTAAGTCTTTAGAGGAAAATTGCATAGTATATTTTGGTCCCATTGATGAGGTGCCATCAATTGATGACTTCTTTCCATTAGCAGTTGTACTACAGAGGTATACCCACACATAGGAAGTGTACGTCCCAGAGGTTAGCAGGGATGAGGATATACTACTAGAACTTCTAGGCGGGGAACCATTGGAGCCTACGAAATGGGAGAGGGGTTCCTTCTCCATTTATAGTGATAGTGACCAAGAGGAAATGATCAAACATCCTGATGAGACACATGAAATGAAAAAAGAAGAAGATAAAACAAGAGGTGTTTTGATGGGTGCCAAAAAACATGACATCCTTGGTCAACTGCAATATTTAAATAGCGGTCCTTCCACCTTGGTCATTGTTGATCCTCCTTCACATTCAGGGAGCTACAATAGGGTAGATTCATGCATGTCATCATCCCATGAAATTGAAAATCAAAAAATAAGTTTGACACTTGGGAAAGGAACCGGGACACCATACTGCCATATGAGGACAACAACCAAGTGGGTACCAAGTTTGCAGATGATCAATACAAATAACTATTTATTTTTAAAGAACTACTAATGGGGTTGTGGATCCTACACAAGGTTTGGAAGAGGTGTTTTTTGCCCCATATTCCCAACCCTATGCAAGCTCAAGATCAAAGATGTTGCACCCTCCACCTTTCCCACCCAAGGCTACTGATGCAATGGTCGACAGTGCGGTACTCGCTATCGACTATCAAATGCTGCCACTTCCATGTGATGACATCCAGATTCTATCCTTCGTTTCCACTATTAATTTTCATAGTTGAATTTATCATTTTGATTATGGGAATGAGGGAAGGAAAAGTTTCTTATGGATCAACCATGGGTTTGATGAACCTCCTCAACAGCTGATTTTTTGGGACTATGTGATTACATTTGAATGTTGCAATAATAAAATTCTTTTTTCTGAGTATAAAGATAGATCTACATGGCTTATAACCATAATTATTTCGCTATTACTTGTGCATACATTATGAAATCCAATGGGCGTGAGTATCAGTTTTCCTTGCCTGAACATAGTGCTTTGTATATATCTTTGTACATAGCTCGTGTTGAGTAGTGTAGGTTTTGTTTATATACTCCGCTTTCCTGCTTTCATTAAGTTAGATGGTTTGGTACAGGTTGTTTTCTTTAGAGTAGTTTCTTTGTTTTTTTCTTTCACTATCCCGCTTTGGTTAGTTTAGGTGTTTTCTTTTCGTTTGCTTTCATTTTCTTTTTGTTTTCTTTTGTTTTGTTGCTTCTTTGCTCGAGGTCCCTCTATTTTTAGCTGGGCACATCTATGCGCACAAAAATCATCTTATCACCTGGGGTTGTTCTATGTATTTATTTTTTAAACTCTAATCAAGTTTTCAGAGTGGATGTTGAAGGTCTTCTATTAGTGTCAACTGATTTGGACATTTGATTCAAAGAGGATAAGTTGTTGGTTGGTCCCATTCTGATGTATTCTAGAATCCTATATCTCTCACATATTTTAAGAATTTGTAGGTCACTATAGGTCCTTTGTGAAGTCTAGTTAAGTGAAAAATCTAAAATTATGCTTGAGTTCCATTGTGCTTCTTAGCCCTGAATGCGAGCTTCATTGCTTGCAGGTTGAAATGAAAGGAATTGAAAAAAAAATCAAAAGAAAAGAAACAAAATCAAGAAAAGAAAAACATTGAAAATCAAAAGAAAGAAGAAATTCAACCTTTCAGGAGAATCCGACCAACTCTACTGGGGCTATGGATGCCTAGCCGACAGTAGAGATATGTTCAGGAGAATCATAGTGACAACCTCGTCGGGGCTATGGATGCCTAAATGGTAGCGAGGCAATGTCCCAAATTATTTTGGAGTTAGAATAAAATATGTAGATTAACTTGATAGAGCTTGGGTTCCTATAGCAACTGAAGGATGGGAATTAATGCAATTGCACACACTTGGATTTTTAGCATACTAAAGGTTGGGTTGGCTAGTGGTTTTGATCCTTTGGTCGAGTGTCTGGTTCGTTTGTCCTAGCGTGAGGATCAAAATTAGAGATTCTAGGTTCATGATTCCAATTTGTCATCAAAATTCTCTGAATAATTTCCCCAGTGAGTCACCATTTGTTGTGCATGTTCTGCACACACGCCCGATCGAAGGTAGGGACCCCCTCTTTTCGCTCTCAACGAACTACTTTTTTCCCGTCTCATTTTTTGTGCCCCTTTTCCCAACCCCAAATTGGTCATGTGTCTTGAAACAATCAAATTATCCTGACCAAATTCACCTACCTGATTTTAGCTAAGTCTTTTGCTTTCATGGAAATGCCCCTATGATTTTCCCTTCATCTATTGCCCTGGTGTACTCCAAGCCTCATGGACCTGCAACTGTAGGTTTCCTCATTTGGGTTGCCACTAATGTTTCACTGCTGAGTGGTGACTGACACCCAACTTCCACCCGCATGGCGGGCTTTGCACTTAATTTCTTCATTTGGGCCTTGACCAAGCATCCAAACAAGCGAGAGATTCTACATCTCACCTAACCTGGGTCTGGCATACAAAGAAATCAATGCATTCCATTAATGGAAATTGGCCTATAAATGTTTCTCTCGACCTCTCATTTTACTTGGGGCATTCAAATCTGGAGAGAAGGAAAGTCCCCCATTCCTTTTTTGCCTCTTGCCTTGTTCCTGCTGACTTGGTCCCTACTCACTTAATTCGCTTTTTCCTTCATTTTTTCAATTTGGGGACAAGTTGCCTATGGATTTTGGAAATTTTTGTGATGCCTAAGTGAACTTCCAAGGTTTTCTTAAGTTTTGGGAAAATGCAGAAATTTCATTTCTGGCCACTATCGAAACTTTCATGTCGGGCCGCCATTCATCTGTCACCGTTGGAACTTCCTTGTCGAGCCGCCATCCCTTTGTCGTCATCAAAATTTCATGTCGGGATGCCGTGTGCTCATTGTTGTTTCAAAAGGGCAGTGACCCTTCGACTTCCCCCTTCCAAATTTATGCATTTTTTAAAATGAGTCAAATCTTAAGGATGTATGTTTTGGCACTCTTTCTACCCCTTTTCCCATGCGCTAAAATTGTAAAATCTCAAAATTTCTAAGTTTTGTGAAGTTTCAGAACTTCCTTGTCAAGCTACAGTCCCTCCGTGGCCATTCAAGAGCTTCCTTGTCATGTCATCATCCCTCTGTGGCTGTTTTGGAACTTCCTTATCAAGTCGCCATCCCTCCATGGCCATTTGGGAACTTCCTTGTCGGGTCATTGTCCCTCTGTGGTCATTCGAGAACTTCCTTGTCTGGTCATCATCTCTCCATGGCCATTTGGGAACTTCCTTGTCAAGCCGCCACCCCTGTGTGGCCATTTGGGAACTTCCTTGTCAGGTCGTTGTCCCTCCATGGTCATTTGGGAACTTCCTCACCGGGTCATCGTCCCTCCATGGTCATTTGGGAACTTCCTTGTCAGGTCATTGTCCCTTCGTCGCTATTTTAGAACTTCCTTGTTGGGTCGCCGTCCCTCCATGGCCATTTGGGAACTTCCTTGTTGGGTCGCCATCCCTCTGTGGCCATTCAGGAACTTCCTTGTTGGGTCATTGTCCCTCCGTGTCTATTTTAGAACTTCCTTGTTGGGCTACCATCCCTCCGTGGTCATTCAGGAACTTCTGTGTCAGGCCGCCAACCCTTCATGGCCATTTGGGAACTTCCTTGTCCATCTGACATCCCTCCATGGTCATCTTCCATCTTCCGTCTGCCATCTTCCTTCCATCCACCACCGTCTTCCATCTGTTGTCTGCCTTTCATCCATTGTCTGCCTTCTGTCTGTTGTTTTTCCACCGACCGTTGTCCGCCTTTTGACCATTGTTCATCATCCATCATCTTCCTTTTATTTTACATTTGGCTTCCATCCACTGCTTGCCTTCCATTGGTTGTCTTCCTTCCATCCATCATTTGTTCGTTGTCTACCGTCTGCCTTCTATCTGCCATCTGGCTTCCGTTTGCCATCCACCATCCACCTTTCGTCTGCCATCCACCTTCTGTCCATCGTTTGTCATTTGCCTTTCATCTGCCATCCACCCACCATCTGCCATCGGTCATCCTTCCACCCTATGATGCTCGTACCCTTGAGCTCGCATTTATGCTTGTGGTCTAAATGAGCTCTAAATATGAATATTATGATCTTTTGATGATGCATGGATGGATCTAACTAGGAGTTTGCAAGATTTGACTAACATTTGCCTTGATTTGTGTATGAAAGCACTTATGACACTTCATGTATGGAGGATTCCATAAACCTACCGTGGGTCCATCCTGGAGGCCTATTGAGAAAGCTAAACAAGGAAAAGGCACATTTCTCCTTTCACCACTCATTTATGCTCGCCTCTTCCCCTAGTAGCCATCAATAGAGCTAGCATTAGAAGTAGGCCTATGTCAAAGGAGTCAGTCGAAAATCTATAAAGGGTGGCCTTGAAGGTGGTAGAAGGGAGCAGTTGTTTCCTCCCTCAAAACAAATGATCATGATCCATCAAGAGTTGTCTCATCAGATCATCTAATCAATTTAAAAATGATGCAAATCTGCAAACAAGGTTTACTTGATTGGTTGAAGCATACTACAGATGCACCAACAAGAAGGCAACTTTTGAATAGTTTCAGCTATAGCAAAAGGGCAATCAGCTAGAAGACAAAACTACTACAATGACTGGCCACTATAAGACAAAATAGAGAAAATACAAGGAATGTATTTTTTTAATTTCTATATAATGAGGGGTAGATGAAGCCCTAGTGCAATCAAATCTGAGCCACACAATGTAATTCAATCCTAGCCATTCATTTGGGATTTGGAAAACTATAAATAAGGGGCTTGCCCCTCATTTTTAAGGAGTTGGAGAGTTGTTGTAAAGGCATTCTACAACAATAGATAGCTACATTGCATGATTTATGGGTGTTTCTCTTGAGTTTGTTCATTATTCATGCATGGTTCTACTTCCATATTAGCTTTAGTTATTAGTTTCTTGAGTGGAAGTGATAATGGTGTTTACTGTTATAGTATCTAATGAATTTCTAGCTCATACTTTTTTTGGTTTGTTGATGATGAATCACTTTGTAAAGCTAGTCTGAGCTTCCTTACTTCATTGTTGCAACTTAAGTTCAATTGCATGTTCATGATGTGTGTGTGGATTTTGAAAATCTACAGTCCTTAGGAGATTGCACTTGTTTTGTGTAACTATAGGTTTCTATTGGCCAAGAAAAAACCCAATTTAAAAAGTTTGTCTACTATAGCAGCCCTCATGATTACTGTTCATTCATAGTTTCAGGTCTAGGAACTTCTCCCTTTCCCTTCCATTTTTTTATTTTTCATAGGTGCATTAGACAAGGTTCATTGTACATTGTAAAGCCAAATCTGAAGCTGAAATAGGAGTTCTAGATTGTTGTTTGAACTTGCAGCAACTGAACAAAAATTTCCATATCCTAAGAACTCCATTTGCAAACCCAACTTCCCATGCTTTGTAACTCATCTATAAGACCGCCTTGTCATTCTAGCAAATCACATCAAACAACTGAGATATTCCAAGCACTGTCAAGACCTGACATTAGAGACCTTGGGATAGTGTTCTACAATTTGATTATGGAAGATTGTCTTTCAAGAGAGGTGATGCACCTTTGCTTTACCTGTGTTGAGAAGTGCATAAACAACACATTAACAATACTTTTTCTGATGTTGCTAGAATTGAAGCTATGAGATTAATTCTTGCTTATGCTGCTTTAAAAAACAAAAAAGTTTATCAGATGGATGTCAAGTCCTTATTTCTAAATGGTAAATTAAATGAACAGGTCTATATTGAGCAACTTGATGGATTTCAATTGACTGATCAGGGGGATACGGTCTATCGATTGAAGAAAGAATTGTATGGACTCAAGAAAGCTCCTAGAGCTTGGTATGCTGGAGCTTGGATATAACAAAAGTACTGTTGATAGTAATCTATATCTCAAGATGAATGATGATAAATATTTTTTTGTGGAAGTCTTTGTTGATGATATCATTTTTGGAGA
The DNA here is from genome assembly GCA_007115665.2 of Sequoiadendron giganteum. Classification (NCBI taxonomy): domain Eukaryota; kingdom Viridiplantae; phylum Streptophyta; class Pinopsida; order Cupressales; family Cupressaceae; genus Sequoiadendron; species Sequoiadendron giganteum. The sequence continues at coordinate 238,000,707 of CM021108.1, read as the reverse complement.
TGATTGTTTGTGCATAAACTTTGCTAATGAGATGCAAAATGAGTTTGAGATGTCAATGATTGCAGAGTTGAAATTATTTTTGGGATTGTAAATTACTCAGTTAGATAAAGGAATCTTTATATCTCAGTCCAAGTATGTGAGAGAAATGCTAAAGAAGTTTGGTATGGAAGATTCAAAGCCAGTTAGTACACCCATGGTGATCAAATGTAAGTTGATACAAGATGATGATTCTCTGAAGGAAAATTAGACTAGATATAGATCAATGATTGGTGGATTGCTTTATTTGACTCAATCTAGACCTAATATCATGAATTTTGTATATATTGTTGCAAGATTCCAAGCCAATCTGAAGGAAACTTATGTGACTGTTGTGAAGAGAATTTTCAGATACTTGAAAGGAACAATTGATTTCGGCCTATCGTATCCTAAAGATGATGATCTTACTTTGAGTGCCTTTACTGATGCTAATTGGGAAGAAGATGTGAATGACATGAAAAGTACTAATGGTTTTGATTTTTTCTTGGGAAAGAAGTTGATTTCATGGTTAAGTAAAAAGCAGAATGTCATTTCTTTGTCTACTACAGAGGAAAAATATATTGCTTCTGCAAACAATTGTACTCAAGTATTATGGATGAAGTAGATGTTGAAAGATATCATAGTTGTGTATGATGAACCTATTGCCATATTCTTTGAGAACTCAAGTGCTATAAACATTTCTAAGAATCTGGTGTTGCATTCAAAGACCAAGCATATATCTATCAAGTACCACTTTTTGAGAGACAAAGTGAGTGATAAGGACGTTAGATTGGAGTATGTGCCTACTAAGGAATAGACTGTAGACATCTTTACTAATCCTTTGCCTAAGGATACTTTTTAGCATCTCAAAGGAAAGTTAGGGGTGATTACTTCTCCTAATTAGAACTAAGATGCAAGACATTGCATTAGTCTGTGCACCTCATAGCCACATATTGATTTAGATTGATGTTGTGGTGGCTGCTACTCAGGGGGAGTAGTCAGAAGATTCAAATATGTGGTTAAGAGCTTGTGTATCTTTGTCATTGATGTCAAAGAGGGAGAAGAGTAATGTGAAAAACTATGGAAGAGTTAAAAAGAAAGGGGAGAAAATTTATCTATAAAAGAAAAGAGTTAGAACCTAAGGGGGAGTTGTGTTGATGGTATTTTTTACATAATGTGTTGCCATCAATGCCAAAGGGGGAGATTTTTGGATGTTGTGGTTGTATTGTTGATATGTGGTTGTCATTGATTTCAACACTATTAGAAATAATGTCTTTAAGATTGTATATGTCGAGGATATTGAGAAAATTGTAATAAATATGTTACAGGTTGTCTACGAAGCAGTAAAGATCAGTGTATTGGAATGTTCAGTATGTTGATTGTGAGTAGTTGTGGATTAAAGGGTTTGTTGACAATCCTATCTAGTTTTTACTTGGTAATTTTCAGAGGTGCACATGTAGATTTGAACAAGTTATGAGTTTTTGTGTTTCGACAGTTATTCAATTACTGGAAATGGTGTTCATGAAAGAAGATGATGTGATTCTGGAAATATGAGTTGTTGCATATGTTATTGTGATGTTTTTGGATGTTTCTAGAATGTGTTTTATCTTTGTTGTATGCCCACATTGATCGTTGTGCTCTTGATCTAATATTTTCTCTTTTGTGTTCATTTTTTTAATGTTCATGGCCGACAAGGTGATTGAAGCACGTTGTTGATCTTTGAGGAAGAATATTTGAAGGTGTTTTGTGTTTGAGGACATTTTTTTGGGTCTCTACTATGTTGTGGATAACCTTGGTTAATTCACATTAAGAATCTTTATTGTTTTGGGCCGACAATTTGCATTTATTCTTTTATTTTGTTGAAGCCGACATGAAGCAATGCAATTTCTTATTAGGGATATATAAGCAATTTTTTGTCTTATCTGAGACAGGAATAAGTGTTAGATGTGCAAGTGCTATATGTGAATAATGTCCAGATCATCGGAAAAGAAGAATAGAGTGTGAAGAAGTGTTCATGTGCTTAACCAAAACTATACTTAGGCATTAACATTGAGCTCTAGGCAGTGTGCCTGAATGCATGTACATTCCCCATTTATTCTTCCTATACTTTTAATAGGGTATAACTTATGGATTAACCTCCACTATGGTTTTTCCCCTAATAGGGTTTCCACGCAAAAATCTTGGTGTTATGTGTATTTTTGATGTGTTGTTGATTTATGATTTGATGGTTATTGATCAGATATGAGAATAAGGGTTAATAAGTCTAAAATTTTGTGACAACTAATTCACCCCCACTCTTAGTTTGCCCTTGTGTTTCCAACAAAAGGGACAACCACTTCCGAATGATTACTCACAATTACTTTTTTGGATGTAATCCTAAGGGGGAGTATTCATGTATGCAAATGAAATTGTTAAAGCATTTAATATCTCTTATCCTTTTCCATTGATGTCAAAAGGGGTGATGGCACCTTCAAATTTTGCAAATTTGAAGTGCCTTTGCCCTTTCAATTTGATGAGAAAGCCTAGGCCTACATCCTGCTAAATATGCCTTGGAGGCCCTCTTTGCCGATTAAAATTTTGTAACTCAAAGTTCATCTTGAAAATCCCTTTGGTGGAGTGTTTTTGGTACATATGGTAGTGTTCTTGTTCAGTTTTGTGCCTTCTAGATGAGTTTTGATGGGTTAATTAATGTGTTGTTGACTATGATTGGGCTAATTTTCGTGTTCTGGGAAGTTGCAATTTTTTAAACTCTAAGGGCAACCCATTTCTCATTTTGGTCTAAAACATCTCGAATTCTTATTTTGTCAAAAATAGAGGTCATATGATATATTATTTTAATGTATTTTGGGTGTGATATACACATCTAGAGGGTCACTTTACAAAGGCGGTACCTGATTTTTTATGGCTGGACGAGATTTGATTTAAAACCCATATTTTAAATAATTCATAATGGTTGGATGAGATGTGATTTGAAACTCATGTTTTAAATAATTGATAATGGCTGCACACAAAAAATATCAGCTCCAAGGGTCTCCATTTGTGTGCAATGAATTTTTTTGTTTGGCCTACAAGTGCAATTAAAATTTGCATTTTTTTAATGTTTCAAATGCCAATGTTTAAAATATTTTTAAATATTTTAAATATTATGGAAAGGTGAAAAAGGCATTTAGGGAAAAAATATAATACATTTACAAAATGTTTTTTTATCAAAGAAAGTATACTTCTTGCTTTTGATTGGCTGAGACACCATGACACTCACCATTGCCCATCTCCCTTTGAAAATTATTGAGTTGATTCAAAATGGCAATGCCCGATGGTTTGCATTCTCTAGGTTTGAGGAAACTTCATAATATTTATAAAAATCATTAAAAATGAGCCATTGCACATCTCTCTTTTCATAGGAAGTGTCGAGTTTAAATCAGCGATGAGCGATGGCTTGAGTGTCCATTTCCCATCGCTAATTGGTAGCCTCTCTTTCCAAAACAATTTGTAATGGCATTCTTCATGCGATAGATTTTATTTTGCACGTGAGTGGAAGGTTTAAATTTTTTTTTTTTTAAAAGGTTGGAATTGAATGAAAATTTAATTTTGGCTTCTCATTGGTTGAAGAACTCCACGACAATATCAAAGTAGTTTTTTAACTCCATCGCTTGTCATGTATTTGAAGACGTTGCACATATACAAATCAACGATGGTAATGAAGGCAGTGATGGCTCACATTCGATCACCAATCGTTGATTGGGACTTCATTCAACTTCACAAAGCAACGATAATGAAAATCAAGCGATGGTTGTAGGAAAACATTAAAGGGAACATTATTAAATATATTTTTAAAAAGTTTATTGATTTCAAGTTTAATTCTTAAATCCTATTGGCCAATGCACTTCACGGGAAAATTTGAGAAATTTCAAATTTTTTACGGCAGTGCTTATTGTCAGTTGCAATGGGAAAATATTTTCAAAATCATGATGACTTCATGTGAAACAATGGATTTTAATTGGTAAATATTTGAGTGGTTGAAGTGTGTTTAAAAGGTAGTGTGAATGCACATGAATTGCAGTTAATATTTTCCATATGAAGGAGCATTTTAAATGAACTTCATTGTGAATGGGAATTAAACCAAAGGATGTAATCACGTTTTTTGTTTTTAGGCACATTTTGAACACATGTACAGGCTGGGAAGTGCTATTTCAAGCTCTAGAAAGTTACCATAACCTTTTCTATTGCCTGGGAAGCAATTTTGGAAAGGTTTTATACATTTTTTGGCTACCTGTGAGGTGAAAAATGCCTGGCAACATTTCTCACGACCCAAAAATTAAATCCAGCATATGGGAAAAAAAAAATTCTACCTACAAAGCAAAAGGGGTTAAAATGTAAGTTTGAAAATCATTTTCAATGGCTAGGTAAATGGTTTTTGACCTGGAAGTAAATATTTTTCACTTGCAAAGTAAAAATGAAGCCAATAAATGGGTTTTACAGCAAGGTAAAGATTTGCATGGGATTTTCAAGTGAAGACAAGTTGAAGAGAGGTAAAATGAAGTAAACATGCATTCTCTAAATGCTAGTTTGTTTTTGATTAGTGGAGCTCAGGTGTGCCATGTGTCATTGGTGGATTAACTTTAGGACTTTTCTGCTCTCTTCTCATTTCTCTTAAAATGACAAGTTGGTTTCATTGTAAGGGGTTCTAATTTCTGGGAATGTTCTTAGTTTTAGGCTTTGTCCATGAAAGAGACTATGTACTAGGATTGTTAAATGCTAAGGGTAAATGTCCATATGTTGTAAATCCATGTATTGTAATGCCCCTGTAACTTGAATGCATAGGAATGAATATATAATATTATGTGATTGTCTCCATGTTTAGGATGTAATACCTTTTGAATTGAAATAAAAAAGTTATTAAAGTGCTTCAAGCACATTTTTGTTTGATTTGTCTATTTGTTTGCTTTCCATTCAAGGAGTGGAGTAAATTCTTGCAAGTAGGTAATGAGGGTATTTCATTTTTATATGGATTAATAAGTATGATTTCCTGATAGGCTTAATTAGACCTTTCTATCATAATGTGGTAGAAGTTTTTAGGTCATTAAGATTATGTTATAGTATTGTAATATGAGGTATGATATATGACTTCATAGCCCAAGGCAGGCAATGGTCTAAATTTTTTTTCTTTCCCCATCTTCAAAAACAATCTTAAAATTCAAACAAGTTTTAAATGTTTTTGTTCTATGTTTGGTTTCTGGAAGTGCAATGTGCTTTCATATTCTCATTCTCGAAATATTGAGTGTTGTGAAGGATTAGCCATCCTTTTGAAATATTCCATTTATCGAGCAATTCCGTGAGGATTTATCTGCTATTTCCAATGTACATGGTCAATTGGCTGCATAAATTCATAGGTACATTGTTTGGGATTAGACTCCTAGATTTCGTAGAGCCTTAAGTGCAGGGGAGAACAATGTAGAATCCATATCTCATTCGTTGGGCACTAATCTTGAAGTTATTAAGCATAAGGACTGGCTATACTTTAGATCATTTTCAAGGTTTAGCTGGAAGAAAAACCAACAGATTGGCAACTCTACTAGGGAAAATTAGAGGAGTATCCATTTGGAAAGAGTCAATAATTTGGTGAATTTGAAACATCTAGTTTAAATATTGAAGTATTAGGCCTGGAAGAAGTTTTTTTGTAGAAAATTTGAAATAATTTATGTGTGACTTTTCTATTAGAGAAGACCCAAAAGAAGGAAATGCATCTTTAAAAGAGCTTCATATTGTTTTAAATTTAGTCCTGTGTGAAGAGAGGTGGTGACTCTGCTAAAGAACCTGATGAAGATGTGAAGAAAGATTTTAGATCTATAAAGAGTTCTAGTCTAGAACGGAAATTTTCAACAGCTACAACATATCCAGGTATTTTTCATATTTTGGTATTCTAGAAGGATAATCTTATGTATGATAACTATGTTTAGAAGTCCTAGAATTTATTTTTTTCCCTTATTTATTGAAGTGTTAGCACTAAGAGAAAAGGGAATTGAGAAAACTAAGAGTTAATGGTTGTGTAAAGAAATTTTACCTTTAACCTTTCTGATTTTTGGCCCTTACTTTTTTGGCTTCGAGATAAATTCATGCTCGAAAAGAGAAGATTTCTCCCAAAGGCACGTAATGTGCCATGTGATGGCTACACAAATTTTACATATTGTTTTCCTTTCGGGTGTAAGTTGGGGCACGTGTTAGCTTGGCAGGGATTTTCTTCAAAGCTACTCTCACAAATATGAGATTGCCCGCTCGCTTGAAATGTCATCTATTCACTTTAGGCAGTTTGTATTTTTATAGAGTATTCTCTTTAGGTGGAGTTTTTTGGAATGCGGTGGGTGTCTTTCTTTCAGGGTGGAACCTTCAAGTTGGCATCATCAATCTCTTTGGTTGATCAATCAGATTTTTGCCAAGCTGTGTTAAAATTTGATTGTTTATCTGAATATGTTTTCTAGATTCGATTGTGTTGTTAATTTTTACCATCAAAATTTCAAAACACGCTACATGATCCATCATCAGGATGAAAGAGAGATGAATGAGAAAATCTAATTGTTTTCTGAAAACTATCTTTGCTTAAATATCTAAAGCCATTAATGAAGCAATTGGGAATTAATGAGTGAATATTGTTGTGACCTAATCAAGATCTAAGATCAGATTATGAGCTATGAGGATAAGGCATCTAGTAGTTTCTGCTTCTGGAATGTTTATAGCAGTGCTCTCTTCTTCTGGTTATAATTAGGGGTGGTAGCATAAGTCAAAAAGTGAGAAAATTTACATCCAAAGCCTTTTTGAAGGATATAGGTCTATTAGAGAGCTTATATATTTAAAAGTAGAAGGATTTAAAAAATATTTTTACTCTCTCTAGCATGTTATATTTTAAATTCATACTATCATCAGATTGGCATTCGACTTTTATTTTTTGGTTCATATACTATTGAAGTTCGATCTATTTGAGATAAATCTTTGAAATTGTGCATGTTATGACCTTTGTCAAGTTTCTTTTTATTTCATTCATATTAAAAACATTGTGTTAAGTTTGTTTGATAGTTCAGATAGATAAATTTCATGTTGTTAAGCTTCTATGTTGAGTTCTATCTTTCAAAAATTGGATTATGTTTGTTGAACTTTTACATTTTCTGTAAATTTTTTATCATTTTCCATATTATGCTGTGAAGGGAGAAAGGTTTTTGTGAGTTTTGAGAAATTTCTATTAATCTTTAGAGTTTTCTTATGTCTGATTGGACCTTAATGGGTGCCTCCCATGGGGAGATTTTAAAAACTAGATTGTGATTTCACTAAGTCTTTGTTTCTTGTTCTCTTCCCAATAATGAAGGGTGTGCGACATTTTGTGTCTATCATGTTAGTTTTAAGAAATAATTAAGGTTTGAAATGTTGTAAAAGCTTTGGCGCATTGGCTTTTTTATGTTTTATTCACATTTATTTCTACCTTTTCCCCTAAAACACAAAGAAGATCTGAATTTCTATAAAAATCCCGAAGGTCATTCAATGAGGTGCAAATTGGTCCCCCACCCACTGAATTTCCCATAAGGCTATCGAAGAAGCGTAAGCTTTGATGATCAATAGTTCATTTTTTGGCATGCTCGATGGGACCAAATTTTTTCGAACATCTGATTAGAAATGAGAAATATTTCTTAAATCAAACTAAGAAAAGAGGTTCAAAATTTTATGCCTAGAATCCAAAAATGAGCATCTTCAAGAGGCCATTTCTAGTACTCCTAGTTACCTACCTTGCTATCAATGAGAAGAAGGCTTACAAGTTCTGTATCACCTATAAGAAGCAACCAAGAAAGAAGTGTTAGCCCACAATCCAAATATTTACTTTACTCCATTAGGAGGCCGAACTTTCTAAATCAAAATACTCATATACCCTATCCATAGGAATCTATTTTCAATGGCTCATCTAGGTGCCCCTACTTCTATAAATTTTATAACCTAGGATAATGATAGTCCACTACAACCACCTACGCCCCCAGACGTATGTCCCATAGTTTCAATGCTCTCAAGGCCATCTCAAAGTTTTTTAGGGAGGATTTCAAGATGCCCTCCGAACATCTCCAAGATATCGTAGAGGTATGAAAAGTACATAACATAGAGGAAGAAAATGTTGGTCTTAGGTTACTAGCCATGTATTTCAATGGAAAACCCCAAGACTAGTATAAGTATTTGGCTTCCAATTTTATTCACTTGTCGAACCATCTCAGAGAGAAGTTGTTTGAGCACTTCTTTGAAAAGGGAGATCGCTCGTCTTTGCTGCAACAATTAATCACCATCAAAAGGGATCCACAAAATTCCATGAGTGACTTAAACACCAAGTTTCAAAATTTTTGGCAAAGAATTCATGTGACCTCGAGGCCTCTGGCCACTATGGCATTCATGTTTTACCGAAAGGATTTTAATTCAAATATCATTGTCATGGTGCAGTCTATGGGAGGAGATATTTCTCCCAACACATACCATCTAGTTGTGCTTGTAGAAAATAGTCTGATCGATGTTGGAAAGCTTCCACCATGTCTGCTAATGCCCATATTTATAGAAATATTTGGTGGCCCCCAGGAAGAAGCAACTCTAAGAACCTTTGCTTCACAAGCAACCATGTCAGCTATACCACCACCCATGTATGTATACCCTAGTGCACAATCAAGCACATCAGGATCCTCTTCATTATCAATAGATGTCAATGATATGAAGAATCTGAAGTTGTCTTTTGAAAATGAGCTAGTCCTTATTCAATGACAACAAGAAGCACCTTCAAAGCCTCCCATGTAGAATTATCTGTTGAAATGCACAAGACAATTGAGAGCGGGGGTGAATTAGTTGTACCAAATTACTTTACTTCTAACCTTAATCAATTCAACTTTAACTCAATCTATTATTAAGTGTAAACATGAAATGAAAATAACAGAAACAAAACACCAGAGACACCAGATTTACATGGAAAACCCAATGAGGGAAAAAACCATGGTGAAGATTAACTCACAATATTGTAATAATGCAATATTGGATACAAAGCCTCACTTCTAGAGAGCTCACTGCCCAGATACAAAAAATCACTACCTACAATAGGATTCACTATCTAGAAGGAGGCTCACTACCTATAAATAAAGAAAAGATAAATAAAGATCCACCACAATAGGTTCCACACATTCATAGCTTGATCAAAAGATTGCAGACACCATCAGCTCAGTGCATTGACAAATCTAACACATCAAAATATTGTTTCCTTGATTCAATCTTACACACTCTACTTTTCGCACTTGTTCACACACTTCACTTTCTTGCTTCACAATTCACAAAATCTTTTATTGATTTTATACTATCTTCAACCCTAGAAGCATTCTCCAAGGTTAGCTATACATACTTTATTTTACAAATTCAAATTAGGTCATCTACTTAATATTCCCATGGTGGATAGGAATGAGAGAGGACCAATTACACATTTAACTAGGACCTAAACAACATCTTGTATCAATCAAACACTTCCTTAATTTGATGCAAAATCTTTATGTAACATGTAGACACCAAGTCAACCAAACCTAATAAAAAAAACAATGATCTTTGAAGTACACACATCTAGAGCAAGGTGATCAAACATGGATCACCCAACACACTTTATCAAACACTTAAAAAACTCTAAGAGAATTTCAAGCACATCCACAACAACTGCAACAATATTCATGCACAAAACATTCTTCAATAGTCCAATTAGACCGAGTAGCAATACACAGAAGCTCTAGAACATTTTCCAAGAGAAAGAGAACAATAGTGTTAACCTTCTTCTAGATCCACAAGATTTGAAACAAACTACTAGAAGGTTGTGAAGCAAAAAATTTCTCCCAGTCCATAAAAAAATAGTTCTACCAAATTGGTTCACACACCGATGAACATATATTCCACTCCCCATCAATCCAGAAGCTAAAACCTAGGATATATTATCCATTAAAGCTCATGATCATTACTATAGATCCACATAGGAATAGGATCAACATGGAAGAAATGTAGAGAACAATACTAGAGAAAACTCAGAACACACATGCTACACAATTTTCATTATTTCTTAATTTTCTCAAAACCACTTGGCAACAACACAACTAAAACTTCATAAATATAGCTCCATGTACTCTAAACACTTCTACAGTATCTCAACTATAAAAGTACCACTTGTAATCGTTATAAACTATGTTGAAATCAATGACAACACCACTAGACTCATCCATACTTGCAACAATCTCCCCCTTTGTCATTGATGGCAACACATGGTGTGAAAACCATAAAAGACAAAATACACATTCTGCTACTTATTCTTCCCTCTTTTCTTAGATTAGAAAACCTACACAAGAATTTTTTTACTCTCTTCTCCTTACAATATTTTCTTTCTCCCTTTCACTTTTTCACATGACTCTCTCCCCCTTTGACATCAATGGCAAAGGAAAGTTTTGCATGAAGCATCTACCATATAAAACTTTGATCACTCCCCCTTAGGAGTGCACCCACATCACATACTGTAACAATGCAACTCTCTACTCCCCCTAAGGAGTTGACCACAACCATTAGTCTAGACCAAAAAAGAATCTATGAATTCACTGGACTGATGCAACTCCATGTGCACCTAATGTAAGGAAGGAGGGGTAGTAACCCATAAATTCACCCTGAGATACTCAAAATTATCCTTCGAAAGGGCCTTAGTGAATATCTCAGTCATTTTTTTCTTGGTATACACATATTCATGTCTGAGTCCATTCTGAAACACCTTCTCCCATAAGAAATGATACCTGATAGATATATGCTTTGTCCTAGAGTGCATCACCAGATTATTTGAAATATTTATTTCACTTGTATTGTCACAAAATATAGAGATAGGCCCATCACACATCACACCTATTTCCTTCAAATTTTTCTTCATCCAAAGTACCTATGTACAATAGGATGCTACTGCAATATATTCAACTTATGTAGTAGATAAGGAAATTGAATCCCATTTCTTACTCAACCATGAGACCAATCTTCCTCCAAGGAAGAATGCACCACCACTTGCACTCTTCTGGTCATCCAAACAACCATCCCAATTTGAATCAATGTGGGAATTCAATGTGAATTCAGTATCCTTAGGATACCGTAGCCCATAATCTGGAGTTCCCTTAAGATGTATGAATATCCTCTTCACAACTATAACCTGTGTCTCTTTAGGTTCTATCTAAAATCTTGCAACTAAACATATTGCATGCATGATATCTAATCTAGTAGTAGTAAGACACAACAATCCACCAATCATGGATTTGTACATGCTCTGATCAACTTTAGAAGATTCATCATCCTTAGTTTACATTTAGTTACCATGGGCGTACAGACTAGTTTGGATTCATCCATTCCAAACTTCTTTAGCAATTCCTTAACATACTTAGATTGTGAAATAAATGTCCCCTTATCAGTTTGATTTACTTGAAGTCCAAGGAAGAAATTTAACTCACCAATCATAGACATTTCAAACTCTTTTTGTATTTCTGCAACAAATTTCTTGCACATACCTTTATTTCCACCAAAGATAATATGATAAACATATACCGCAACAATCAACATTTTGTTTCTCTCAACCTTGAAATAAACATTATTGTCTGTAGAGCCTTTGCTAAATCCTTGTTGTGTCAAGTATCTATCCAACCTTGCATACCATGCTCTAGGAGCATGTTCAAGTCCATACAGTGCCTTTTTCAACTTGTAGACCATGTCTGGTTTGTCTGATAACTGAAATCCTTTTGGTTGTTCTATATACAATTCTTCCTATTCTCTATTCAGGAATGTTGACTTGACATCCATCTAGTACACTTTGAAGTCTTTATGAGAAGAAAATACTAAGAACATTTGAATGGCCTCCATTCTTGCCACTAGTGCAAAAGTCTCTTGAAAATATATTCATTCAACCTGTGTATAATATTTTCATATTTGCATACACGTCTTGCTTTATTTCTTACCACTTCACCATCTTCATTTAAATTATTTATGAATACCCATTTTGAACCAATTACATTTATTTTTTACTTGTTTAGGGACTAGTTCCCATGTCTCATTATTCTCTATCTACTACAATTCCTCTTTCATTTCTCTAGCCCAACTTTCATCTTTGTGTGCTTCACTCACAGTCTCAGGTTTTATTTTAGAAACTAAACAAAAATTTACCTGAACCACTTTACTTCTTGTCTTTACACCTTCACTTATGTCTCCAATTATCTATTTCTCTGGACCAGATTCCCTTGCACATCTTCCATGGTTAGCAGATACAACTTTACTTTCCAGGGCTAAAAATAAACATTCATCTTTATCTTCCTCAAAGTTGGACTCATCATCATAAATTCTTGCATCTTCTTTAACATAATACAATTTCTTGAACTCCATATCCTTTTTGTCTTTGTAGTTATTATTATCTTTGTTCTTCTTGTGTGTAGCTCTATTTAGACATCTTGAGGGATAATGAACAATATTTCCACAACTGAAACAATTAAAGGGCAACATACCTTTGTATTTATTATTACCTTTCTTTAATTTCCTTGTAAATTTTTCTTCCAATTCTTCTAAATTGTCATCATCCGAGTCATCTCCTCTCTTAATTTTTTTAAAAGCTATTTCAGATTTCTCCTTTTCTCTTACAAATTTTCTCATCTCAAATGTAATCAAGGTGCCGAATAGATGCTCCTTAGTAAATTTATTTGGATCATATGATTCTTCAATAGAAGAGACCTTGTAACTATAATTCTCTAGTAGGTTCATCAAGATCTTCCCAATTACATCTTCATCTGTCATTGTACCACCTTGATTCTTGATCTCATTTTCTACAAGTTCAACTCTCTAATAATAACTCACAATATATTCACCCTCTTCCATTCTCAAGCTCTCAAATTTGAGCTTAGCTATTATCTTTCTTGACAATTTTACTCTATCATTTCCTTCATAAATATCTTTGAATTTTTCCCATACTTCATAAGCAATGCCTAAAGAAATAACTTTTGTCCTTTCAGTTTTACATAGAGTATTGAAGATAACATACCTTGCCTTTTCATTATCTTCATAAGAAGAAATATCATCTACAGAGGAAGGACCAGTGAATGGTTCAACATACTTTGTCTCTACAACTTTCCAAGTTTTGAAACCAAGAGACTAGGTAACCTCTCATTTTCACTTTCCAATCATTGTAATCAGCTCCATCAAAAATAGGGATTTTCAACTTGTATGCCATTTGATGTACCTCAAGAGGTTAAGATTTTCACCAAGGAACCAAGACTCTGATACCAATTGTTGAAATGAACAAGACAACTAAGAGGGGGGGGTGAATTAGTTGTACCAAATTACTTTACATCTAACCTTAATCAATTGCACTTTAACTCAATCTATTATTAAGTGTAAACATGAAATGAAAATAATAGAAAGAAAACACCAAAGACGCTAGATTTACATGGAAAACCTAGTGAGGGAAAAACCACAATGAGGATTAACTCATAATATAGTAATAATACAATATTCGATACAAAGGCTCACTGCTAGAGGGATCACTACACAAATACAAAGGCTCGTTGCCTACAATAGGACTCACTATCTAGAAGGAGGCTCACTACCTACAAATAAAGAAAAGATAAATAAAGATCCACCACTATAGGTTCCACACATTCACAACTTGATCAAAATATTGTAGACACCATCAACTCACTACTTTCAGGAATCTAACACATCAAAGTATTGCTACCTTGATTCACTCTTACACACTCTACTTTTTGCACTTGTTCACACACTTCACTTGCTTGCTTCAAAATTCAGAATATCTTGTCTTGCTTTTATACTATCTTCAACCCTAGAAGAATTATCCAAGGTCGGCTATACATCCTTCATTTAAAAAATTAAAATTAGGTCAGCTACTCAACATTCTCGTGGTGGATAAGAATGAGAGAGGACCAGCTACACATGTAACTAGGACCCAAACAAAATCTTGGATCAATCACACACTTCATTAATTTGATGCAAAATCTTTATGTAATGTGTAGACACCAGGTCAGCCAAACCTAATGAAAGCACCAATGGTATTTGAAGTACGTGTATCTATAGCAATATGATAAAAAATGGATCACCCAACACACTTCACTAGACACTTAAATAGCTCTAAGAAACCTTTAGGTACATCTGCAGCAACTGCAACAATATTCATGCATTAAAAAATCTTAAACAGTCCAATCGGATTGAGCAACAACACACAAGATCTCTAGCACAAGTCTTCCAGAGCACCAAACAACAAGAATTTTTGTTAGGACATGGAGAAAAAAAATGTTAACCTTCTTCCAGATCCACAAGATTTGAAATAAACTACCAAAAGGTTGTGGAGCAAAATATTTTTCCTAGTCCATAGACAAACAGTTTATCCAAACTAGTTCACACACCGATGAACATATCTTCCACTCTCCAGCAATCCAAAAGCTAAAACCTAGGATATATTATCCATTTAAGCTTATGAATTCTAATACTTATCTTCTCAAGTATAGGATCAACATGGAAGAAATGCAGAGCACAATACTAGAGAACAATCAGAACACATACACTACACAGTCTTCATTATTTCTTAATTTTCTCAAAAGCACTTGGCAACAACACAACTCCAACTTCATAAATATAGCTCCATGTTATCTAAACATATTTACATCATCTCATCCATACAAGTACCACCTGTAATCACTTTGAACTATGTTGACATCAATGAAAAAATTAATGACAACACCACTAAACTCATCCATAATTGCAACATTATCAATGAGGAAGACCATTTTATCAATAGAATGAATATCAAGGAGCCTCCAAAGGAGGAAGTCAAATATCTACACCTACAAACTAGATAGTCCTAGTTACCATGCCGCTTCAGACTATCAAGAATAGTCCAAGAAAAAATTTAGTCCTAGGACAAAACAACCTATTAGAGGATGAGAATGATGGTGCTTCCCGTGTAATGATAGCCACATTCCCTGGAGTTGTCCAAGGAAAAATTTGTAGTAGAAGATAGTGAAGTAGAGAATCCAAGGTGTTTTTTGAATTGTGAAAGAATATCAGTCTCCCGTAATAGAGACTTCCCACTTTAGAGTGAAAACACAAGGAATATATTTAGAATAGGAGTTGGATATTGCACTAGACCAAGCACTCTTCTCTTGGATGGAAGAAGATGATGGAGTATTTGCAAATGGTGCTCCAACAACTAGTGTCCTACAAGTACAATTGGATTAAAATGCAAGGTCCAAAATAAGGCTCTCTGGAGAGTACATGCAACAAGCTCCATAGTGTCCACAACCACAACAACCAAAGTTGCAAGAAAAGGAACCCACACAGGCTCGACCCATTCATTAATCGCAAGCTCCATCATTGACAAAAAAGGAGATAGACAAAGCACTGAGCCCACCCATGATGGATTGACCTCTATTAAAGGCTAAAAATATACCACCATTCAAACCCAAGGTCTCACTAGTCAGAATGCTTAACGTGGTTGAGTAGTTGAAGAAGGCACTTGTAGTGTATCTCTATGGGACGTTATATTGATTCTGGAATAAAAGAAATTTCTCTAGGAAGAATTAAAGAAGGAAGAACAAATACGATGGATGGATGTGATTCCATTGTGTGATCAAGTTAAAGATAAAGAGTCCACATTGAACCCCCAATCCTTGAGAGCTGGGACATACGTGAACATCATGGACAAAAAAAGGTGAAAGAGGTAAGCATGCCAAAGACCACACCTTTCTTTTTAACACTTATTGTGAGAGATAATATTTTACATAATAACATGATTGATTCGAGAGCTACTACTATGGTCATGCCTAAACAAGTGGCCAATGCCCTAAAACTTAAGTATGAGCCTCTTGAGAAAGGGATTATTCAATTAGATGGTAAGAAGGTTTTGACCATCGGTTGCATCAAGGATATAGCTTTTACCCTCTTCCCATGTCTAAGACAAACGATCACGCAAGAAGTAGTTGTGATAAAAATCCCCCTAGTATTCACAATGTACCTCTCAAGGGACTTTAGAGAGAATCTTAGCGAATATTTAGCACTCAATTGGTCTTATCTAATATTGTTGACTAAACATGGGGAAAAGATGAAGATCCTATCTAAATCCTTTCACCCATAAAATATAGCGAACAATGCAGTCCCATGCTTTGATACAACACATAACTCCTCAAAAGTGGACATACTATGTAGAAATTTTAGAAGACAATGAGGACACGAGTGATCAGAACCCCAAAGAGGAGGTCTTCCTCAACCAGTTTATTGACTCCAACTCATTTGGAAACTTCCACGCTACTAGATTAGGCACTTATGTGATCTTCAAGGATTACCAAGTCTTCCAAAAATTGGTAAAAGAACATGAAGAGCATAGTGTTGTGGGTGACAATAGTCTATGGATGTTATATTTTGACAATGCCAAATGCAAGTTTATTTCTAGAGCAGGCATCTGATTAGTATCCCCGACCGGATGATAGACCCTCAAATATTTTTGTTTCTAATTCCCATGCTTGAATAATGATGTTGAGTATGAGGCCTTGATCCATGGTTTGTTTCTCACAGAACAGAAGGGCATGAAGAGAGTGCAAGAATTTGGAGATTTAGAGTTGGTTGTAAGCCAACTCTGTTTGATAGTAGCTGCCAATAATGTAAGAATGAAGTCTTATAGACACAGAGTATTGTTGCAAGTATGGATGTGTTTAATGGTGTTGTCATTAATGTTTCCATTTATGTCAACATAGTTTAGGTTGAGTACATATGGTACTTGTATATTTGAGATACTATCAAAGTACTTAGAGTACATGGAGCTATATTTATGAAGTAGTTTTTTTTTTTGCCAAGTTCTTTTGAGAAAATTTGAGAAATAATGAAGGTAGTCTTGAAGTGTGTGTTTTGAATGTGCTCTGGTATTGTGCTCTACATTTCTTCTATGTTGATCCTATTCTTGTGTTCATAAGCTTCAATGGATAGTATATCTTGAGTTTTAGCTTCTAGTTCGATGGAAAGTAAAAGATGTGTTCACCAATGTGTGAACTGGTTTGATAGAACTATCCATTTGTGGACTATGAGAAATGTTTTGGCTCTACAGTCTTCTAATATTTGGTTTCAGATCTTGTAGATCTGGGAGATGACTCTTCCTGATGTTTTTTGTGTTCTGACAATTTTTCTTGTGGTTTAGTGCTCTAAAAGACCTATTCCAAAGCTCTTGTGTTTTTGTTGGTTGGTCCGGTTGGACTGGTGAAGATTTCTCTATGAATGAAGTTTGTTGTAATTGTTGTGGATGTACTTGAGGAATTCTCATAGATGGTAAAATGTGTAGTGAAGTGTGTTGAGTGATCCACATGTTATTATCTTGCTGGAGATGCATGTACTTCAAAGATCATTGGTGTTTTCATTAGGTTTGGCTGACCTAGTGTCTACACGTTACATTTAGTTTTTGAATTGACTTAAGGAAGCATGTGATTGAACCAAAATATTGTTTTGGTCCTAAATTAAATATTTAATTGGTCCTCTATCATTCTTATCCACCACAGGAATGTTGAGTAGCCGACCTAGTTTGAATTTGTAATTGGAAATTGTATAACCGACCTAGGAGAATTTTTCTAGGGTTGAAGATGGTATAAAAGAAAATCAAGTTGTGGAGAATTTGATATCCATCATCTATGAATCAAGTAAGTGAGTAAAGTGTACGAAAAAGTGCGAAAATCAGAGAGTGGAAGAGCGAATTGAGGCAACAATACTTTAAGGTGTTAGATTCCTAAAAGCAGTGAGTTGATGGTGTCTATAGTCTCCTGATCAAGTTATGAATGTGTGGAACCCTAGTGGTGGATCTTCATTTATCTCTTTTTATTTTTTGTAGGCAGTGAGCCCTTGCATCTGGGCAGTGAGCCTTTGTATCCATTATTACATTACTACTATATTGTGAGTTAATCCTCACTATGATTTTTCCCTCATTGGGTTTTCCATGTCAATTTGGTGTCTTTGGTGTTTTCTTTTTTTTATCTACATTTCATGTTTACACTTAATAACAAATTGAAGTTAAATTGAAAAAATTAAGTTTATAAGTAAAGTGATTTGATGCAACTAATTCACCCCCCTCTCAATTGTCTTGTGAATTTCAACAATTGGTATCAGAGCTCTGGTTCCTCAATGAAAAGATTAATGACTTGATTAGATCAGATGGCGCACAAGTTGCAAATTCCTATTTTTGTTGGAGCCGATTTCAGTGACTGGAAAGAACATATGAGAAGCTATTTGATTTCACTCAATTTCAATACTTTGAAAGTTTTGGAGACAAAGTATGTGATACTAGAAGCTAGTCCTTGCTCTGCTGATGAGATTTCATCTTTTGAGGAGAATGATAGAGAAAGGTATGCTATATTTAGTACTTTATCTAAAACTGAAAGAAAAAACTTATTTCTCTAGCTACTGCTCATGAAGTATGGAAAAAATTGAAAGAAATTTATGAAGGGAATGGTAGAGTAAAGTTGTCAAGGAAACTAACTACTAAGTGAAAATTTGAGAAATTGAGAATGGAAGATTGAGAAGACATTGCAAGTTGTTATCAGAGAGTTGAATTTATTGCAACTAAAATCAAGAATCAAGGAGGTACCATGTCAAATGAAGATATAATTGAGAAGATCTTGATGACCTTACCAGACAATTATAGTGACAAAGTATCTACTCTTGAAGAATCATATGATCCAAAGAAATTTACTAAGGAACATCTATCTGGAGTCCTGATTGCATTCGAGATGAGAAAATTTGCAAGAGAGAAGGAGAAGACTAAAACTATTTTTAAAGAAATGAAGATAAGAGATGATTCAAATGATGATGATACAAAAGATCTAGAATAAAATTTCACAAGGAGATTGAAGAAAGGTACTGGTAAATACAAAGGTAATTTTCCTTTTAAGTGTTTCAGTTGTGGAAATATTGGTCATGATGCATCAGAATGTCCTAATAGAGCTACACATAATAAGAAAAAGGACAATAACAATAATAACAAAGATAAAAAGAATAAGAAGTTCAAGAAATTGTATTATGTCAAAGAAGATGCATGAATTTCTGATGATGAATATGACTTTGAGGAAGATAAAGATGAATGTTTGTTTCTATCCTTGGAAAAATAAATCTGTATCTACTAATCATGGAAGATATGCAAAGGAATCTGGTCCAAAGAGAAAGAAGGATAAAATAGAAGGTATTCTAGTAAATGCTTTTCCTACTAGACAAGATGAAGACTTTTGGGTAATTGACAGTGGATGTTCAAATCATATGACTGGAGATAAGAGTAAGTTTACTAAACTTGAGAAGTATGATGGAGGAATAGTTATGTTTGGAGATGACTCTGGTGCTAATATTTTTGGTAAAGGAACAATTAGTTTTGATGGAAAACATAATATTGACGATGTTTATTATGTAAAGGGCTTAAGGCATAATCACTTAACTATTGGACAAATGTGAAACAAATTTTTTAAGCTTGTCTTTTAGGATAACACTTGTGAGATCAGAAAAGGATCTAAGACTATTGTAGCAGCTAGAAGAAGAACTCTTGGAAACATCTATAAAATTAAGAGTGGAGATGGTTAGTGTTTTGTTTCTCAAATTAATGAGAGTTGGCTCTGGCACCGAAGGATGGGACATGTGAATTTTGATAATCTGATCAAGATCATTTCTAAGGAATTTTTTAGAGATCTGCCTAGAATCATAAAGCCTTCAAATTCAATTTGTAGAAGTTGCCAGTTCGTAAAACAAACAAGAAATAGTTTTGAAGGAAAGGAAAAATCATCTACCAGAATGTTGGAATTAATATATACATACCTTCGTGGTCCTACAAGTATAGGAAGTCTAAATTGTGACATGCACTTTATTCTCCTAATTGATGATTACTCTAGAGGATGACATGGGTTACATTTATTAGAGAAAAGGCTTAGGCTCTTGATAGATTCAAAGTTTTTAAGGAAAGAGTAGAGAATGAGGCAAACCTATAAATCAAATGGTTAAGGTCTAATAGAGGTGGAGAATTTACATCTGGTGAGTTCAATGCATTTTGTGAAGAGCATGGTATAAAGAGACATTATTCTGCTCCTAGAACCCCTCAACATAATGTAGTCATGGAAAGAAATAACTAGACTGTTCAAGAGGTTTCCAAATTTATGATGAAAGAAGAAAATGTTCTTGATGTGTATTGGAGAGAAGGGATCCACACTATTGTTTACATTCTTAATAGAGTTCAAATCAAAGGTAACAAAACTAAGACCCCTTATGAGTTGTGGACTGGTAAGACTCCTAATTTTAAATACTTTAAGGTATTTGGAAGTAGATGTTACATTAGAAGAGATGATGAAAATCTTAGAAAGTTTGATGCTAGATGTGATGAAGGAATTTTTCTTGGATATTCAAATAACAAAAAAGCATATCGATGTTTTAATAAGAGACTGATGAATATAATTGAAAGTCCTAATGTAAAGGTTGATGAAGCTATGTATAGACCAGTGGAAATAAATGAAGTTGAACCTGACGATCCTATTTGTGTGCAAATACAAGAAGAAGAAAAGGAAGAGAAATAAAAAAGTGATGAAAAATAAGATATTCTAGAACCTGCACCTAAGACTCCTAAATATGTTCAGATAAATCATTTAGAGGAATACATAATTGTAGACATAAGTGAAGGAGTGAAGACAAGAAGAAAAGTGGTTGAGGTAAACTTGTGTTTACTTTCTAAGATAAAACCTAAGATTGTGAATGAAGCATGTAATGATGAAAGCTTGGTTAGAGAAATGAAAGAGGAACTACAAAAGATAGAGAATAATGAGACATGGGAACTAGTCCCTAGACCTGCAAAAAAGAATGTAATTGGTTCAAAATGGGTATTCAGAAACAAGCTGAATGAAGATGGTGAAGTGGTAAGGAATAAGAAAGACTTGTATGTAAAGGATATTCATAGGTTGAAGGAATAAATTTTGAAAAAACTTTAGCAATTGTAGCTACAATGGAGGCCATTTGAATGTTCTTGAAATTTTTAACTCATAAAGACCTCAAAGTGTATCAGATGGATGTCAAGTTTGCATTTCTGAATGGAGAATTGGAAGAAGAAGTATATATAGAGAAACCAGAATGTTTTCAATTGTCTAACAAACTGGACATGGTTTGTAAGCTAAAGAAAGCATTATATGGACTTAAACAAGCTCCCAGAGCTTGGTATGCAACACTAGATAAATACTTGACAAACCAAGGATTCCGCTAAGGGTCCACAGACAACAATCTTTACTTCAAGGTTGAGAAAAACAAGATATTGATAGTTGTGGTATATGTTGATGACATCATCTTTGGTGGAAATGAAGGTATGTGTAAAAAAATTGTTGACGAGATGCAAAAAGAATTTAAAATGTCTATGATTCGCGAATTGAATTTCTTCCTTGTGTTGCAAGCATGGATGTGTTTGGTGCTGCTGTCATTAACTTTTTCATTGATTTCAACACTATTAAGGTTAATTAAGTTGGGTTTTTCCAAGTGCTTTTGAGAAAATTTGAGAAATAAGGAAAACAATGTTGAAGTGTGTTTTGTGTGTGCTCCCATATTGTGATATGCATTTATCTTGTGTTGATCCTATGCATGTGTGGATCTGAAGGTGTTTTCATAAGATTTAATGGACCGTATATCTTGAGTTTCAGCATCTGGATCGATGGACAGTAGAAGATATGTTCACCAGTGTGTGAACTAGTTTTCCAGAACTATTTATTTGTGGACTAGGAGAAATGATTTGGCTCTATAGTCTTCTAATATTTGGTTTTAGATCTTGTAGATCTAAGAGAATACTTTTAAAGATAGTTTTTGTGTTTTGAAATTTTTTCTTATGGTTTGGTGCTTCGGAAGACCTACTCTAGAGCTCCTATGTTTTTACTGGTTGGTCCAGTTGGACTGGTGAAGATTTCTCTGAAAATGAAGCTAGTTGTAAGTGTTGCAGATGTATCTGAAGTGTTCTTAGAGATGTTAAAATGACTGGTGAAGCATTTTGAGTAATCCACGTGTGGTTATCTCACTGGAGATGCGTGTACTTCAAATATCATAGGTGTTTTCATTAGGTTTGGCCAACCTAGTTTTTACACGTTACATTTAGTTTGTACATCAAATTAAGAAAGAATGTGCGAGCTTAAATATGTTGTTTGGGTCCTGAATTAAATATTTAATTGGTCCTCTCTCATTCTTATCCACCGTAGGAATGTTGAGTAGCCGACCTAGTTTGAATTGTAATTTGAAATTGTATAAGTAGACCTTGGTAAATGTTTCTAAGGTTGAAGATGTTATAAAATCAAGTCAAGTTGTGGCGAATTCAATATCCATCCATATATCATCCACGAATCGAAAAAAGTGAGCGAAGTGTGCGAACAAGTGCGAAAAGTAGAGAGTGGAAGAGAAAATTAAGGCAATGGTGCTTTAAAGTGTTTACAATCTTTTGATCAGGTTGTGAATGTGTGGAACCCTAGTGGTGGATCTTCATTTATCTCTTTTTGTTTATTTTCTATAGGCAATGAGCCTCCTTTTAGGATAGTGAATCCTTCTCAAGGTAGTGAGCTTTTGTATTTGGGCAGCGAGCCTTTGTATCTGGTTTTGCATTACTACTATATTGTGATTTAATCCTCATTGTGGTTTTTCCCTCATTCACCCCCCCTCTTAGTTGTCTTGTGCATTTCAAAAATTGGTATCAAAGCTCTAGTACCTCAATGAAAATATTAACCACTTGAGGTAGATCAGATGGTGCACAAGTTGTAGATTCCTATTTTGATGGAGCTGATTATAGTGACTGGAAAGAGCAGATGAGGAGTTATTTGATTTTACTTAATGTCAACACTTGGAAAGTTGTTGAGACAATGTATGTGATACCAGTAGCTAGTCCTTCCTTTGCTAATGAGGTTGCAACTTATGAAGAAAATTGAAGAGCAAGGTATGCTATATTCAGTGCTTTATGTAAAATTGAAAGATCAAAAGTTATTTATCTGCCTACTCATGAAGTATGGAAAAATTTGAAAGACATTTATGAAGGGAATGATAGATTAAAGTTATCAAGGAAGCAAAATGCTAAGAAAAACTTTGAGAACTTGAGAATGGAAGATGGAGAAGACATTGCAAGCTATTATAATAGTGTTGAAACTATAACAACATAAATAAAAAATCAAGGTGGTACCATGATAGAGGAAGATATAATTGAGAATATCTTGATGACCTTACCAAACAATTATAGTGATAAAGTATCTGCACTTGAATAATAGTATGATCCGAAGAAATTCACTAAGGAGCATCTATTTGGTGTCCTAACTGCACTTGAAATGATAAAATTTGCAAAAGATAACAAGAAGATTGAAACAAACTTTAAAGCAATGAAGATAGAAGATGATCTAGATGATGATGATACAGAAGATCTGGAAGCAAATTTAACAAGGAGATTGAAGAAATGTACTAGTAAATACAAAGCTAAGTTTCCTTTTAAGTGTTTCAGTTGTGGAGATATTGGTCACTATGCATTAAGATGTCCTAATAGAGCTACACAAAAGAAGAACAAAGATAACAACAATAATTACAAAGATAAGAAGGATAAGAAGTTCAAGAAGCTAAATTATGTTAAGGAAGATGTAGGAATTTCTGATGATGAATCTGACTCTGAGGAAGACTAAGATGAATGCTTGTTTCTAGCTCTAGAAAATAAATGTGAAAAATAATCTAGTTTGGAGAATAAGAAGGATGAAATAGAAGGTACTCTCATAACTGCTTCTCATGGTAGACAGGGTGAAGACTTTTGGGTAATTGATAGTGGATGTTCAAATCATATGACTGGAGATAAGAGTAAGTTTACTAAACTTGAGAAACATGATGGATGATTAGTCATGTTTGGAGATGACTCTGGTGCTAAGATTGTTGGTAAAGGAACAATTAGCTTTGATGGAAAACATAATACTGATGATGCTTATTATGGAAAGGGTTTAAGGCATAACCTCTTAAATTTTGAACAAATGTGCAACAAAATTTTTAAGCTTGTGTTTCAGGATAACACTTGTGAGATCACGAAAGGATCAAGAACTGTGGTAGCAGCTGGAAGAACTCATGGAAAAATCTATCAACTTAAAGGTGGTGATGATTAGTGTTTTGTTTCTCAAATTAGTTAGAGTTGGCTCTTGAACCGGAGGATGGGACATGTGAATTTTGATAATCTGGTTAGGATCAGTTCTAGGGAAGTTGTCATAGATCTTTCTAGAATCACAAAGCCTTCAAATTCAATCTGTAGAAGTTATTAGATGGGGAAACAAACAAGGAACAATTTTAAAGCAAAGGATCAATCATCTACCAGAATGCTAGGATTAATTCATATAGACCTCTATGGTCCTACAAGAATAGGAACCCTAACTTGTGACATGTACTTTATTCTCTTGATTGATGATTACTCTAGGATGACATGGGTGACATTTCTTAGAGAAAAATATTAGGCTCTTGATAGATTCAAAGTGTTTAAGGCAAGAGTAAAAAATGAGGCAAACCTGAAAATCAAATGTTTAAGGTTCGATAGAGGTGGAGAGCTTACTTCTAGTGAGTTCAATGCATTTTATGAAGAGCATGGCATAAAAAGACATTATTATTCTCCTAGAACCCCTCAATAGAATGGAGTAGTGGAAAGAAAGAACCAAACTATACAAGAGGCTTCCAAAACTATGATGAAAGAAGTGAATGTTCTGATGTGTATTGGAGAGAAGCAATCCATACTACTATTTACATAGTTAACAGAGTTCAAATCAGAGGTAACAACACCAAAACCCCTTATGAGCTATGGACTGGTAAGACTCTGACTGTGAAATACTTTAAGGTATTTGGAAGTAGATGTTACATTAGGAGAGATGAAGAAAATCTTGGAAAATTTGATGCTAGATGTCATGAAGGAATTTTCCTTCAATATTCAAACAACAAAAAGGATTATAGATGTTTTAATAAGAGACCGAGGAAAATAATTGAAAGTACTAATGTGAAGGTTGATGAAGCTATGTATAGACCAATGTAAATAACTAAATTTGAACCCCATGAACCAATATGTGTGCAAGTACAAGAAGAAGAAAAGGAAGAGAAAGAACAAAGTGAAGAAGAAAAAAAGAGAAAATTCTTGAACCTACACCAAAGACTCCTAAATATATTTAGAGAAATCATCTGGAGGAATAGATAATCGAAGAAAAAAGTGAAGGAGTGAAGACAAGAAGCAAAGTTGTTGAGGTAAACCTATGTTTACTTTCTAAGATAGAACCCAAGACTATAAATGAAGTATGTGATGATGAAAGATGGGTTAGAGCTATGAAAGAGGAACTACAATAGATATAGAAGAATGAGACATGGGAACTAGTCCCCGAACCTACAAACAAGAATGTATTTGGTTCTAAATGGGTATTCATAAAAGTTTTGAATGAAGATGGTGAAGTGTTAAGGAATAAAGCAAGACTTGTATGTAAAGGATATTCACATATTGAAGGAATAGATTTTTAAGAAACTCTCGCACCTATAGCAAGAATGGAGTCCATTCAGATGTTCTTGGAATTTTTAACTCATAAAGAACTCAAAGTATATTAGATGGATGTCAAGTCTACATCTTTGAATGGAGAACTAGAAGAAGAAGTATACATGGAGCAACCTAAAGGTTTTCACTATCTGACAAACTAGACAAGGTTTTTAAATTAAAGAAGGCATTTTATGGACTGAAGCAAGCTCCCAAAGCCTGGTATGCTAGATTGGATAGATATTTGACAAAGAAAGGTTTCAACAAAGGGTTCATAGACAACAATCTTTACTTCAAGGTTGAGAAAGAAAAGATATTGATAGTTGTGGTCTATGATGATGACATCATCTTTTGTGGAAATGAAGGTATGTGTAAGATATTTGCTGAAGAGATGCAAAAATAATTTGAAATGTCTATGATTGGTGAACTAAATTTCTTCCTTGGAATTCAAGTAAATAAAACTGACAAAGGGATATTCATTTCAAAATCTAAGTATGTTAAGGAGTTGTTAAAGAAGTTTTGAATGGATGACTCTAAACCAGTATGTACTCCTATGGTAACTGGATGCAAGCTAAGTAAGGATGATGAATCTGCTAAAGTTGATTAGAGCATGTACAAATCCATGATTAGTGGACTGTTGTATCTTACTGCTACTAGAGGATATTCAGAAATCTCAAAGGAAGCACATATTAAAGTTGTGAAGAGGATATTCAGAAATCTCAAAGGAACTCCTGATTATGTGTTATGGTATCCAAAGGACAATGATTTTACCTTGAATGCCTACACTAATGCAGATTGGGCTAGCTGTGTAGATGATCGAAAGAGTACAAGTGGTGATGCATTCTTCCTTGGAGGAAGATTAGTTTCATAGCTGAGTAAGAAACAAGATTCAATTTCTTTATCCATTGCAAAAGAAGAACATATTGCAGCAACATCTTGTTGTACATAGGTACTTTGGATGAACCAAAATTGGATGAACCATAAGTGATGAACCTATCTCTATATTTTGAAACAATACAAATGCTATAAACATTTCAAAGTGTATACACCTAAAATTGGTCTGGAGCATCTGATTAATTAAATACGATTTATTTGATTAATTATCCTAATTTCCTCTACTATTGAATAAATAGAAATATTTACTTATATAGTTCACATTCACATTGACATTTAAATTCTTCCAATCTCGTCTTAATTAAATAAAAAAAATTAAATAATTTGTTTGATTTAATTATAATTTCCCTATTTTATTCTATCACATCAATCTTAAATTAATTAAATAAAGATTAAACACTTTATTGATTAATTGCCATATTCTTCTGTTTAATTTAATAAACAACTTCTATAGTTTGTTTTATTAAATTATTTATCC
The DNA here is from genome assembly GCA_007115665.2 of Sequoiadendron giganteum. NCBI lineage: Eukaryota > Viridiplantae > Streptophyta > Pinopsida > Cupressales > Cupressaceae > Sequoiadendron > Sequoiadendron giganteum. Next base: position 237,973,732 of record CM021108.1, on the reverse strand, counting down.
CTCTTTGGCTAATTTAAATAAATCAAAAATATTTAAATAAAGGCATAAAGAATATTCCTCTATATTTCCTCAAAAATGAATTAGATATCCTATGTCTAATTTATGTCAAAACATGTCAAAATTAATTGATTGAAACTTCACGGGAAGTTTTGGAGACAAATTGGAGACAAATTCCAAATTTATCTCTCAATCCTCCTCCATTAATCTTTCCTCTTCTCTTGCCTGGTGTTTTCATGGGTAGAGACAATCTCCAAAATTCTCTCAATCTCCTACATCTTTCACCATTCAATCCTCCAGATTGAATCCAAGCCTCTCTTTGCCATCCCTGTGCATTTATACAGCCCGGAAATCTATAAATAAAGCTTCATTGGAACAAGAAAAGGATCCCAAGTTATCAAGTTTACTCTGCAGGAATTTCATCAAGCATCAAGCATTCAAGTTTTCACAATCATGGCTGCCTCTTGTAGCTACTTTTATCAGTTTCCATGTCAATCCATGCTAATTTAGTTTCTTTTATCATCTAGTATTTATCATATAGCTTCATATCATTGCATCAATATCATTCCATTCTTTAGATTGTCATTTTAACAGTTAATAGTGTTATTTAAATCTGAGAGCACTTAGCTTAATAAATCTTTAAAGATAGGAGACAATGAGACGCTTTCAATTGGTTATTAGCTTAATCTTTGATGCAATGTTTCATTAAGAAGTGTTTTACTTCTTTACACCTTATTCACACTTACACAAAGAATCCAATGATGCATTCTAGAACAAAGCACATATCTATCAAGTATCACTTCTTGAGGGAGAAGGTATTGAGTTATAAATTTAGACTTGAATATATACCTACCAAAGAACAAGTTGTAGACATATTCACTAAGGCCCTTTCAAAAGATAATTTTGAGTATCTTAGAGGGAAGTTAGGGATTACTTTCCCTCCTTTGAACTAAGTGCACATGGAGGTTCATCAGTCTAGTGGATTCACAGACTCTTTTGTTATGGACTAATGATTTAGGTCTACTCCTTAGGGGGAGTAGAGAAGTGCATTGTTGCAATATGTGATGTGGATGTACTCCTTAGGGGGAGTAAATAGAGATTTTTAATGGCAATAATTTCCTTTTCCATTAATGTTAAAGGGGGAGAGCGAATCATGTGAAAATTTTATGCTTGGGAGGTTGTCGCTTCTGAAAATAATGTATGTTATCTTTGATTGTTTTTCACATCATGTGGTTCCATCAATGACAAACAGGGATATTGTTGCAAGTATGGATGTGTTTGGTGGTGTTTTCATTAATTTTTTCATTGATGTCAACACAATTAAGGTTAAGTATGTTGGGTTTTTTCAAGTGCTTTTGAGAAAAATTGAGAAATAAGGAAAATAGTGTTGAAATGTGTTATGTGTGTGCTTCGGTACTATCATCTGCATTTCTCCTGTGTTGATCATATGCCTATGTGGATCTTAAGGTGTGTTCATAAGATTTAATGGACTATATATCTTGATTTTCATCTTCTAGATCGATGGATAGTAGAAGATATGTTCACCAGTGTGTGAACTAGTTTTCCAAAACTATTTGTTTATGGACTGGGAGAAATTTTTTGGCTCCATAGTCTTCTGATATTTGGTTTTAGATATTGCAGATCTGAAAGATGACTTTTGTTGATGGTTTATGTGTTCTGACAAATTTTCTTATGGTTTGGCACTCTAGAAGACCTAATCCAGAGCTCCTATGTTTTTATTGGTTGGTCCAGTTGGACTGATGAAGAATTCTCTAAAAATGAAGCTGGTTGTAAGTGTTGTGGATGTATCTGAAGTGTTCTCAGAGATGGTAAAATGATTGGTGAAGCGTGTTGAGTAATCCAGATGTGGTTATCTTCCTAGAGATGTGTGTAATTGAAAGATAATTTTTGTTTTCATTAGGTTTGGCTAACCTGGTGTTTACACATTACATTTGGTTTTTGCATCAATTTAAGAAAGCATGTGTGAGATTCAAGATGTTTTTGGGTCCTGAATTAAATATTTAATTGGCCCTCTCTCATTTTTATCCACCATGAGAATGTTGAGTAGCCGACCTAGTTTGAATTGTAATTTGAAATTTTATAAGCTAACATTGGTAAATGTTTCTAAGGTTGAAGATGGTATAAAACCAAGTCAAGTTGTGGTGAATTCAATATTCATCCATATATCATCCACAAATCAAGAAAAGTGAGTGAAGTGTGTGAACAAGTGCGAAAATTAGAGAGTGGAAGAGTGAATTAAGGAAAAATATCTTTAAAGTGTTTACAATCTTTTGATCAGGTTGTGAATGTGTGGACCCTAGTGGTGGATCTTCATTTATCTCTTTTTGTTTATTTTTTGTAGGTAGTGAGCATCCTTTCAGGATAGTGAGTCCTTCTCAAGGCAGTGAGCCCTTAATCTAGGTAGTGAGCCTTTGTCTTTGGGTTGTGAGCCCTCTAGTAGTGAGCCTTTGTATCTGGTTTTGCATTAATACTATATTGTGAGTTAATCCTCATTGTGGTTTTACCCTCATTGGTTTTTCCACGTAAATTTGGTGTCTCTGGTGTTTACTTTTTTTTATTTGCATTTCATGTTTACACTTAATAACAAATTGAAGTTCAGGTGAAGATTAATTTTATAAGTAAAGCTATTTTGATACAACTGATTCACCCCACCCTCTCAGTTTTCTTGTTCATTTCAATGCCTTGGACTTCAAGTAAATCAAGCTGACAAAGAGATATTCATTTCACAATCGAATTATGTTAAGGAATTGTTAAAGAAGTTTATACCCCTATGGTAACTAGATGTAAGCTGAGTAAGAATGATGAATCTGCTAAAGTTGATCAAAACATATACAAATATATGATTGGTGGACTGTTGTATCTTACTACTACTAGACCTAATATCATGTATGCAATATGTTTAGTTGCAATATTTCAAGAAGAACCTAAGGAAGCACATGTAACAGCTGTGAAAAAGATATTCAGATATCTTAAAGGAACTCTAGATTATGGACTATGGTATCTAAAGGACAATGATTTCACATTGAATTCCTACACTGATGCAGATTGGGATGGTTGTGTAGATGACCAGAAGAGTACAAGTGGTGGTCCATTCTTCCTTGGAGGAAGATTAGTTTCATGGTTGAGCAAGAAACAAGATTCAATTTCTTTATCCACTACAAAAGCATTGTATATTGTAGCAACATCTTGTTGTACATAGGTACTTTGGATGAAGAAAACCTTGATGGACATAGGTGTTGTGAGTGATGAACCTATTTCTATATTTTGTGACAATACAAGTTCTATAAACATTTCAAAGAATCTAGTGATTCATTATAGAACAAAGCACATATCTAGCAAGTATCACTTCTTGAGGGATAATGTATCACAGAGTGAGATTAGACTTGAATATGTACCTACCAAAGAACAAGTTGTAGACATATTCACTAAGGTCCTTTTGAAGGATACTTTTGAGTATCTTAGAGGGAAGTTATAGGATACTGCCCCTCCTTCTTTGAACTAAGTGCACATGGAGGTGCATTAGTCTAGCAGATTCAAAGACTCTTTTTGTTCTACACTGATGATTTTGGTCTACTCCTCAGGGGGAGTAGAGATGTCAATTGTTGTAGCATGTGATGTGGGTGTACTCCTTAGGGTGAGTGAAAAAATATTTATATAGAGAGAAATTCCTTTGCCATTGATGTCAAAGGGGGAGAGTGAATCATGTGAAAATTTTATACTTGGCAGGTTGCTACTTCTAAAAATCATGTATGTTTTCTTTGATGGTTTTTCACATCATGTGTTGCCATCAATGACAAAGGGGGAGATTGTTGCAAGTATAGATGTGTTTGATGGTGTTTTCATTAATATTGTAATTGATGTCAACACAGTTCAAGTTGAGTACAAATGGCACTTGTATAGTTGAGATACTGTAGAAGTGCTTCAAGTACATGGATCTATATTTATGAAGGGTATGTTTGGGATCATCATGGAAAAAATAGGTCGTTAAGTGGTGATCAAAATTTAGAAAATCAAAGTTAGGCAACTTGACGTAAAAATTTGAATAAGTTATCTATATTATTTCAAAATTATGTAAGAATACAATCTGTAGAAAATTGAATGTAGTTTCTAAACTACTAGTTTTATTTTTTATTTTAAAATCTATTTGGTGAAAATTTGAAATTTCAATGCAGTAGTACTTAAATTTCAGGGAAAAATAAGAAGTAGGTGTCTGTCTGACCACCCTAACCACAATAAAATGATAATATTGTTTTATAATATTTTAGATATAAGTAGAGGACTCGTGTCCCGATGTGATGCATATTTTTTTATAGTTTTTTTCCAAGTAAATAATTAATTATGAATTTTTTAAATTACAAATTTCAAAAAAATATAAACTCGTATGTCTGACAACCTTAACTTGGTCAAAAATTCATGAAATTCAATTTAATTTTTTTAATCCTATTGTTTGCAAAACCTAGAATGTGATACATGTTTCGAATTCAAAAAATGTGATACCGTTTGAAAGCTATAAAATGTTTTTCAATTAGCCTATCAATCAGGACTTTAGTCATAATTCAAATAGAAAATGAATAATAATTATTTATTAAATTAAAATTAAAGCATAATTTATACTGCTGGAAAGTTGAGAATCTCCTTTAAAAACATTTTTCATTTCATCAATTTTGGGTAAAAAAAAAGTCATCAGCCATATGGGCCATCATATCACTTACATGTCACCACTTTTTGGCCCATTATGATCTTGCACATACCCTGGAGTTGTAGTTGTGTTTTTTGCCAAGTGATTTTGAGAAAAATTGAGAAATAATGAAGGTAGTGTTGAAATGTGTGTTCTGAATGTGCTTCGGTATTTTGCTTTTGTGTTTATCCTATACCTGCGCAACTCTGTAAGTGTGTTCATAAGATTCAATGGATAGTATATCCTGAGTTTTAGCTTATGGTTTGATGGAGAGTAAAATATGTGTTCACCAATGTCTGAACTGGTTTTAAAGAACTATCCATTAGTGGATTGGGAGAATTTTTTTGGCTTTGCAGTCTTCTGATATTTGGTTTTAGATCTTGCAGATCTAGGAGATGGCTCTCTCTAATGGTTTTTGTGTTTTGACATATTTTCTTGTGGTTTGGCACTCCGAAAGACCTGCTCTAGAGCTCTTGTGTTTTTACTAGTTGGTTTGGTTGGACTGGTAAATAGTTCTTTGTGAATGTAGTTTGTTGTAATTGATGTGGATGTACATAAGGCATTCTCAGAGATGGTAAAATGTTTGGTGAAGCATGTTGAGTGATCCACATGTGATTATCTTGCTAGAGGTGCGTGTACTTCAAAGACCATTGGTGTTTTCATCAGGTTTTCCTGAACTCGTGTCTACACATTACATTAAGTTTTTGCATCGACTTAAGGAAGCATGTGATTGATCTGAGATGTTGTTTGGGTCCTAAATTAAATATGTAATTGGTCATCTCTCATTCTTATCCATTTTGAGAATGTTGAGTAGCCGAACTAGTTTAAATTTGTAATTTGAAATTTATAACTGACCTTGGAGAATGTTTCTAGGGTTGAAGATGGTATAAAAGAAAATCAAGTTGTAGTGAATTTGATATCCATCATACACGAATACAGAAAGTCAGTAAAGTGTGGGAACAAGTGCAAAATGTAGAGAGTGGAAGATATAATTGAGGTAGCAATACTTTATGGTGTTAGATTCCTAAAAGCAGTGAGTTGATGGTGTCTACAGTCTTCTGATCACATTGTGAATGTGTGGAACCCTAGTGGTGGATCTTCATTTATCTCTTTTTTATTTTCTATAGGCAATGAGTCTCTTTTTCTAGAAAGTGAGTCCTTTGAAGGAAATGAACCATTGCATCTTGGCAGTGAGCCTTTGTATCTAGGAAGTGAACCATCTGGTAGTGAGCCTTTGTATTTGGTATTGCATTACTACTATATTGTGAGTTAATCCACATCATGATTTTTCTTTCATTGGGTTTTCCACTTAAATATAGTGTCTCTGGTGTTTGGTTTTTGTTATCTACATTTAATGTTTACACTTAATAATAGATTGAAGTTAAAGTGAAAAGATTAAGTTTAGAAGTAAAGTGATTTGATGCAACTGATTCTCCCCCACCCTCTCCATTGTCTTGTCCATTTCAACACGTATGGGATCTGATAGAGATCTTTGAATCTTTTAACATACAGGTTATCCTGAGGTCCCAAAATAATTTTGTTGATTGGATGGATTTGATTGGTTCACAGTTTGAGCCAATTTTTGAATTAACGATGAAGCAAAATATAGTGCAAATCATCACTCGACTGCCAATTCACAAAAATGATCAAAACTAGCAAGTTTTTGAGGATGATATTTGGATTGCCACCTTTTTATAGAAATCAGGAAAAGCTTTTGACCATTCATAGTCTAAAGCAAGAGAAGCAATGGAAGGGAAAGTGATCCAATGAAAAGGTAATAAGCTCCCTTGATTTTTTATTTCTCTTGAAAACATTTTTAACTATGAAGATGCGAGAAATAGCAAAAAAAGATTCACTGGCGATGGGAAATACTATGATTATCTTGATGTCATAAACGACATAAAGTTAAAAGTAAGAATATATGTTCGAAAAAAGGATAAAAAGAGACTAAAAGGGCTATGTTATAAATATGATGAGGTCGTGGCTTGGACCTATGACGATTTTAGAGGATACGACTTGGGCATAATTCAACATACTATTGACTTGGCTAAAGACTCAAAAATCATCTGACAAAAACAAAGGCCAGTTAATCCAAAAGTTGAAGCATTGATGGCAAAAGAGCTCACTAAATTAATCAGATCAAGGATCATATACCCAATTAAACATTCCACTTTGGTTTCTAATCTTGTACCAATACCAAAAAAGAATGGTGATATTCGGATTTGTATGGATTTCAAGGATTTGAACAAAGCTTCACTAAAATGTCACTACCCTTTACCCTCAATGGAGTATATTCTTTAGACTATGGTTGGATCAGAGATTTTCTTGTTGCTCAATGGTATTTTGAGTTATAACTAGGTCTATGCAAAGGAATAAGACCAACATTAAAAAAAATTCACTACAAAGTGTGGAACATTCGTATACTCAAAAATGCCCTTTGGGCTCTCTAATGGTAGTGCAACCTTTCAACAAGAAATGTATATCTCTTTCAAAGGGTTGATTAATTAGATTATCTTAATATAATTGGATGACCTAATGGTTTTTTAAAAATCAAAGGATGATCACTTCGATCATCTTGAAAAGGTCTTCCAAAAATGCCAACAGTTTAGGATTTCCTTAAATCTGAAGAAATGTGTTTTCAGGGTGTCCCGAGGCAAGCTACTCAGTTTTGTAGTATCAAAGGAAGAAATATATATAGATCTCAAAAGGGTGAAGGCTATAATAGAGCTATCTCTACCAGTCAACCAAAAGAGGCTACAATCATTTTTGGGGAAGATTAATTTCATCAGCTAGTTCATTTTAGACTTCATAGGAATCACAAGACCTATCACACTAATATTAAAGAATAATATATAGTATTCAAATGGAATCCAAAAGGAAAGAGAACTTTTGAGAAAATAAAGGCAGCCATCTTCATGACCCCAGTGTTAGATAAACCAAAATTCTCCAATGAATATAGTGGCCAATACAACATAGCTTCCGTGCTCACTCAGAAAGATGAAGACAATAACAGATAGCATCCCATCTCATTCCACTCTAGGAATCTCAAAAGATATAGGCCATGCACAATTTTTTTGAGAAACATGCTTTTGCTATTGTTAAAAGCATTAAGAAATTTTGACACTTGGTATGAGTCAACATAATCACTATCCTAATCACCCATTCCAATGTTCGGAATTATATTACCGAGGAAAAAATAACTGGAAAGAGGGCCAACTAAATTACAAAGATCCTATAATATGATGTAGACATTTGACCAACCAAGCTGGTTTGAGGAAGAGGCTTTTTTGAATATCTTGCGCAAGAATTATGTTCCTTGGCGGAGGAAGAGACTGATCAGGCCTATACAAATCAGTTCAAGTCCAACGAGTCGTGGGTGATGGATTAGACACAATATATGCAAAAGGGGCAATACTCGACCAAAATTTTGCCTCAAAAAAGATTCCACTATTGAATGAAAGGCATCAAGTATGTACTAGTTGAGGGTTTTTTTTTTAAATAAATTATGATGGTGTCTTGCTTCGTTGCTTAGATAAGCCACAAGCGAAAATAGTTCTAAATGAGTTCCATAGCATTACTGAGGGTGTAAATTTCTCCCCAAAAACCACTACTCTAAAGATAATGTGGGTGGGTATTTTTGGCCTTCCATGTTTTTATACCTATACCATATGGTTCAAAAATGTACTCAGTGCCAATATTTCATTGGCAAGTAGAAGAACCCTGCCATGCCATTGAGCCTAATTGTAACTGAAGAACCCTTTGCTCAATGGGGTCTAGATTTTTTTGGGATGATAAATCCTATCTCTAGCATTGGCCATAAATGGATACTTATGGCAACTGATTATTTCAAAAGATGGATGGAGGTCATTACCCTAAAAACAATACAAAAATTGAAATTGTCAATTTTCTTGAGGAGCTGGTAGCGAGGTTTGGTTTTCCAGAAACTATCATATCCAATAATGCATGAGCTTTTGTGAGTTTTGGGATGTTAGAATTCACTCTCAAGCATGGGGTCTACCTCAAGACTTCATCAAATTATTAGACAAGGAAATGGGTTAGCAAAATCAACCATCAAGAACCTGATTAGGTTAGTTAAGTACATCAGGTTGGAACACCAAAAGGAGTGGCACAAGCACCTATGAGCTGCTCTATGGGTTGATAGAATCACTCCCAAAAAAATCTTGAAGGCCTCTCCTTATGAACTAGTATATGGAAAGGAGGTGGTTTTACCTGTTTCTATAGAAATTTTTGCATTGCAGTTGTTAAAGTTTTTGGAAGTCGAAGAAATCAGTGGAGTGGAAGTAAGGTTGGTAGAAATCTTTAATCTTGAAGAAAAAAGGGAAAAAGTGTATGAAGCCATGATTGGGAATTAACAGATATTCAAATGATGGTTTGATAAAAAATGCCTCCAACCTAGATTTCTAGAAAGGAATCCTGGTGCTAAAGTATGACAAAACCAGGACAACATGCAAAAATTGAAGCACTATGGAAGGGTCCCTTCCACATTCACATGTGCAAAGAGAAGAATATGTATGATATAGAAGACATGGATGGAAATGTTTTAGATATATCGGTAAATGGTATTCATCTGAAATTGTTCCATTAAAGCACACAAGTTCTTTTAAAATTTTCATAATTATGCATCATATGTAAAAAAATTGTAGAATGTGATTATTTTTGTGAACAAGTCATGAGAATAACACATAAATAAGTAGAAATGTATATATTGTATTCATTAAAATATTTTACATTATAATACGAGCCCAAAGCTCCAAGAGAAGCTTGAAGCTTTCTCATGCAAACCCAAAAAGAGGTATAATGCAAAAATAAAAAAGGGAAGTGACACACAAAAAAGGAGTAAATTTAAAGCCTCCAACTTTCGCTAAGCAGTCAAGAATGACACTTCATTGGGTTATTCTTATTCTTCTTCTTCTTCTTCAATAGGGTGGAAAGGGGGCTAAACATACAACACATGTAGGCTCGACATGAAACAAACCTCAGTGCTCATTCCTATTGCTATACACCAAAAATTCAAAGTACTTTTTATAGTCAAGCTCAGAAACGTGCTCCATGGCATACTCCCTCAATAGGAAGGAAGTCATAGGTTGGGAAAACAAATGATACCTCTTGAGGTCCCTAGTATGAAAATCAATAAGGAGAGGCAACTAGACCATGTCATCCTCATAATCAGCGTTCCTAAGAAGGTCCATGGCATTTGAAATGCCACCAAGGATAGCCATTGCACAATGTCGTCGAGCCCATCTAAATACACATAATCGAACATGGTGTGGCATAATTCAATTATCCAGGGCTTGGATATTTCCAATTCAAGCAAGGAGGCTACAAAGTGGAAGACAACATTAGATTTTCACTACGATTGGTTTTCATCCTTCACATAATCCTTGCCGAGCACCCACTTGAATGCCACAATAGTGAGGTGGTCATTCTTCTTCACCAAGAACTTAATTATGTCACTACTAATCTCACCCATGAAGGAATATTGTGGCCTTCATGGTAAGAGTCAAACAAGAGTACCTAGGCGAGATGACATAAAGAAAAATAGGCTAAGGCTAGCAAAATGGTATATAGCAAGGAAAGCTTACTAACTAAAAGAGCTATTTCAAGTGAATATTTCGCTAAGGTAGCATAGATATTTATATAAAAGGTGCATTGGTGAGTTCAATAGACATAAAATCCATCTCCCATCGAATGATGATGAAGAAAATATCAAAGCAATAAGAGGGTGAGAGATGAATCATACATAAAATCTAGCACCAAACCTTAAGAAATAAATTTGGGCATTGGGAATAAATGCTCGCTTGTACTGATTGCTGCCATGTGTCCATTGCCACCTTCAATTCCAAATTTATTTATTATACAAAGTATGTTGGTTAACATGTTAATTTTTGAAAAATTAAATATGCACATCTTCACGGAGTACTTTATACTACTTAAAGCATGCTTCCCATGGCTAAAAGCACACTTTCCAACACACGAAGCTCATTTGTGCAAAGACAGTGAGGAGAATGTACTAATTACATTCTCATGGTGAATTTGGCATTCCCGAGGGATACAGATCCCTAATCCTTGCGTATCGCCTCATTGATAGAATTTAGTAAGCTAGTTGTAATGACAACACTTTTTAGCATGTATGTACAATAAAATTTAATGCACCCAAAATAAATTTTTTGCTAAGTAAAAAAAGTAGCAAACAATTGTTACTCTAAAGAAGCTCTCTACAAATTTTTAGGACAAAAATGGTTGAAGCATCAACTTTTGGTAGACAGGCTAGATCTTCATCTAAAAAACTAGGCTATGTCAACATTTTTTGGGAGGGATTCATTTGCTAGTGCCCCAGCATCAGAAGAGAGATGTTTTTCCCATACCAAAACTATTCAGGCAAGCAACCACATTAAGAAAGAATCCATCCTAGATTTCATAGATAAAATTTTTGAAACAAGGTTGGTGGTGAACACAAAAATCCTTAGGGAAGGGGCATTACAAAGAATGGTCAAATATGGGGAAACTAAAGGTTTTACACTACTACTCTTTAATTGTGGTTTTCCACAATTCATGTTTCCCACTATACACCCATGTCTAGAGCTGGTAGATGGATGTGCTAAGAGGCTATACAAATAAATAGGGGTTATAGTTGATGGAAAGATAAGGGTTGCAATCAGTGCAATGACCATCCGGGATATGTTATGTATCCTTACTAACTGGGGTGCCAAAATATTTGAGCAAGAAATGATGGAAGAGTTCTATAGAACTAGAACTAAACAGTTGCATTTTTATGAAGATGAAATAATGGAGAAGTTGGAAGGAGGTCAGCTCCTCTTCCCTCTATCACATTGGAAGTTCAAACCAAATGTACATGCCATTTTCGCAATGTTGGCTTGTATCTACAACTACGATGATGATGAAATGGTTTATCCTTTCAAGATGGGTTTAGATTTTATTCTTAGGAGGGAAAAAATCTAAAAGTATTTTTATTTTACTGAGGTAATAGCTGAAAAGATGCTGGAACAATTGAGAAATTATGACACTAAGTGTAAATTCAGGTATTCTTCTTTTCTAGAACATTTGATCTTGCATCAAAACTTTGGATTTCTTGAAAGGCACTTGTCATTATTTAGGTTTGATGTAAAGGGGTCATACTAGCCAATTTTGGTATAGACCCATGTTCCTTCAAGGACATGGGATTATTACTAGTTTTTGGATTACTTCATGAGGCTAGTGCTCATAGACTTGTCCCCACGCCCTTCGAGCTATTTTAACCCTCAAGTCTTGCAATGGATGAAAAGCTCACAGACCCCAATGGATTATTTTTTGGGAGAATATTTTTAGTTTCATCAAATTCCATAGTTTTGTTAAGGAGCCTTTTAGGCTCCCTAAATTTGTAACAAATAGGGTTTTTGCTTTAGAGGCATGCCATCAAGCAACTATTGCTAAATTTTTTTATGGAACTAAAAGGCACAAGATATCACTTTACCCTAATCCCCTCACCATTGCTAGTAGCTAGGTAACACTTTTGAAAAGAAAAGAGCAGAGGTGCTTACTAACAAATTGGCATGCTTGGGCTTGGTCCTCATTTGTGATGCATGGAGCTACAACTCGATAAGCCACCTCTTGACTGTGAGGCATGAATGGTGGGATTATTTTGAATAAATAATGAACCCAACTGAAGAGAGGTCAAATTTCTACATCAACTTGGCCTTCATATCATTTGAGCGACCACCATGGCTTGAATTTCATGTCAAGATGACAGAATACTAGTAGAGCCTCTTGATAGGAAAGTCCCTCAGTATGCAAATGAAGCACCAGGGATGGTCGAAAAGAAAGAGGGCAAGTTTTTTGAGGCTTCAATAAAAAATTAAGAGCCTCAACATAATGTATGGGGATGTTCAACCACATTATGAAAGGTTTGACCAAATTTATGATAAGAAGGCCGACACTAAGTATATTAATCCTAATTTTCATCAGGAGATCAAACAAGAAGAGCTTCCACTCTACACTTCCCAACCTTAGGAGCTTGACACAAGAAAATGGAAAGGAAAGGGGTCAAAATGGAAGGACTCATGGGTCGCATGGATTCCATCAGCACTCGAGGGAAAGGAAAAAGGACCCGATAGTCTCCAAAATGGTCTTCTATGGGTGTCGAGGGTGAATTTTCAATGGGAACGACTGCAAAGGGATTTGAGTCTGCTAGTTCCACCCATACAAAGAGGAGATGATTCTAGGACCTAGGTGGACCCAATGCATCAAGAAGAGGAGAGGAAGAGTTTGATTCTGCTCTGCTAGGATATTCGACTTCAGTAGCCTAGATAAGCTTTTCTCCCCCTCTTCTTGATGCCTTTGCATCTTTAGTTGTTCCTCCACCCTCATTTGGAGAAAAGAGTCCATCATCTATGAATTTAGATCTTTTCTTTCTAAATGAATCTCCAACCATATTTAATAATGAACCTCATGAAGAAACCCCATGCGTCAAGTGAGTATCATCTTCTTCAGTCGTGATTGACACTTTATTTGCCCTATCACAGGCCCCCATTGAAAATGCTAAAGCATCCATATTTCCAATGTCACCAAACCCATTTGCTTCTCAAAAAATGTCACTCTTTCCATCCACTTTCCCTTTTACTCTAATGGGTGTTTCCCCCTCTTATTCCCCATATGGCATCCCATCTTTTTCCATGATAACACTCCTTTTACCTCCCGACAATCTCATATAGTCAAGGTTCATCCTTCTATCACCCTTTTCAGTATCCCTCAAGGTTCTTCTATTATTACATAAAGTATGGACAACCCATAGAGTTTTCAAGGCCACTGGGATGTGATGAAGTTGGCCCGACAAGCTAGAAAATAGAAACTATAGATAAAAGTCATGACACAACCAACTGCTTAGAAGATTGAGCCTTATTTCAATGAGGAGAAAAATTCCCTATTTATTGCTACCATGAAGCTATTGGAGTACATTACCACTGAGAGGGGGGGTGAATCAATGGTATGAAAAATTTAAAATGAATTCAAATAATCTCTTTCAATTATTTTAAACATATGGAATACATAGTTCAGATTTGATCAATCATCAAATAAAAAAAACATGCTTGTAAAGCCTTCAAACATTGGATGAAAAAGAGCATAATCAGATCACACAAACTGAAAACAACATAACACAATTTTTTTATGAGTGGAAAAACCTCATATGGATGAAAAACCACTCGAAAAAATACCTCACTGGCTTAGTAAAAAATCCATGTTTACAGAGCCTCACTGGCTAATTTTTATGCTTCACTAGAAAAGCCTCATTGGCTACAATTTATGCCTCACTAGAAAAGCCTCATTAGCTACACAAAATGACTCACTAGAAAATATAGCCTCACTGGAAAAAATACAACCTCACTGGCAATATACAACCTCAGTGGCCAAAGATCAAACTTGTCTCACTAACATTATCTTATACAACACATTCTAAAACATGAATATATCAATTATAGAGGATTAACCTTTCTCATTGCATAACATTAAAAATTTCAACTCTAACACATCCTATGTCCTAAAGATTCATAACACTTGGATCCTTTAAAAAACATAAAATGCATCAGGTACTCTTTCACTAATTTACATACAATTTATACAAGAAATTTCAGAGTTCTGCTCATAAACTCAACATGATATCTCTATGAAAGCACCAAAAAAATAACAATGATAAATCACTGTTTATATAAAAATTTGAAGAATAGTAACTGCTATAAACTATCTTTCAAAATAATGCCACATGTAACCTGTTAACTGTCTTTAAAAACTGCCCCTTGAATTATCGTGGTATATTTGTTTCTAATATGCTAGACTAATATTTATGTCATTCTTTGAATAACATCATCATATGTAACCACTAAACATTTAATGCATTGTCAACATTGACTAAGTTATGGTATAAAGACTTACACACAATGCAATAGACTTTAGTACATACCATTCATAGACAACAACATGTACATGGCAAAAAACCTGTGTTCAAATCAACACAACAAATACATTATGTGGCCTTTTACACAAGATTAAAAATGCTAAATTATATAAGACCTCATGCCCTAGCAGAGGAAAAAATTAATATCAAATACAATAACCCATGGATGGATGTTAAGCTAAACCCTTATGAAACAACATTTGACAATAGACAACAAAGACACTATAGTGTAAACCCTTCTCAAGACAACATAAAAACAACCCCAGATATTACATAGTATGCCCTATTCAAAAACCCAAGATAATGAACCCATAGGTAAAGATGTAGCAATGAAACATCACAAAGCATAAATCAAGACCAATTCAACATGGTTTGAAACCACATAATAGAAATACCAATACCATTGATATAGGAAATAGATAGGATATGAATGAACGAAAAACCAAATCAAGGAAAAATGATAAGCCAATATACATATGCATCATTGAAACCACATTTTCCAAATTATACCCAAAAACTAGGCTAGGGTTTTGAAGAATGGTGTTGCCACTTTGAACACTTTAAAATTTGTCTTAATGAAGTCGATGCATATTCAAAACAATCTAAACCAACTCCCACTCCAATCTGGAAACCACTTCCTGAGCATCCAAACTGCCATACCACTTGTAGACACATAAAAATTGCCTAGACCTGCAAACCACATTTTTCTATATCATACTTCGTCTCAACATAATTAAAATATTTAATTATGTCCTATAGTCCAATGTCAACTATTAATTAAACAATTTTTAATTATTTAATTAATTCATGTCTTCTATTCCTCCTGGCTATTTAAATAAATAAATTACATTTATTATTTAAATGCATCGCTAATTGCTTATGCCACTCTATAATTAAATAAATTCCTAAATTTATTTTATTATTATTAGTACATTACTTCCTCCTGATTATTTAAATAAATAAACTTTATTTATTTATTTAATACGCCATTAATTATTTATCTCTACTCATAATTAAATAAATTCCTATTATTTATTTAATTATTATCCTCTTCAACTTTCTTTCTAATTTTAAATAAAATCATATTTAAAATTACCCACTTTCTAATTTTCCTCCACAATTGAATAATCTTAATTATGAAATTGTCTTATTGATTTTCTTTCTAAATTTAAATAAAAGCATTCTATTTAAATTGGCAATTTCCCTCTTTCCAATTAAATAATTTTAAATTATTATTATCTACTGTCACATGAATTTGCCATTTTGGAATTAATTTAAAATGTTAATTTCAAAACAACATTTCTCTCCACAAATTAAGTTATTTCTAAAATAACTTGATTTTCTAAATCATCATTTTTCTACTTGCTAATTCTCATCTCAATGTCACAACTAATCTCATTCCTTGATTTATTTCTTAAATTAAATCTTGTCCACTCAATTTGAATTTCATTCTAGAGTTTCCCTAAACCTAATTAAGGGGTTGTTATTTTGAATCTTGACGATAGATTCTAGGGCACTTATCAATCTTCAAACTCATCCATCCATACAAAATTGCATTTTCTATCAAATGCCAATTTTGTCTTCATTTCAACATCTCTTAATTTAATCTCTTATCTTGAATAATCTTAAATCTTGAATCTCTTAATCTTTAGTATTTTTCATTTAGTCACTTAGTTTTGCATGTAGGATTTATTTTCTCTTGCATTTCATATTATATCCTTCAACACTTTGCTTAGTGTTAGTCCATAGTATAGAGTTGCTCATCAAAATCTAAGGGCACACTTCACATTTCAGCAAGCTAGAAGGCACAATGGAAGTCAGCCATGGAGGATGAAGGACAGGGCGAGCTCGTTTCATTTTGTTCTTTATTTATTTCCTACGCATTTCATTGAATACTGTGGGTTTTATATAATATGCATGTGTGTTGCTAAACATCTAATCTTGCAGAAAAATCCTCAGTTACACCACCATTTCCTTCAAGATTGACCATGCCCTAAGTTTGTTGTCAAAAACATTCTTCTTTGTTTTTTCCAAATGATAAATTTTAGGGAGACACAATCATAATGTCGATACACTACACAAAAACCATTCACTTTAAACCACTCATCATGTTGGTATTCCCACTCAATAATTTTACCTTTTCAAATCAAAACACACTAGTTTGTCAATGTTTGACATTATTTTCATGAAAATAATAAACCTCATGATTTCCAATAATGTATTTTGGTCCACTTAATCAAACACCAAAGTAACCTCAAGTGTATCAAAGTTGAAGTGTAGATCAAAACCAATGCATGGTCCAAACCTCAAATATACCAAGAGAGAAACAAAACTGTTGGATGTTGTGGTTGTGTTGCTAATATGTGGTTGTCATTGATGTCAACACTATTAGAATTTGATGATTTGAAGGTTGTATATGTCGAGGATATTGAGAAAATTATAATAAATATGTTGCAAGTTGTCTGTAAAGCTGTGAAGTTTAATGTGGTGGAAAATTTAGTATGTTTCTATTCAGAAGTTGTGCTTTGAAGGGTTTGTTGTTGAGCCTATCTAGTGTATACTTTGGAATTTTTAGAGCTGCACATCAACATTTATGCAAGTTGTGTTTTTTTGTGTTCCTACAATTATTCTATTACTGTAGCTGATGTTTCTTGAAGAAGACAATGTGATTCTGGTAATTTCAGTTGTTGCGTATGCTCGTCCAATGATCATTGATGATTCTAGATCGTGATTTATCCTTGTTGCTTGTCCATGTTGATTGGTGTGATCGTGTTCAAATATTTTTCTATTGTGTGTTCGGTGTTTCATGTTCTTGGCCGACATGATGGTTGTAGCGTGTTGCAGATCCTTGTGAATTAATATTTTAATGTTTGACATGTTTAAGGAAGCTGATTTAGGACCTCATTATGTTGTGATAACTTCGGTTGGTGCACATTGATATTTGTTCATGAATTGGGCCAACAGTTTGTAATTTATTCTTTTATCTTTGGCTGATAGAATTGTTAATGTAATTCCATGTAGCGGATATATAAGAGCGATTGTTTCTTCATTTTGAAGTGTGCGAGGTATGCTCAATGAATGTATGAGAAGTTTGAATGTGAAATGTGTGAATAAAGATTAGATCATTCGATTGCAGAGCAGAGTGTGAAGAATATTGAGCGAAGTGTGAAGAAGGGTTTTTGTGCTTAACTGGAACTGTGATCAAGCTTTTGTAGAAGCTAATTTATCAGATCATATTCTTTAGATTGTTTTAATCTGAATGTTTTTCTAAGGAAGTGAGCTCTAGGTAGTGTGTTTGAATGCATGTGCATTCCTTATTCATTTTCATTATACTTCTAATAGGGTATAATCTTGTGGACTAACATCCATCGTGGATTTTCCCCTAATAGGGTTTCCACATACAAAATATTGGTGTTCTTGTGTTTTTGATGTGTTGTTGATTCATGCTTTGACTTTTAATTATCAGATCTGAGATCAAAGGTTAATAAGGTTGAATAAGTTTTGAATTATGTGACAACTGATTCACCCCCCTCTTAGTTTTCTATTCTTGTTTTGCCAACAATTGGTATCAAAGCAAGTTCCTCTGAAGAATTTTAATAGCTTGAGGTGATCTGAGATGGTATCATACAATAAGGATAGTCCCAGATTTGATGGAACAAACTAATCTTTGTTGAAGGTCATAATGGAGTGTCATTTGAAGTGTATTGATGATCCCTTATGGAAGATTACAAAGAATAGATATGTTATTTCTCAAAATGGTCCCTCTACTCCTGATGAGATCAAAGAAGTTGGAACAAATACTAGGGGTATAGAATCATTGTTGAGTGCTTTGAAATATTCAGAGATGACAAATGTGATAGGTCTAAAGACAATTATCTACTCCTCAAATCCCTCAATAGAACAATTCTAGATGTTGCTAGAAATATGATGTTGGAAGGTAATGTTCCTCATATGTACTAGAGAGAAATTGTAACTACTGTTGTATATACTATTAACCGGGTAAATGTCAATGGTAATTCTGGTAAGACTCATTTTGAGATGTGGTTTGGTTATAAGCCTACTATTAAATATTTTAAAATATTTGGAAGTAGATGTTATATCAAGAGAGATGAAGATATTGGCAAGTTTGATGCTAGGAGTGATGAAGGAACCTTTATGGGTTACTCTACTAAGAGTAAGGCCTATCGGTGCTATAATAGAAGATTAAGGAAAATGCTTGAAAGTGCAAATGTCGGAGTTGATGAAGACACTGCTAGATCATCCAAATACTGTTGATATGATTCAGATGAACAGCATGATATTGCTAAAAATGGAAAGAATGCGTAGACAAAAAATCAATTTCAAATTGTTCCGGTGAATCAAGAGAATCAAGAAGGAGAAGCTAGTGGAAGTGTAGAAGAAAGAACGAAAGAACTAGAAGTTTGAGAGAATCCTAAAGTTCTGAGGTATGTAAAGCTAAATCATTCTAAAAATCATACTATAGGAGATAAGAACAAAGGTGTGCACACTATAAGAAGAATTAAAGAAGAATATTGTCTAATTTTCAAGACCGAGCCCAACAATGTCAATGAAGCATGTAAAGATGAATATTGGATGGAAGCAATGAAGGAAGAACTAATGCATATAGAGAAAAATGATACATGGATTCTTGTCCCTAGACCTTAGGATAAAAATGTTATTGGAACCAAATGGGTCTTTCAGAATAAACTAAATGAATAAGGTGAAGTGGTAAGAAATAAAGCAAGACTGGTATGTAAAGGGTACTCACAGATGGAAGGTATTGATTTTGAAGAAACCTTTGCCCCTGATGCTAGAATTGAAGCTGTAAGATTATTTCTTGCTTATGCTTCTTTTAAAAACTACAAAGTCTATCAAATGGATGTAAAGTTAGCATTTCTAAATGGTGATCTAGAAGAAGAAGTATATGTTGAGAAACCAGATGGATTTCAACTTACTGATAAGGTAGACATGGTTTGTCGATTGAAGAAAGCACTGTATAGACTCAAACAAGCCCCTAGAGCCTGGTATGCTAGATTGGATAAATACTTGTTGAAAATTGGATTCAATAAAGGTATTGCTGGCAGTAATCTATATTTCAAGATCGATCAGGATAAAGAGTTGATTGTTGAAGTCTTTTTTGATGACATCATTTTTAAAGGTGATGATGACTTATGTATGAAGTTTTCTGATGAAATGAAAAGTGAATTTGAAATGTCTATGATTGGAGAGCTGAAATTATTTCTAGGATTGCAAATTACTTAGTTAGACAATGGAATGTTTATATCTTAGTCCAAATATGTAAGAGATTTACTGAAAATTTTTGGCATGGAAGACTCAAAGCCAATTGGTACACCCATGATAACCAGATGCAAGTTAACACATAATGATTATTCTCCTAAAGAAAATAAAAAAAGATATAGGTCAATGATTGGTGGATTACTTTATTTGACTCAAACTAGACTAGACATCATGAATGTTGTATGTATGGTTGCTAGATATCAACTTGATCCAAAGGAACTCCATGTGACTGTTGTGAAGAGAATTTTTAGATACTTGAAAGGGATAGTTGAATTTGGTCTTTTGTATCCTAAAGATGATAATCTTACTTTGAATGCCTTTACTGATGCAAATTGGGCAGGAAATGTGGATGACAGAAAAAGTACCTGTGGTGGTGTATCTTCTTAGGGAAGAAGTTGGTTTCTTTGTTAAGTAAAAACCATAATTCCATTTCCTTATCTACTGTTGAGCTAGAATATATTGTTGTTGCAAACAATTGCACTCAAGTATTATAGATGAAGCAGATGCTAAGAGATATTAGAATTGAGTATGATGAGCCTATTGCTATATTTTGTGATAATTCAAGTGCCATAAATATTTCTAAGAATTCGGTGTCGCATTCAAAGAAAAAACATATATCTATCAAATATCACTTTTTGAGAGACAAAGTGAGTGATAAAGAAGTCAAGTTGGAGTATGTTCCTACCAAGGAACAGATTGTGGACATATTTACTAAGCCATTTCCTAAGGATACTTTTGAGTATCTTAGAGGAAAATTGGGGGTGATTTCCTCTCCTAATCTGAACTAAGAAGCAAGTATTTGCATCAATCTGTGCATTCATAGTCATATCTTGTTCCAGATTGATGTTGTGGTGGCTACTACTCAGGGGGAGTAGTCAGATGATTCAGATATGTGGTTCAAAGCTATTTTACCTTTTCCATTATGTCAAAGGGGGAGAAGAACAATGCGAAAAACCTTGGGGCAGAAGATAAGAAAACCTTGGGGGAGAAGAGCAGAGAAGAGTAATGTAAGGGGAGAAGAACAATACGAGAAGAGTTAGTTGTGTTGATGGTATTTTTCACATCATGTGTTGCCATCAATGCCAAAGGGGGATATTGTTGGATGTTGTGGTTGTGTTGTTGATATTTGGTTCTCATTGATGTCAACACTATTAGCATTTGATGATTTGAAGGCTATATATGTCGAGGATATTGAGAAACTTATAATAAATATGTTGCAGGTTGTCTATTAAGCTATGAAGTTCAGTGTGGTGGAAAATTCAGTATGTTTTTATTCAGAATTTGTACTTTAAAGGGTTTGTTGCTGAGCCTATCTATTCTATACTCTGGAAGTTTAGAGGTGTGCATCAAGATTTTTGCAAGTTGTGTGTTTCTGTGTTCCTACAGTTATTTTGTTACTGTAGTTGATGTTTCTAAAATAAGAGAATATGATTCTAGTAATTTCAGTTGTTGTGTATGCTCATGCGATGATTGTTGATGATTCTATATCATTATCTATCCTTGTTGATTTTTCACATTGATTGGTGTGATCGTGATTAGAGATTTTTCCATTGTGTGTTCGATTTTTCATGTTCTTGGCCAACATGATGGTTGTAGCATGTTGTGGATCCTTGTGGATTAATATTTTAATGTTTGACATGTTTGGGGAAGTTGATTTAGGAACTCATTATGTTGTGTCTGAATTCGGTTGGTGCACATTGAGATTTTTTAATGAATTGGGCCGGCAATTTTTAATTTATTCTTTTACGTTTGGTCGATAGAGTTGTTAATGCAATTCCATGTAGTGGATATATAAGAGCGATTGTTTCTTCATTTTGAAGTGTGCGAGGTGTGCTAAATGAATGTATGAGAAGTGTGAATTTGAAATGTGTGAATAAATATTAGATCATTCGATTGCAGAGTAGAGTGTGAAGAAGATTGAGTGATGTGTGAAGAAGGGTTTATGTGCTTAACCAGAACTATGATGAGGATTTTACAAAAGCTAATTTATCAGTCCATATTCTTCAGATGATTTTAATCTAAATGTTTTTGTAAGGAAGTGAGCCTTCCCATTTGAGAAGTGATCTCTAGGCAGTGTTTCTGACTACATGTGCATTCCTTATTCATTTTCATTATACTTCTAATAGGGTATAATCTTGTGGACTAACATCCAACATGGTTTTCCCCTAACAAGGTTTCCACATATAAAATCTTGGTGTTCTTGTGTTTTTGATGTGTTGTTGATTCATGCTTTCACTGTTAATTATCAAATTTGAGATCAAAGGTTAATAAGGTTGAATAAGTTTTAAATTATGTGACAACTAATTCACCCCCCCCTCTCAGTTGTCTATTCTTGTTTTTCCAACAAAAACCATGTGCATATAAAGTATTGTTGTCTCAATGATTTATCAATTTTATAGTCACCCATAATATCAACCAAACCAAGGATGCATAATATATCAATGTGTACCACCTTAATGTTTTCCAAGTTGAACACTCATCTTGATAACAATGCTAAAACCAATGTCAAAAGGGGAAACAAACTCTGCCTTTGGAATTGATGTCAAACTTGCCAAAGATCTAAATGAATATCACCTATATAAGCATCAAAGCACTAGCATGTCAAAAACTACCCATGTCAATGAATCACCAAGTGAATCTAAACCTGTGTGTCTAAATGAAAAACTAAATTTTGAATGTAATGTATGCCTGAACCTGTGTGTCCAAATGAAAATCTAAAAATAATGAATGTAATATATGCCCTTATCCCCCTTTTGAAAATAATTCCAAAGGTCAAAGGGAACAAAAATAACAAAGATACATTGTAGAAAATAATGAAACTGTGAAAATAAAATATTACCACCAGGGTAACTTGTATCACCTCATCAATGGAATGTAACCTGTAACATGTTGTCATCAACCTATTCTCAAGAATGCCACCAAAGTATATGAGCATATGCAAATCAAATACCAATTGAATACCAAATTGTATGTCATAAAAAAAAAATGTAGCCCAAGAAAATACATAGAAATGCACAGAAAAGGTGTCAACCACTGAAAAATCTGCATGAAGTATGAACCAAGAATGAATAATATGCATTGAAACTCCCCTTGAAACTATACAACCAAAAAGGATCATTTTCTCCCCCTTTCAAGAACACTAAATGAAAGAAAAACCATGGGAAAGTCATGTCAAGGACAATCAAGAATTTTAAAACTTCCACAAAAAAATCACAATTAGATCCAAGTGATGTAAGACCAAATGCATTGTTCCTTTGTTGCAACACTACCATCACAATTGTTTCTTTCGTACTAAAACAACACACTATCTTCATTAGAAATTGTAAGGGTTGTTATTAAGGATAGTATATTATTATCTTAAGTAATATCATGCATCTTAAAGTTCATAACCAAGTTTCCAAATCATTAAAGTATTACAATGATCAAAAGTGACCATAAATCATGAAAAACAAGATCTACATGCACACTTGCTCAATCAACAAGATTCAAGTGGACCAGGTGTAAGTTAAAATTTATTGTCTTTATATAGAAACATAAATGTCTATCAAATAATTACTCCTACTACAAACCACTATGGAAGCATGCTAAACCATAGCCATAAAGTGTATGCAGCATGAGTAAACATTGCCAACTATTATGACCAAAAATGCATTGTCAAGTAAACAAGGGAAGTATAAGTCCATATTACAAACTTTCCATACAAAATGAAACCAATTACCAAAAACTGTAGCAACTGAATGCATTGTGCTCCCATAATACCTGTACCTGTATGTATACTAAAATGTCATGTTATTCTCAAATGACAAAAATAATATTGTTTATTATATAGTGTAAAGATCACTAGATAAAGACAAAACCTAAATCCTGAGTGATGTATTAGGAATACCACTATATTGTACAAGTTGAAGAAATCCATGAGGAAACTAACATCGTATACTTTCAACATTGCTAAACACTCATCTCCTTGTAAAGTACCATTACACAACTAATGAATACTTGGTCCAATATCTTATAAAATCAATGACAAAAATAGAAAACTTCCAAAACCATTGAGTTACTTGCTCCTCTCAGATAATTATCAAGTACAAACAAGGTGATTTTTCATAATATTACACTATTAATGCACATTATAAGGTATATGATAGAGTATTTTAACTTTTGTGCAAGAATCAATTGATAGAGATCTACAATTCTCATATCATTGGTCGTACATGAGAAATCAAAGAGAGAAAGAACATTAATGAAATAATAGATAGTCACACTCCAAACTTTGACAACCCATCACTATATAACATTGGCATTTTTACTACAAACATGGACTAAGATGACATGATAAACACTATAATATTCTCAAGATACATTGTAACTATGATACTCTACATAATAGTACTATTAATTTGAACTCCATTGTCACTTTGTTTCAACTGTATAAGCATAAAGGCACTTTCTTTTTGAGCACTTTAGACACTGTCAAAAATAGTTTCATCATAAAACTTACTATCACATGATGCTACACCACAAAAGAGTATAAGTATATACTATCATCAAAGCATCCATCACTTGTGAAACAAACCAATACATGATGTGTTCAAGAAAATATTATAAGAAAAACTCAAAACTATCCATAAAGAGCATGTTATGTAACAAATAAATTGAGCATTGGTAAAGACTTTGTCCTAAGCATCTTCAGGGCGTTTTTTGCATGAATAGCATTCAATTTCACTCATTTCTACTAACGAAGGGGTTAAATGAGATATCAATTATCATTTCCCCTTAACCTCATGCTTCTCTTTATGCATTCAATAATGTTTCTTATGCAACATGCACAAGATTAGGTCCTTTCTCATATTTTTGTTCCTTTATTCTCCAAACCTTCTGAATACTTGTCTTCTTCGGATGTTTCCTTCTCCAAAATTTCTTCTCTGGTTTCACAAACCTAGTTCTACAATGCTTCACAACATAGCCATGATTATGATATTTATAATATATTACACTCATATTCTTAGAGAATGCATATTGACTCATTTTAGACCTCCTTCTACAATAGCTTTCTTTATTCCCATTACCAT
Organism: Sequoiadendron giganteum; assembly: GCA_007115665.2. Classification (NCBI taxonomy): domain Eukaryota; kingdom Viridiplantae; phylum Streptophyta; class Pinopsida; order Cupressales; family Cupressaceae; genus Sequoiadendron; species Sequoiadendron giganteum. Next base: position 237,948,702 of record CM021108.1, on the reverse strand, counting down.
TACATGAATAACAATAAACAAGAAATGAATAATTATACCTCATTGATTGATCTTTCCAAATAGGTGAAGATCCTATGAATCAGTTGGCTCTACTTATTCCTCTATTGATGTCCTTGAACTATCTAGTATTAGTAGTCTTAGGGGTAGCAAAATAATAACTTAAATATATCTTTGTTCTTGGTATTTTTCTTACTCTAGAACTAAGTCCTTCTACAAAGCCCAAACTAGTAACATCCTTGTGATGTTCCCTCTTATTCTACATCTCATTCAACTTGTTGGTTCTCTCATCAAATTTATGATTCTTTTGTAACTGCCTCCTAGAATTCTCAAGTTCTTTTCTTAGAAAAACTATTTCTCCTTCAAGCTTGTGGAATTCAATAGTTTTAACTTCCAAATTAGATCTTTTCATGTCAATTATCCTCTTGTTTTCTTTAATCCCTAATTTCATATTGACAATCAACTCATCTTTATGAGTGTATTATTTTAATAGGGAATTTTAATATATACTCCTTTTCAATGAGACAATCTCATTCTCTAATTTTTTACAATCTTCCAATTTGGTTTGAAAGTTTATGATAGTAACTTATTAATTCTTCTAGACTCTGCCAGTTCCTTTCTATGTTTCTCAATCTCATTAAGGGCATAAATAATTTCACCTTCAAAATAAATTTCACATTCATCTTAAAACTATTCTTGTACAAAATCACTCACTAAGCGATCTTCTTCTTTGTAAACACTCTTCTCTATAAAACCATCTTTTGTACTAGGTTTAAGTGGTGTTTTTTGTTCAGTATTTTGCTGGATATTTCTTTTTTCTCCATTTCTTTTACTTTTTTTCCATAATGAGTACCCCACTACCAAGAACCCCTAAGTTGGATATACCTATGTAAGGGTATGGCTTTGATACCATTTTTTTGAGTATAATACCACTAAGAGGGGGGGGGATGAATTAGTGGTATGACAAATATAAACTTAATTCAAATAATCACTTTCAATTATTTTGAACATATGGAATGTGGATTTTAGATTTGATCATTCATAAAATAAAAATAATATGCTTGTAAAGCCTTCAAAATTTGAATGAAAAAGAGAATAATCATATCATACAAACTAAGAACGCCATAACACAATTTAATTATGAGTGGAAAACCTTTATAGGGATCAAAAACCACTCAAACAATTCCTCACTGGCTTAGTAAAAATTCCCTATTTATAGAGCCTCACTAGCTAATTTTTATGCCTCAATGGAAAAGCCTCACTAGCTACAATTTATGCCTCACTCGCATATAAATTCTCACTGGCTTCACAAAATGCCTCACTAGCAACGTACATCCTCACTGGAAAAGATCAAACTTATCTCACTGACATGATCTTATACAACACATTCTAAAACATGAATAACAAAATTACAAAGGGTTAACCTGTCTCATTGCATAAAATTAAAACTTTCAACTCTAACACATCCTATGTCCTAAAGATTCATAAAATTTGAACCTTTAAAAAACATAAAATGCATCATGTACTCTTCACGTTTTTACATACAATTTTTACAAGCAATTTTAGAGTTCTTCTCATAAACTCAAAATGATACCTCTGTGAAAGCATAGAAAAAATAACAGTGATAAATCACTATTTATATAAACATTTCAAGAATAGTAATTGCTATAATCTGTCTTTCAAAATAATGGCACATGTAACCTATTAACTATCTTAAAAAACTACCCATTGAATCGTCATGGTATATATGTTTCTAATATAATACGCTACTATTTATATCATTCTTCGAATAACATCATCATATGTAACCACTAAACATTTAATGCACTGTCAACATTGACTAAGTTATGGTATGAATACTTACACACAATGCAACATAATTTAGTTTATACCATGCATACACAACAACATGTATATGGCACAAAACCCATGTCCAAATTGACACAACAAATACATTACATGACCTTTGAAATAGGCTTAAAAATGCTAAATGATATAGGACCTTGTTCCCTAGAAAAGGACAACATTACTATCAAAAACAATAACCCATCAATGGATGTTAAGCTAAACCCTTATGAAACAACCTTTGACAATAGAAAAAAAAGACACTATAGTGTAATTCCTTCTCAAGACAACTTAAAAATAACACCAAAATATGCATAGTATGCCCTATTTGAAAACCCAAGATAATGAACTCTCATTTAAAGATGTAACAATGAAACATCACAAAGCATAAAGCAAGACCAGGTTGACATGGTATAAAACCTCAGAACAAAGAGACCAATCCCATCGACATAGGAAATTGAATTAGGATATGAATGAATGAAAAAAAAATCAAGAACAAATGATAAGCTGATATACTTAAGCATCATTGAAACCGGATTTTCCAGATTATACTTGAAAACTAGGCTAGGGTTTTTGAAGAAAATTTTTACCACTTTGTGCACTTTAAAATTTTCGTAAATGAAGTTAATGCATCTTCAAAATAATTTAAACCAAGTGTCACTTCAATCTGGAAACCACTTCTTGAACATCCAAATCGACATACCACCATTTCCTTCAAGCTTTACCAAGCCCTAAGTCGGCTTCAAAACTATGCTTCATTTTTTTTCCAAATGATAAATTTTAGTGCAACACAATCATAATGTCAATACACTTCACAAAAACCATTCACTTTGAACAACTCATTATGTCGGTATTCCCACTCAACAATTTTACCTTTGCAAATCAAAACACACTAGTGTGTCAATGTTTGACATTATTTTCATGAAAATAATAAACCTCATGATGTCCAATAATGTATGTCGGTCCACTTCATCAAGCACCAAAATAACCTCAATTGCATAAAAGGTGAAGTGTAGATCAAAACCAATGCATGGTATAAACCTCAAATGTACCAAGAGAGAAACAAAAACCATGTGCATATAAAGTATTTATGCCTCAATGATTTATAAAATGCTATAGTCACCCATAATATAAACTAAACCAAGGATGTATAATTTATCAAAGTGTACCACCTTAATGTTTTCCAAGTTTAACACTCATCCTGACATCAATGCCAAAACCAATGTCAAAGAGGCAACATAAGCCTCTAGCATCCAAGCTAGAGGGAGAAATGTGGATAAAGGATTATGCCATCATAGTTGTGGGTCTTGATTTAAGTGAAACTCTCTTGTGTGACAAAGTGGTTCTAGCTAAAGCCACTCAGAAAGTGGTCTACACTGATTATGAGAAGTTGGATAAAATATTGAAGAAGTGCAAGGAAGAGTTATAAAATGTAAAAGACATGATGAATAGGCTATAAGGAGAAATCAAGGGAAAGAATGTGGATATGGCTCACACAAGGTAGTTACAAAATCATAAAGGGGAATCATCTAATTTGCTCGAGGAGGCCTAAAGTGAGACGAATCAACTTCATGTTGAGATAGAAAAGTTTAAAGGTGAGGTTGCTACTGAATGTGAGACAAATACAGAATACCAACACATCATGGAGAAGATGGACAAAGATATAGCTAGAGTAAACGGTGTATTCAATGCACTTCAAAAGGAAATAAGGATGTTGGAGCTATAGAAGGAGGAATTGAATACTGTTTGATCTCAGGCTTCTGACGTTCTCCAAAAGGCCCAAGAAAAAACAAAAAGGGTGAAACAAGAGTAGGAGATCGAGTCTATTTTGTAGACTCATGATGAGGAGGTCGAGAAGCTGAATTCTGAGCTCACGAACGCCCTCCAAGAGAAGTGTCAATTAGAGGAGAACATAAAGGTGAGAGAGACTCAATTCCATTAGGAATTGACTACGGTACAAGGATTTAGGATCCTCCCAATACTGAAAATACTGATATCCATGCATTGGGAAAGAACCATAGTTGCAATTGTTTCCCTAAAGCCAGTCTTGCAGTTTTTGAGGGATGTTTAGGAAATAAATGAGAAGGTTGGCCTAGTGGTCGATTAAATTCTACAAAATTATGCTTCTGAGGTTGTGGAATAAGAGAACCTGATCTTCATTTTATGTAAGGCCATCGAAGAAGCTTTAGGAAATTCAAGAATTCTTGATAGGAGGGCTGCCTCAAGGAAAGCAAGTGAATTCATCAACTTCCACAAAGTCACACGATAAGCAAAGATTGCTAGGAAGTTTTGAATAGGAAGGTCAATGAGATCAATAAGGAGTTCAATTTTCTTCTCAATTCCTTTTTACCCACCCTTTTCTCACTAGATGGAGGAGTACTATCAATCAAGAAGATTGTGGATGTAATCAAACTCAAGGTCCAAACTTCCACAACACTCCTAGGTCTAATCCTATCACCCATTGTTGACAAAATAAAGAAGGAGATCCTTCCCCTTTCTCGGATTTATTACCACATCACAAATTTTTCATCAAGGTGGGGAGGGGTTTCTTTTAAGGAATTCCTCAAGTTGGATCAAACATATGAGATTCTTCACACTCTCATCTATCCCACTAATTTGGATTGGGAAGTCCAAAAATCCTCCTTCCTCAAACTATAGGAATTACGAGAGCTCTAGGTTTGTTCCTCCATAAGAAAATGCTCCCTGTGAGTTGCCAAAATTGTAAACCAATTTTTCCTTTAATTGTTTTTTGTTTTTGTCCCTTACTCTTTTTAGCTTCGAGATAAATCTGTGTTAAAAAAGTGAAGACTACTCTCAAAGGTGTGCAATTTGCCACATCGTGACTACACATTTTTTACATATCATTTTTCTTTTGGGTGGAATTTGGGGCACATGTCAGCATGGCAGGGATTTTCTTCAAAGCTACTCTTGCAAATCTAAGATTTCTCGCTCGCTTGACACGTCATCTATTCTTTTTGATTAGTTTTAATTTTAGCAGTGAAATCTCTTTAGGTGGATTTTTTCAAAACACGATGGTTGTCTTTATTTTGGGGTGGAACCTATATCATCAATCTCTTTGGCTGATCAATCATATTTTTGCTAGGATGTGTTCAAATTTGATTGTTTTCTGATAGCTATCTTTGCTAAAATATCTAAATCCATTAATGAAGCAATTGGGACTTCATGAGCAAAGATCAAATTTTGAGCTATCACAATAAGTAATCTAGCATTTTCTACTTCTGGAATGTTTACGACAGTGCTCTCTTCTTTTGGTTATACACAGGGATGGTAGCATAAGTCAAAAAGTGTGAAAACTTACTTCGAAAGTTTTTTTAAAGGATACAAATATATTAGGGAGTTTTCAGTTTTAGAACTAGAAGGTTTTATAGAATATTTTTCTTCTCTTTGGTATGTTATATTTTAAATTCAAACTATCATCAAATTGGAATTCAACCTTTGTTTTTCAATTCATATACTATTGAAGTTCGACCTATTTGAGAGAAATCTTTAAAATTGTGCATGCTATGGCCTTTGCCAAGTTTATTTTTATTCCATTCATGTTAAAAAAAATTTATAAGTATACTTTGATAGCTTGGATAGCTAATTTTCATGTTGTTAAGATTCTATGTTGAATGCTAGCTTTCAGAAATTTGATTATTTCTGATGAACTTTTTCATTTTTCATAATTTTTTTTCCATTTTCCATATTATGCTATGAAGGGAGAAAGGTTTTTGTGATTTTTTGGATATTTCTATTAATCTTTAGAGTTTTCTTATGTCTGATTGGACATTAATGGGTGCTTCCCCTAGGGAGATTTGAAAGACTGCACTATGCTTTCACTAAGCCTTTGTTGCTCCTTCTCTTCCCAATAATGAAGGGTCTATGGAATTCTATGTCTATCATATCGATTATAAGAAATACTAAAGCTTTATTTTGTAAAATATTTGGCGCATTACCATTTTTATGCTTTATTCACATTTCTTTCTACCTTTTCCCCCAAAACACAAAGAAGAGTCGACTTTCTATTGTAGTGTCAAAAAATGTCATCGAGGACATTTTCACACTTGTTCGGGCCCTCCTTGCTGAGTTGAGCTTAATGATTCCTTGATTTAGTGTTGTAATGTTATTGAAACATTCAGATTAGGTCTTGGGACCTTGTGAACTAATGAGTTTAAATAGTACCTTGCTAAAGTGTTGTGAAGTGTTGTAACTCTGTTTCACATTTTTATAAGGTCATACTAATTAATTACACCTAGTAAACCTCTTTTAATCCGTAATCCTACCTTATTTGGAGTGTTGTAAAGTGTTGAAACACACTTTCACACTTTTCTAGGGTTTTCATTAATAATTGGGCTATCTTATAATTTAATTGGCCTTATTTTACATCCACAAGGCTCATTTAATGCATATTTTCGAGGATAATCCCAACACAAATCTTTACCCAATCATCAATCAAGTGTTTCAAGATAGAATGGACCAGATTTAGTGATCTAGAACTCAATCACTACCTTGGGTGAATGATTCCCATGTAGGTTTTTGGGTCTCGATCCTATTTTCACACATTTCTAAGCAATTTTAAAAATGGTCCCAAAATTTAGGCTTGGTGGGACTCATTCACCACCTTGGGTGAATGAGTCATGTGTGGCTCAAAATCAAAATTAATTCAAAATTTTGGCAAGATTTTATCCTCCTAGATCTGATGTCGGATTGTGGGGTTGTAATTTTAAGAATTCTTTTATAATTTAGTATAAATACAAGGTTCATTCTCTCATTTTAACCCCAACAATTCAAGTATTCATCCTTATAGAAAAGTTGAGTTCATAAAAATTTACAAGAGAATTCAAAGAGAATTCAAGGGAATATTATCAAGCATTTTAGATAAACATTCAAGCATCAATCATCATGTTAAGGATTTCATGCATCATGTTTGTTTTGGAGCTAACAATTGTGATGTATGATTTTGTGATTAAAGCAACCCTTTCATTCAAAATCTATCACCTCAACGAAAGAGTCAAGATCTACATCCATTAGAGCCACCTCATACATATTTACAACACTTCATTGCTAGGATTTGTTGATTTGCAACATCTCATATTGTTCATTCATCATTCTCCATTCATATTCCATTCTATTTCAAGGTTTGATTACCAACAAGAGGTTTTACAAAGGAAAACCCGTATCCACTAACCCAACAACATTTTCCCCTCTCCTTTGTGTGTGATTTGTAGGTCTAGGTTGTAGATCTCCTAAGGAGAAAGATTGGAGAAAAGTATTCAAAACATTCAAAATTGTCAAAGTTGTCATCAAGACTTGGAGAACATTAGAGAGCACCTAGAGGTCGCAAATCAGGGTTTCAGATCTAGAAATCAAATAGGAAGGACTAAGAAAATAGAGAAGAGCGGGATCAGACTCTAAACCTTCAAAAATCACTAACTGGACTGATTCACTACTTCTAGTGAATGAGTCCCATTTTCAATCAATTTTTTTCTTTTTGTAGATTCAGATACCCATTTGGCAGATTCATGTTCCCGTACAAAAACCCATATTTTGGATTGATTCACCTAGCTTAGTGAATGAGTCCCAATCAACATTAAATTCAAATTTTCTATTGTTTCAAACCTTTTTCCAATCATTTATAGATTCCTAGGTGAACACCATTCATCTCTCAACTTTTTGTTCTATTTCAATTACTTTTCTAGGTCATTTCGTAGGTCATTTCATTGAACTAGGGTTTAGTGTAGCATCTCGCATTTCATTTATCTTTCCAAGTCTAGACTTTGTGGTGAACCCCTTATTAGTTTGCATTCATCCCCTATAACAATATTCTTGCAAGATTTCTTTCACTTTTTCATTGAGATCTCAAGGGTTTGTTCTTGAGTGAAAGTGAAAATTGTCCTTCTAGGTCCTAAACCCTAGAAGGAAAGAAAATAGAAATTCCACCTTTCATTTTGGTGAACCTTCATTTATAACATCATAATTTTGATTTGGAGTGCATTTTCGTCCTATATTTGGCTTGCATTAGCATTGCATTAGGATTTTCATTAGTTAACTTGCATTCTAGGGTTTCTAATTTTGCATTAGTGAAAGCTCATATAGTTTTCATTTTTTCATCTAATTTCATTGAAAATCAAAGAAAATCTGCATTTGCATTTATAATTCAGATCATAAAAAATAAAAAGCATAAAATTCAATTAAATTTTTTTGAAACTTTTTGAAAAAAATCCCTAATAGGACTCATTCTCCACCTTGGGTGAATCAGTCCCTTTGCATTTTCTAGCATTTAAAGTTCTCTTTCTGAGTTTTTGTTTATTGTTTATAGCTTTTTGTTTTAGTTTCTATAATTTTTGTTATAAGCATTTCATTCTTCTTAGCTTATTCTACATTTCGATTCACATTGCATTTAGTATCCATTGTATAAGTATTTGGTGTCTTGTTGCTAATACTATAGTGAGATGATTTTTGAGACTCATGTCATCCCGTGATAGAAAAACCATTGTGGGTCTTAGGTTGTCTAGCTCTTTCACTCCTAGTATTGACACTAGTACACTAGGTATGGATCACACCCTTAACAACTCTTTACTTTCAAGTAATGTGATGCAATTTGAAACAAGGAATGAAAATTTCTCACAAGAAAACATAATTCACATTCTTGAAGACTTACCAAACCTACAACATCAAGTGAAAAATGAAAATATTTCAACTGCTGCCATCCCTACTATAGACAACATTCACTGCATGCTTGGAAGTGAATACGTACTTGACCTTGTGAAAATCATAGTTCAAATATGTGGGAAAAATCTCACTTCAAGCAGTAGTTGTCCTTTACCTACAACCAATGTCACAAGCCAATCAGGAACTCAAATTCCTTCTCCCACAACAATTTACTCTATTCCTACCTATACCATTCTTCAAGTCACAACAACAATGCAACCAACTAGTAATGTGATTCCTTCCTTACGTATTTCTGCTAGTATCCCTAGTTCCTTTGTGGTATCACATGTCATATCTCCTACCACCTTACCACCTATAATAATTTCATTCACTTTTCCTTCAAACACATACAAGCCTTCACTTGTTTCACTTCTGTCTAATAGCATAAGCAATGACCCTCTCATAATTAAACTTTTGCAAACGGTTTCATCCCTTCAAAAGAAATTCTCCACCATTAACCAAAATCAAAATGGCCCACCTACATATTATGTCAAAAGTAGTCCATTGTCCTTGGAGATTTTTTGAACGTCGATGCCACAAGGAGTAGAGGTGCCTAAATTCAAGAAATGTGGAGGAAAGGGAGATCCTTCTAACCATAGTAATGCTTACACTAGCTTATGTTAATGCTAAGAATTTTCCTAGGTCCTTGAAAGATACTAGCTTGGAATGGTTCTCTTCTTTACTAAAAAACTCAACTAGTTCATTCAATGAACTTGTTGAGGCATTTGTTACCATTTCCAAGTGCATATGACCCCTAAGATGACCTTGGTTGATTTGATGAGATGCAAGCAAAAATAAGATGGAAAGATAACTAACTTTATCTCACTTAATCAATAGCTTTATTCCTAAATTGATGTCAAGGTTCCACATCCTCACCTTCAAAAGATGTTCATAGAAAATTTGCAAAGTAATATCAAAGAAAAAATTTCCATGATGAAATTCCCATTCTTTTTTCACTTGTGTACTTCACTCCATGATTATCAAAATTTGGTTAGTAGTCAAGATACAAAGTTCACTTCTAACTAAACTGAGAAATCCAAGTCTACAAACCAAAACAATTCCAAACCTTTTAGGAAACAAAATAAAGGATTCCTTCAATTCAATCCCCCTCAACAAACAACCTACAATTTCAACAACTAAGTAGTTGTTATTAAAGCCACAATACCCTTTAGATATGGGGACCCGAAAAGATAATTCACTCCCTTACCCGATACCCTCCATAACACAATGTCCCAACTTTAAGAGCAAAAAATGATTACCTTACCTCTCGTACAAACACTCGATCTTAACAAGCCTTTACCCCCGATATTTAGATCAAATGCTTATTGCTATTATCACTTAAAAATTGGACACAATACAAAACATTGCAAGATTCTTAAACATTTTGTGTGAAACCTCATTGATTCAAGTCATATTTCCATTGGAAGTGTTAGTGATCAAGGAAATAAGTTTGTTTCCCCTCCTAACCAAAACATGCAAATCTTTACCAACCCCATGCCAAAATATAGTATTTCATTTGTTAAAGCTAGTGAAACTACTAAGACTGATATAATGAATGTTGACACGGATGATGAAAACACAGATACAATTCAACAAATTCCTATAGATCTTGATCAACAAGAACAATTTTTTTTTTGATGGTTTGGTTGCATTGGTTGAAATTCAACGTCATAAGGGATGACCTAAAAATCCTCTTGATATTTCTTTCTCATAAAATGACATACTTAAACATGCACTTGATGGTCCTCTTTACATAGCCAGCCATATCTATGTTAATCTAACTAATGGGATATTAATAGATCCCGCTTGTGGAGAGAACATTGTAAATGTTTTCATCAAGTATTTGAGAATATTGGAGAACACCTATAGGTCACAAATAAGGGTTTCAAATCCAGAAATGAATCAGGAAGGACTGATTAGATAGAGAAGAGCAGTATCAAAATTTGAAGCTTCAGAAAACCCTAACTACACTAGTTCGCCATGTTGGTTGTTTTTTTATATGGGGAACCAACTAAACTCTGAAGTCCTCTAAAATGGTAGCCAACCATTTATATTCAAGAACATTCAAAGTTGGTGGCCAACAAATGAGTAAGGATTTATAGGCCCTTACTCCTACTCTTCAGGCTCTGTGGGACCTAGGAGGGTGTTCCTATTTATGTTCATTTGATATCAAATTTATGAAGAACACTTCAATACACAAATTAATTCCTACAAAATGCAGATAAATTCAATTTATTAAAGACTTGGATAGTCTTTGAACAAATTAACATCTATTACTAGGAATTAGGTATTACTTTAGTTCCATTTATTATAATTGGAAGTTTCAATAATCTGGTTCTCATTTCAAATCAATAGGCAGGCATACCCATAACCATTCACTCACAAGATTTACTTAACAAATAGACCATTTCTTCATCAATTGGGAAAATGGAGTAAGATATATAATAACATGTAATATATAAGCTACTAATTCAAATATTGGTGGACTATTTCCATAGTACTTTGAAATATGAAAATTCACAATCCCTGAAACATAAATTCTTACTAAATCCTATGCAATTTCCCACAAATCTACAACCCTCTTTTAGCATTTAATCCACTCTTTGAGCTAAAGAAAGAAAAAGAGTCATACATTCAGTCGAATAAATGAAGATAAATGAGAATACCCTGGATATTTTCATTAATAACTTGCAAAAAGGTACATAGGAGATTATATGTATCAGAACTAAGATTTGTTTGAATATCAGTAATTTCTATAAAAGTAATTTTAATACTATCACATATAAGACTCATACTCAAGACAATGTAATGTTCTATTCATACTTAAATTTCCATCGTATGCTCCTTTCTAAGTGGAGCTTCTGCCTAAACTATACATGAATTCAAAATCCAACCCCTATAATTAGCCTTGAAATCCCTTTTATAGAGTAAGGGGGCAACAAGTATTGGGCTAAATTACAGTCATATTTACTCAAATTTCACTTTAATTTCACCAATCTTTAAAATATTCCCCAAGCAGTTGCAATTCATCATTTGCAGCATAGGGGAGAGAAAAATATCAAAAACCATTTGTTGGGTAATCCCACTAGCCTTCCCAAAGGCACCACATAATACCATCAAAATATTTACATTCACGTTCACCACCTATAGTCACCATCAACACAAAAATTAGAAAACAAAAAAAACCTGAATTCACACACCAACCCAAAGAGACATGTCAACACAAAGGACAAAAACACCTGAGCACCAGCTCAGGAGGGGAGTGGGGTGATATTCTACCTAGTAAGTAGAATAAGAATACCCGCTCGGTGTCCTTATTGAAACTAGAGTGGCCATTACCACCTCATCCTTAGAGTCATTCAAATCATTCAAGGCCACAAGATACTGGTGATACCCAAAGTCAGTTTCTTCTCCACTGTTAGATGGACCATCTGAGACTTCGATGGAAAATTGATGTCATCCCATAAAATCCCAATGATACTTGTTTTACCTTACAACCTCTCTCTCAAGCCATTCTACCTTCTTTTCTTTTCTTTTGACCAACTCCTTAGATACAATTCAACTCCTTAGATGATATGCATGCTTGAGAGTAGCGCGTATAGATTTAATTTCATCTCTTGCCTTCTCCTTCAGTGTTACAAGAACTTCAAGCACATCTTGCCCCTCTTTGGGCTCAACATTCCTAGACTCAAGAAGCCTCCTAGACCTTTGTGTTGGGCTGATAGAAACACTCACAATACCCATTATTGATTGAAAAAATCACAAAAATACTCTCCTCCCATGTAAAACAACAAGCTCAAACTCTACAACACTTAGAAATCCTTGTGCACTCACTCCTAGAATTTCAATTATCTAAAAAAACAAATGGTGAGAAAAACAAGCAAGGATTCACCAATAAATAGGATAGATGCAACATGAACTCATAAACGTTCCAAAGAAGCTCACACAAGAGAGCCACCAACTAGGTACCCTAATTTTTGAATCTGAGCCATTGATCACACATCGTAACAAAAGAAACGGGTAATTAACTAGAATGGTTAATTATGACAAAAAATTAAGTTTTCATGTGTTTGATAGTTTTTCGCAATCAACTGTCCCAAGTGGATAAACACCACTCAATCTAAATAATTAATCACATACTTACCCTGATAAAGCTTGTTGTGTCACATTTACCCATTTTCCCGTGGGAATTAATTTTCTCATTAATCACTACCACAAGATAGGAAGAAACGAGCATGATTGATCCTCAAAATATCACCCGTACACTATGTTGCCTCATATTCTTTATCCCACGTGTATCAGTTCTTAATAGAAATGATGAACACAACTACAATCATCTCCAAAATCTTGAATGTGTGCCAAGGACCTAGTTGAAAGTTGGCGACGCTCTAAATTTAATGTAGATTCGCCCAAGTTTGAGTAAAAAATTTTCTCTCCTAAATTTTATCAGACCATCTAAAGTAGTCCACATGGTAGTCACCCACTTGCCCACTGAAAATGGAAGGCAAAGATGGGGCCCTCATAAGATGGTAGGGATTGGTCAAAGTAGCCCACATCACCTACCATTGGTCTGAGACCTTTCAAGAGTACATGTATTCATTAAGACTCGGTGGGTCCCTCCATTAGAGTGACATATGTCACTATTCCTACTAGCCCACTCCAAATAATAAGCATTAAAATAAAGACCAATGGGGTGGTGGAGAATGGATGAGATCAAGCCACGTTGCCTTTTAATTACTATAGATCTACTTTTGGTGCTGCTTGCTTCATGCAGAAGATATATGGCCCACCTTCAAAGATTCCACGTGTCACCATGCTTGCTCACCCATGTGAATTTTTCACCCTAATAAATAGTACGAATGGGTGCGTGAGGAACGACTCAAATTATAGCACGTGTGGCGACAAATGTCATTGATCACCTTCAAACCTCTGCATGTTGACTGCATAGAAACATGGGGCCCACCACTAGTGATGATAGATGGCAACTACCCACCATCCTATTCATTTATTTTTAATAAAAAATAAACAAGAATGGGGTAGCAGGGAGTGGTGGTGATCAGGCCACATGTTTCATTGATCATCGTTGATTCTTTTTAGTACCACCTATAGTCTTTAATCAAACACTAGGCCCACACGACACATGGCTTAAGCCCACCAACCCATGTGAATAAAATAATAGGGCCAAAACCTGGAACGGGCCCATGGGGAATGGTTGAGATTCATCCTTAGTGATCAAATGGCCATCATAAACCTCCATTTCTACACATGCCGAAAAAATCAGTTGATAAAATGAGGCCACCCATAGGTCGATGAGACTTAACCCTTAAGGATGAACATTTTAAAACCTAAGTTTTAATCCTAAAATATTAGGCTCGATTATGGTAAATATTTGAAATTGCTAACTTGTAGATGGTGACAAAGCATAGAATGATAATAGGGCCAAACATACCACAAAATCTCAAAACAAATTATGAGCTCTAATAGTGGCTCATGCTCGGGGATGCATACGCCTAGTGGATATTGCGAGAAACCAAATCTCAAGGTGAAGCATACCAAAATACCAAAACCAGGAGTCTTCCCAAATAAGGTAGATAGACCCAACAAAAGAAAACAAACCAACAAAAATTAAAATATGCAATGTACATCCCTCAGAGTCTTAAGACACCATCCCTCATCAATTTCATAGTTTTCACTCCTCAAATTGGTTTCCCCAGGCCCCCAAAACTTAAGGCCAACTTTTAACTCTATGAAAAAAATTATCCTTTGTTGTCTTCAATGGATCAATAACTGTATCAAGCCTTTCCTAAGGATCAACTTCATTGTGATTGACACAATCCACCATGTCAGATTGGATTGGGAAAGTGAATCATTCATAATCAACCTTGTTGATATCATCACGAAATTTGATCTCATATCCAGTTTGCATGTGAAACTAAAAACCTTCATAAACAGTTTGTTGTGTACCCTATAAAAAACCCATAGATGGATCAAAAAGGAAATAATCATACTTAGGAACATCCCTGAACTATACTACACCAGAAGACTCATTAGTGTCATAAGAATATGGGTCATATGCATTTGTAATATCCCATAACTAGGTAAATGCATTCATCTCAAGTTTAGTAACATACTCTAACTCATTCCCTAGATAATCATTCAACTCAAAGTGAAATGTCTGAGGAATAGGCTCAAACAAATCAGCACAAATAGGATCATCAAAGAGAAATTCATGCACAAAAGTAAATTCATGTGCAATATCAGGTAGACCAACAAATTCCTCAATATTATCAATTGATAATGGTTTTGATTCAAGTTCCATATAATTATCATGATGCACATTTTGATCATTTAAAACTCTTCTCTCATTCATGAGTACATCATCATCCTTTTCATTTATAGCAGACATTTCCATTTTTTCTTTACACAAATAATCATAATCGAAAACACATTCATCTACCCATTCATAATTTTTAGCTCTATGTTCAAGATCAACCCACTAAACACATACATTTCTATCTTCAGATTGTTCATTATTCACACAATTAATATGCTTCATCGGTTGTATATCCTCATTACATTGCATGCTTCCATTTGATATCATTTGTTTCTTTGTTTGTGCATGATCAACCTTATCAATATTCATATCTCTGCACCCTCCATGCGAATAAAGTACCTCCTGATTATCTTCACAAAGGTAATTACAATCCATAGAGGAAGAAATAAAAACTTTGTTCTCATGCTGATCTTCAAATTTATTGACCATGTCTATGTCAGATGTAAGGTAACCAAAAGCAATATCTTCTAGGAGCTCATTAATATGTTTCCTTAATTACTCATTGATATACTCCAACACTACATTAGATTCATCATTAGAGTCATCAAAGAGGGGATTATTTTTGCACCAATAATGATCACCATCTCCTATTTCTAGTGAAGATGGAACCTCACTAAACAAAGGGTTATGCCATACATTCATTGTTGTCACAAAATTTTCTCCTCCCTTAGTATGATGGTTTAAATCTTCCTTATTATCATTGTACTCAAAATCATTACAATCACTAGAAGAGCATATAGATATATTTTCAACTCCATTCTCATCATCAATGATCAATGTGTTTGATCCACACTCTGAAAAAGCCTTCGAAGGAAGAGGATTGGCCTTCCTCAAGAAAATGTACATCTAAATTATCAGCTTCATACGCCCTGTTTGAAGCAAAAGATTCCACCTCCATTTCGTCAGGACAAAAAGAGTCAATATAGGAATGGATACATCCATTTTAATTATGCTTATTATAGTAGAGAGATCTCTTAATATTGAAACTATGTTTGGACTGAAAGCTCAAGTCTTAACTCCTAACATCTTGCTCCCTGGTTCACAAAGAGGTTTCAACAATAGATGCATCACTATTAGTAACCAAATCTTGGTAAGGAAATATCTCTCTCCTCTCTTATACTTCTTCCTTATTCAAGATATCCAAAGGGTAGAATTAATGTCTCTCTAAGTTATCTTCAAACCCTATGTCTTCATTTTCCTCATCATTGTATAGATCAACATTCATGTTATTTGTGAAGTGATTACAATCATTACCTTCACCTATAAAACAAGGTGGATGTTCCTTCTCTACTTTATATTTTGTTTGTGTTTTCATCATTCTTTGATCTTCTTCAATAGGAAAATAGCCATCAATATTCTAAAACATCACCCCTTGTTCATGATCACACCTAGCTCCTTCTACAATCTTTATCCATTCAAATACTTGATAAAAATTATAAGGCTTCAATTCCTTTGGAAATTTACTCAATTTAGAATCATAGATTTCATAGAACAAATCAATGCATATTGAGTCCTTAGGTCTGAGATTCTTAGGAACCTCCAACAAAGCATCCAAGAATCTTGAGAGAAAATCATAGGGTGACTTGCCTTTGTGTCTTTTCATTTCATACAAGTTCTTAATAGAAGATATTTGATCAACTTTTCTCAAACTCGGTTTATATTGATCTTGAAACTTACTTTGATTTTCCTATAGTGATGAATGAGGAATCAGAGCAGTAGAAGTATTCCTCTCTTGAATATCCTTGAATATCATTGAATATTTTAGATAATTTTCAATATCCATATAAATTTTATATGCTTGGTGTAATGTTGTGGGTTTCTTGTGTCTCAACCAATAACTCATCTTACTATCAAATGCACCCAGATACAAAACCAAAAATTCAACATCATTTGGTCTTATACTTTCTAGAATGTCCCTTATTTCTTGTGAGAATCTAAGGTTGAAAGTAGGAACCAAATCATCTTTATTTCTATGGATTTCCATAAAAAAATTCTTGCCACAGTAGGGTTTACCCTTTCACCAATTTTTTCTACAAAGGCTACCACAAATTGATTCCATGAAGGAATAGAACAAGCAGGTAAAAATTAAAACCAATTTCTAGCATCATCCTTCAAAGACTAAATAAAAAGTTTCATGACAATATCCTCATGATTTCCCTCATAATCCCTCATCATATCCAAAAATGTTTGCAAATTCTTAGAGGATAATTATGAGCTTTTCCCTATGAATTTGGGCAAATTTTTCCTAAACTTTTTAGGAATTAGGTTAGGGAAAACTTTGATACCACTAAAATCCACTGGCATATACCTTTCAATAACAAATTCCCTTTGAGGATATGGTAAAATTTGATTTCCTTGCATATCTTACTTTCTATATCATAGGGGAAACCTTCTGATGTTCATTATCTATTTATTATCAATCTTCAAATAGCTACCTCATTCACTAATTTAACCATAATCCTAAGATATAGGTTAAACCTTCTTATCTCAAAACTTTCTCAGAGGCATAATTCAGAAACAAACATACTTCTCAAATCATTATAAATATTACACATTACACTTTGGAAGTATGAATATGACTACTAATATTCCCTTTCTTAATGCAATTTCATTTTATAGGGAATCATTTATTTTCTTCAAGTTTTGAAAGCTTCTCTTAAGACTATTTTTTCATAAAAAAAAATTTCTCGATTATGAGAATACCTAGAAACTTGTGGTAGCTAGTGTCCTTCCTTGTTGATTGAAGATATTTTCAGGTACAAAATACTCTTCACATATTTTAGTTGATTCTTAAGAAAGATTCATCACCTCCTTTGACTGAGGATTAAACTTCAAGCAATATGAAGCTCCTTTGATCATAGATTTCCTTTTGGGTCTCCTCCAACAATAGAGTCACAAATTCTTCAAAATTGCTGCAACAATATCACCTCCAAGTCTAAACTTCTCAATATTTGAATTAGATATTCAAATTCACCAACTTCTCGACTCTATAATAGTTTGCAACTAGGATTCCTTCTATTTAATTTTTTTTCAGAGTTCTCCCGAGTGGAGTCGCCATATTGTTGGTGGCTTAGATGGGTAAACAAGAATCCACAGTTACCAAATTTTCGTTACAAACTATTTTGATACTTCTAGACTCTTAAAGAAATATGATCTTCTATTTATAAATTTCTCAGAGTTATTTTCAATGGAGTCACCATTTTGTTGGTTTTTTTTATATGGGGAACCACCTAAACTCTGAAGTCCTCTAAAAGGGTAGCCAACCATTTATATTCAAGAACATTCAAAGTTGGTGGCCAAAAAATGAGTAAGGATTTACATGACCTTACTCCTACTCTTCTAGCTCTATGGGACCTAGGAGGGTGTTCCTATTCATGTTCATTTAATATCAAATTTATCAAGAATACTTAAACACAGATTAATTCCTACAAAATGTAGATAAGTTCAATTTATTAAAGACTTGGCTAGTCTTTGAACAAATTAACATCTATTGCTAGGAATTAGGTAGTACTTTAGTTCCATTTATTGTAATTCAAAGTTTAAATAATTTGGTTCTCATTTCAAATCAATAACTAGGCATACCCATAACCATTCACTCATAAGATTTACTTAACAAATGGACCAGTGCTTCATCAATTGGGAAAATTGAGTCAAATATATAATAACTTGTAATATACAAGCTATTGATTCAAATATTGCTGGACTATTTCCATAAGAATTTGCAATATGAAAATTCACAATGCCTAAAATAGAACTTCTTACCAAATCCTATGTAATTTCCCACAAATCTACAACCCTCTTTTAGCATTTAATCCTCTTTAAGCTAAAGAAAGAAAAAGATTCATACATTCAGTTGAATAATTGAAGATAAATGTGAATACCCTTCATATTTTCATTTATAACTTGAAAAAAGGTACACAAGAGAGAGTATATGTATTAGAACTAAGATTTGCTTTGATATCAGTAATTTCTATAAAACTAATTTTAAGACTATCACATATAAGACTCATACCCAAGACAATGTACTATTCTATTCATACTTATATTTCCATACTATGCTCCTTCCTAAGTCGAGCTTCTACCTAAAATATCTATGACTTGAAAATCCAACCCCTGCAATTAGCCTTAAAATCCCCTTTATAGAGTAAGGGAGCAACAAGCATTGGGCTAAATTATAGTCACATTAACTCAAATTTCACTTTAATTTCACCAATCTTCAAAATATTCCCCAGGCGGTTGTAAATCATCATTTAGAGCATAAGGGAGAGAAAAATATCAAAAACCATTTGTAGGGGAAGCCCACCAGCCTTCCAAAAGGCACCAAATCACAACATCAAAATTTTTATGTTGACATCAACCACCTAAAGTCACCATCAACAAAAAAATAAGAAGACAACAAGAACCTAGATTCACACACCAACCCAAAGAGACATGTCAACACAAAGGACAATAAAAACTTGAGCACTAGCTCAGGAGGGGAGTGGGGTGATATTCTGCCTAGTTTATAGAATAAAAACACCCACTCGATATCCTTATTGAAATTGGAGTGGCCATTACCACCTCATCTTCATAGTCAGTCAAATAATTCAAGGCCATGAGATATTGGTGATATCCAAAGTCAATTTCATCTCCACTATCAGATGGGCCATCCAAGACTTTGATGGGAGATTGATGTCATCCCATAAAAGCCCGATAATACTTGTTTTTCCTTGCAGCCTCTCTCTCAAGCTGTTCAAACTTATTTTCCTTTCCTTTGACCAACTCCTTAGATACAATTCGGCTCCTTAGATGATATGAATGCTCGAGAGTAGCACGTGCAGATTTCCTTTCAGCTCTTACCTTCTTCTTTAGCATTATAGGAACCTCAAGCACATCCTGCTCCTCTTTGGGCTCAACATTCCTAGACTCAATAAGCCTCTTGGACCTTTATGTTGGGCTGATAGAAACACTCACCTTACCCATTGTTGATGGAACAGTTCATAGAAAGAATATCCTCCCATGTAGAACAACAAGCTCAAACTCTACAACACTTAGAAAACCTCGTGCACTCACTCCCAGACTTTCAATTATCTCAAACAACAAATGGTGAGAAAAACAAGAAAGGATTCACCAATAAATAGGTCAGCTGCAACATGAATTCATTAACGTTCCAAGGAAGCTCGCACAAGAGAGCCACCAACTAGCTATCTTGATTTTTGAATTTGAGTCGTTGATCACACACCATAAAAAAATCAAAGGGCAATTAACCAGAAGGGTTAATTATGACACAAAATTAATTTTGCATGCATTTGATACTTTTTCCCAATCAGATGTCCCAAGTGGATAAACACCACTCAATCTACATAATTAACTACATACTTAGCCTGATAAAACTTGTCGTTTCACACTTACCTATTCTCCCATGGGAATTAATTTTCTCACAAATCACCACCACAAGATTGTAGGAAGCGATCATGAACAATCCTCAAAATATCACCCATACATTATGTTTCCTCAAATTATTTATCACACATCTACCAGCACCTGACATAAATGACAGTTGCAACTACAAGCATCTCCCAAATCTTGAATGTGTGCCAAGGACTTGTTTGAAAGTTGGTGACACTCTAAATTTAATGCAATTTTGGTCAAGTTTTAGAATAAAATTCTTCTCTCCTAAAGTTTATCAGACCATCTGAAGTAGTCCACATGGAAATCGCCCGCTTGCCCACTGAAAATGGGAGGCATAGATGGGGCCCTCAAAGGATGGTGGGGATTGTTTAGAGTTTTCCACATCACCTGCGATCGAACATTGGTCTGAGACTTTTCAAAGGTACATTTCTTCATTAAGAATCAATGGGTGCCTCCATTAGAGTGACATATATCTTTGTGCCTGCTAGTCCGATTTGAATAATAAGCATTAAAATAAAGACCAATGGGGTGGTGGGGAACGGTGGAGATCAGGCCACATTGCTTTATAATTACTGTAAATCTACTTTTGGAATTTTTTGCTTCTTGTAGAAGATATATTACCCACCTTTTGAGATTCCACGTGTCACCATGCCCACGCACCCATGTGACTTTTTAACCCTAATAAACAATATGAATGTGTGTGCAAGGAATGACTCAGATGATAGAATGTGTGGTGACACCTATTTTTTATCACCTTCAAACCCCTACATCTCGACCACCTAGAAACATGGGCCCACCACTGGTGATGATAGGGCAACCGCCCTCCTACCTGTTCATTTATTTTTAATAAAAAATGAACAAGAATGGGGTAGCGGGAAGCAGTGGAGATCACACCATGTGTTTCATTGATCATCGTTGATTATTTTTGGTACCACATCTTGTCTTCAATCAAATATTGGGCCCACAAGACACGTGGCTTCAGCTCACTAACCCATGTGAATAAAATAATAGGGCCAAAAAATAGAACGAGTGCATAGGGAATGGTCTAGAATCATCCTTAGTGATCAAATGATCATCATAAACCTCCATTTTTGCACATACCAAAAAATTTAGTTGATAAAATGGGGCCACGCCTAGGTTGATGAGACTTAACCCTTAAGGATGAATATTTTAAATCCTAATTTTTAATCCTAAAATATTAGGCCCGATTATGGTAAAGATTTGAAATGGCTAACTTGTAGATGGTGACCGACAAAGCTAACCCAAGGGGCCAATATAAAGAATGATTTTAATGGCTCAAGATGCAACTTAAGTGACTGAAAACTAGGTGAAAAGGTCAATGAAGGATTATGATGCTCGTCTTTGGAGGGAATAATTTTTTTGAAAGGAGGGTTCACAACCTAAAACCCTAAGGCTTAACCCCAAGCTCAGAAGCATAGAATGATAATAGGTCTAGACATACCACATAATTTAAAAAAAAAAAGAGCTCTACCATGCCACTTCTAGTGAATGAGTCCCATTTTAACTCAAAATTTAGATATTTTTAGATTCAGATACCCATTTGGCAAATTCCTATTCCTGCATAGAAACCCATATTTTGGACAAATTTTCCCAGCTTGGTGAATGTGTCCTAGTTAGAATTAAAGACAAATTTTCTAGTTTTTTAGACCTCCTTCAAGTCATTTCCAGATTCCCAGGTGTAGACCATTCATCTCTCAGCTTTTTGTTATGTTTCATTTACTTTTCTAGGTCATTTCATTGAGCTAGGGTTTAGTGTTGCATCTTGCATTTCATATGTCTTTCCAAGTCTAAAATTGGTGGTGAACCTTATTAGTTTCCATTCAGCCCTTAGAACAACCCTCTTGCAAGATCTCTTTCTCTTTTGCATTGAGATCTCAAGGGTTTGTTCTTGAGTGAAAGTTAGTGAAAAATGTCCTTCTAGGGCTTAAACCCTAGAAGGGAAGCAAAACAATTCCACCTTTCATTGTGGTGAATTTGAATTTAGAACATCATAATTTTGATTTCAAGCACCTTGTTATCCTATATTTGGCTTCCATTAACATTGCATTAGGATTTTCATTAGTTAATTTTCATTCTAGGGTTTCTATTTTTGCATTAGCGAAAGCTTATATAGTTTTCATTTGTGTATCTAATTTCATTGAAAATCAAACAAAATCTGCATTTTCACTTAGAATTCTTATCATAAAACATAAAAAGCAAAATTAAATTTTTTTTTTTTTAATTTTGAAAAAAAATCCTACTAGGACTCATTCACCACCATGTGTGAATCAGTCCCTTTTCATATTCTAAATTGTATTTTTTGGCATTTAAATTTCTCTTTATAATTTTCTATTTGTTGTTTATATCTTTCTATTTCAATTTCCAAAATTTATGTTAGAAGAATTTCATTGTTCTTAGCTTATACTGCATTTGCACTCACATTGCATTTAGTAGCCTTTGTATAAGTATTTGGAGTCTTGTTGCTAATACTATAGTGTGACGAATTTTGAGACTCATGTCATCCCGTGATAGAAATTTTTTTGTGGATCTTGGGTTTTCTAGCTCTTTCACTCCTATTATTGGCACTAGTACACTAGGTATGGATCACACCCTTAACAAATATTTACCTTCAAGTAGTGTGATGCAAGTTGAAACGAGGAATGATATGTCTTGCAAAAAAGCATAATTCACATTCATGATGACTTAGCAAACCTAAAACATCAAGTGAAATGACAACATTTCAACTATTGCCATCCCTACTATAGACAACATTCGCCACATGCTTGAAAGTGAAGATGGACTTGATCTTATGAAAAACATAGTTAAAACTTATGGAAAACATCTCACTTAAAGCACTAGTTTTCCTTTACCTACAAGCAATATCACAAGCCAAGGAGGAACTAAAATTCCTCCTACCACAATAATTACCTCTATTCGTACCTATACCATTCCTCAAGTCACAACAACAATGCAACCAACTAGTAATGTGATTCCTTCCTTAGGTATTTTTGCTAGCATCCCTAGTTCCTTTGTGTCATCACATGTCATATATCCTACCACCTTACCACCTATAAGAATTCCATTCACTTGTCCCTTGAACACATATGCCCCTTCACCTTTTTCACTTTCATCTCATAATAGAAGCAATGACCCTCTCATAAATGAACTTTTTCAAACCGTTTCATTCCTTCAAAAGAAAGTTTCCACCATTAAAAAAAGTCAAAATGGCCCACCTACATATTATGTAAAAATAAGTCCATTATGCTTGGAGATAGTGTGAACACTAATGCCACAAGGAGTAGAGGTGCCTAGATTCGAGATATATGGAGGAAAGGGATATCCTTCTAAAAATGTTAATTCTTACACTGCCTTATGTTAATGCTAATATTTTTCCTATGTCCTTGAATGATGCTACCTTGGAATGTTTCACTTCTTTACCGAACAACTCAATTAGTTCATTCAATGAACTTTTTGAGGAATTTTTTAACCATTTCCAAGGGAATATGACCCCTAAGATGACCTTGGCTGATTTGATGAGATGCAAGCAAAAAGAAGATGAAAATATAACTAACTTTATCTCACTATCAATCACTTTATTCCCAAATCTACGTCAAGGTTCCACATCCTTAGCTTCAAATGATGTTCATAGATAGTCTGCAAAGTAAGTTTTAAGAAAATCTTATCATGATTAAATTCACATCCTTTATGCTCTTGTGTACTACCCTTCGTGATTATCAAAATTCGATTAGTAGTTGAGATACAAAGTCCACTTCTAATCGAATTGAGAAATCCAAGTCCATAAACCAAAACAATTCCCAACCTTTAAGGAAATAGAATAAAGGGTTCCTTCAATTCAACCCCCCTCAACAAACATTGTAGAATGTCAATAATTGAGTAGTTATTGTTAAAGCCACGATACCCTTTAGCTATGGGGACCTGAAAAGACAATTCACTCCCTTACCCAATACCCTCCATAACACAATGTACCAGATTTTAGAAAAAAAAATGATTACCTTGACCCCTGTCAAAACACCCAATCCTAATAAGCCTGTACCCCTGAGCTTTAGATCAAATTCTTATTGCCATTATCACTGAAAAAATGGACAAGATACAAAACATTGAAAGCATATTAAACATCTTTTGCAAGACCTCATTGATTCTGGTCATCTTTCCATTGGAAGTGTTAGTGATCAAGGAAATAAGTCTGTTGCCCCTCCTAACCAAAACCTGCAAATATTTACTAGCCCCATGCCAAAACATAGTATTTCATTTGTCAAAGCTAGTGAAACTACTAAGGCTGATGTAATGAATTTTGACACCATGGATGATGAAAACACAAATACAACTCAACAAAGTCCTATGGATACTAATCAAAAAGAACAAAATCCTTTCAATGGTTTGGTTGCATTGGTTGAAACTCAAAATCGTAAGGGATGATCTAAAAATCCTCTTCATATTTTTTCCTCATAAAATGACATACTTAAACATGCACCTGATGGTCCTCTTTACATAGTCAGTTATATCTATGATAAGCCCACTAATGGGATATTAATAGATCCCACCTATGGAGAGAATGTGATCACTAAGGAATTCTTACTTCTACATGAGATTTATCAAGATATATATGATAAACTGAAAGCATGGATCAAGATGCACACCAATTTTTCTTGACTTACGATGGGATAAATCATCCTACCATTGCAAATAGGACCGATAACATTAAAAATCTCACTCTCCATCATTTCACAATCAGACCAATTTTATGTGAAGCTCGACTATCCATGGCTTCACTCCAGGAATGTAGTCCCTTCAATCATACATAAATGTTGAAAGTTTCCCTTTGATGATGAAATATTCACTGTCCACCATAGTGGCTTTAACCCTTTGTCTTCCAAAAGAAAAATTTCCTTAGATTTATTTTGGCCAGAGCCTATAGAACCTATAAAACAATGAGAAGACTTATTTTTCTTGTCTTATCAAAAGTTCAAGGAAAAGAAGATAGCAAAACTATCCCTCTGAAACATATCTCCACCCACCACCGAGCCTACCATCCTAGAAAAAACCATGATTGAGCCAAAAGAAATTCGAAACAACCAAGACCAACCTAAGACATAACCTTCACCTACCTCCTACAAAAGACCAAGAGACAATGAAAACAATCCCATCACACCTCTTAGAATAAAACAGGTTTACAAAGTCAAAGAGAGAGTGTTCGAACAACCTCATGTGGTTCCTTCCTTTCCTCCCCTTAGGGAATAAAATAAACCTATGGTTTACCAACCCACTCCACAAACACAACTTGAAAACCGAGCTAAAATAAATAGAGGTGCTAGAGAGCATAGACGTAGATGTTGTGCCCTTGCTCACAGGTGACATGAATAATTAAACAAAGAAAATCAAAATCTAAACTTGACTAAAGCAGTGTATAATGACTCTACTCTCACCCCAAAATAAAATAATCCAATACAAATACCACAACAAGAGTTGAACTCTTCCATGGACATTATCATTCAACCTCCTATTGTGATTAACTTGGATGATGATGTGGAAATTTCTAAAATTGAGGAAGAGGTGTATAATGAGTTGAATACATTGTTTCCCTCTTCCATGAGATTAAACGATAATTCTCCTAAGAAGAGTGTTAAACTTGGTAATGACCCTAGTTCAGTATTTTCTATTGTCCCTTTAGCTAGTTGTCCTCCTTTAGTATATAATGAACATGATTGGGATGTGGATGAACTACTCATAATTTGACTCGCATGTGCGGTACTAGTCTTTTGCATTAGTTTTTTTTTTCTTTTATGTGATTGCATGTGCATAACGTAATCATCTATACTATTATGTTTGATTTATCTCTGTCTTTATGAAATTCCTCTATTTTTAAATTCCTTCTTCTCTATTTCATCTTTTTTATTTGTCTTATGTTTTCCTTTTAAGGATGACACAAGGCATTGAGACATTCATGTCTCTTCCATGTTGACCCAAAAGGATTTTCCTTTGATTTTTATTTATCTCTTTATCATTTTTCTTGTGTTTTCTATTTGGGGATGACATAAGGCATCGTGACATTCATGTCTCTTCCATGTTGACCCAAAATGTTTTTCACTCTCTTTGTGTCATTCTTCTAGTTCTATGAGTATTTTGGGAATGATGACAGTTTCAAGCTCTCTTAAAAACATGGTAGCAAGAGCATAGTGACCCCAAATCCATGTATCCATTATGTGTTTTGTGCTTTCGTTTTGGGGGGAGCCCCTCTCTTTTCTTTTTATTTCACATGATGTGGCTTAACTTGGAAACATATGACTTGGCATAGGGCTTTACAGGTTAGCTCTCATGCCTTCCTTTCCTATTTGCATTTATCGTTTATTACTTTAAAGTAATTTCTCATAGTATGGTTTTTTGCAATTTCTTTAAAGTGGGGGCATACATTGGCACTATTCTTTTGCATTTTTATTTTTCATGGTTTATGGGGCATTCTTCTTACTTTAGATGACGTATTTTTTGCTTTGTGGATGACATTGGGTATGATTTCCTTCAAGAGAATGATCTCTCTTAGCATATTATATTCCTCTTAGTGGCTTGATGTGACACACTGTATCCCCTAAGTTGTGAATCTTCTATTATTCAATTGGTCCTCTCTTGGAGACATTAGGCACAATGTTCCCTAAGTTAAAGACCTCACATGAATTAATCAAGACTCCTTTGAACATTCCCTATTTTGTATTTTTCATTTGAAATTATATGGCTACTGTGCATAACACAACTTGCATGTTTGTAGATCCATATTGTTTGTTCATGAGCTCCAAGCATACAAAGTTTCACTTTCCTCATGAAGCTCGATTTTTTTTTTCATGACACCTTATTAAAGTTATCAAGAGGTATAAATTTGGTATGGTTTGAGTGGGAAGCCCAACTAAGGAATGCCTTTCCCCATGTCCACTCATGTGTGTGTGTGAGTACATATCGTCCATGTGTACATGTGTCTCACCTCTTTGGGATCCTCACCTAGTGAAAAACCAAGATTTTTGTTGCCTCATAGTGAGCTTGTATTTTTTGGACAAAGAACCTAGATTTGATCCACATTGCGATGGAAAAATGATCAAAGCTTGATCTGACTCTTTTATTTTTACCCTTTCTCTTTTTTCATCCTTGATGATGTATGCATGTGCTTCATTTTTTATCTTTATATCATTCTCATGTGTGTTCTTTTGCCCCTATGTTGGTTTGTCATGGGATCTTGATCCTAGGGGCTTGATAACCCTTCTTGATCATTGTCATCCCACCTTACTGACATTGATGCACTTGGACCCTTCTTGATACATGTTTGTCTACTTTGGTATTATTTTGAAGAAATTTCATCCTCTCACTAAAGTGGGGGCTAAATGTAATGTCAAAAAATATCATTGGGGGCATTTTCACACTTGTTTGGGCCCTCCTAGCTGAGTTGAGCTTAATGATTCCTTGATTTAGTGTTGTAATGTGGTTGACACATTCACATTAAGTCTTGGGCCCTTGTGAAATAATGAATTTAAATGGTACCTTGCTAAATTATTGTAACTCACTTTCACACTTTTCTAATGTCTTACTAATTAATTACACCTATTAAACCTTCTTTTAACCTTAATCCTACCTTATTTATAGTATTTTAAAGTGTTGTAACATACTTTCACACTTTTCTAGGGTTGTCATTAATAATTGGGCTTTCTTATGCTTTAATTTTCCTTATTTTTCATCCACAAGCCTCATTTACAAAATCTTTTTTAGGATAATCCCGACACAAATCATTACCCAATCATAAATAAGGTGTTTTAGGCTTGAATGGCCTTGATTTTGTGATCTAGGACTCATTCACCACCTTAGGCAAATTAGTCCCACCTAGGTTTATGGGTCTCGATCCTAGTTTCACACATTTCTAAGTATTTTTAAAAATGATCCCAAAATTTACACCTAGTGGGACTCATTCGCCACCTTGGGAAAATGAGTCTTGTGTGGCTCAAAATCAAAATTAATTCAAAATTTTGGCAGGATTTTATCCTCCTAGATCTGATGTCATCTTGTAGTGTTGTAATTTTAGGAATTCTTGCATAATTGAGTATAAATACAAGGTTATTTCTCTCATTTTAACCCCAACCATTCAAGTATTCATCCTTATATCAAAGTTAAGCTCACAAGAATTTAAAAGAGCATTCAAGAGCAACATTCAAGCATCATGTTTGTTTTGGAGCTAAGAACTGTGATGTAGGATTTTGTGATTCAAGCAAGAGTTAAGATATACATCCATTGGAGCCACCTCATACATGTTTGTAGTACTTCATTTCTAGGGTTTGGTGAGTTGAAACATCTCATTTTGTTCATTCATCATTCTCCATTCATTTTTCATTCTATTTCAAGGGTTGATTACCAATAAGGGGTTTGAGCAAGGAAAAACCCTATTGGAAGAATGAAGAACAAAACATCTCTTGATATAGTTTTTGTTGTCATTGATGTCACCATGGTATATGAGTTGCAACTGCAAGATTCAAAGTCATGTTGATCCGATATTCTGAACTGGTAATGTAGAGTTGTCCTCTGGTATTTTTCTTTGGGTTTCCCCTCTTGTGATAATTGTTAATTTAGATTTTGGGAAATGGTTTTTGGTTGATAAAAGCATGCATGGACATGATCTCATGTGTTCATATTCTCATTGTTGTCAACAACATCATTCTTGTTGTTTACTTTTCGTTATTAGGTGTATTGTTAGTCAACCTAATAAGTGGTCAAAGGTGAAATGGATTAAATTGTGTAATCCATGCTGACATATAGTTGTGTGCCACACATTTGAATTATTTTTGAGAAGTTTTGTGTTCTCTTGAAGCTGACCTAATTGTTAACTATGCGAAATTTAGATATATATACAGTATGTCTTTGGAGATAAATGTATGGATGTGAGTTGAAGTATGTGAATGTTAGTAGATTGTATGTGGAAGTGAAAAGAGTGAAGAGTGATCTGCTGGCATGCAAATTTCTTGAGCTTCAAAGGAACTAAATTTTCACTTTGAGGTGTACTTACATTAGTTCATTCTCTGGTTGTAAGACATTTTGTTACTATACTTTTGTAGGTAGTGAGCCTCAATTTTTGGATAGCGAGTCTTGGTAGTGAGCTACCCCTTTTGTAATATCTTATAACTAGTTATACTATATTGTGAGTTAATCATCACTGTGGTTTTTCCCATTCTAGGTTTTCCGCATAAAAATCTTGGTGTTTTTGTGTTATGCGCTTCTTGTTCACGTAATGATTTTTCTTATCTTAATTATCATATGCATTGGATTAATTGGATGGTATTTGTTAAATAAGTTTAAGAAGATACCGATTCACCCCCCTTCTTAGTATCTAGGATATTTAAAAATTGGTATTACATCTTGGTTCCTCTAGAGAAGTCTAACAACTTGAGTGAGATCCTGAAGATTAAACAAATAGGTGATAATGCAGAGCTCTAGACTGCCCTTGATGATCTTGACAAAGGTGAAAATGAGAATAGAGATCTGAAAGAAAATATTGAAGAATCAAATGAATGTGTTTGGAAGTTGAAGGATCAATTAAATAAATTCAAAGAGAGACATAGAGAAGTCAAGGAGCAATTGAAACAAGCAAATGAAGAGTTTACCGAACTAAAACTACAAGTGGAAGTAAAGAAGAGAATTTAAGAGTGTTTGAATGCAAAAATGAAGAATAAGTCTAATGAATGTTCCAAACTTGGAAAAGAAGTGGTAAATCTAAGAGAAGAACTGGAAAAAGAAAAATTCTATGAAGATAGTTTCAAGACAAGCTTTACCAAGCTTGATGAACTGATTGTAGGACAAAAATACTCTAAAGAAAAAGAAAGATTGGGACTAGAAGTAGGTGAAAGCTCAGAATTTGTAAACTATCAAAATACTCAAGATAAAGGGAAGTAGAAAAGAAATCCAGGAAGGAAACCACCTATCAGACAACCAAATGCACAAATGTATCCATATTTCAATTAAACTTGTTTTTCATGTAATAAGTTTGGTCATAAGGCAACTGAATGTTGAAGTAGGATCAATCACTTCTCTGGTCCCTTCTCTAGAAAATGATATGCTTGTAATAAGTTTCGACATAGAGCTAGTGAATGCAAAACTCAAATGATGAACTAGTTTAATGGAGGAAGAATGAATCAATCCTTTTTTGGTTATTGTTATACTTGCAACAAGTTTCGGTATAAATAAAATCAGTGCAGATCAAGGATTAATGGAAGTCAAACAAATAAAAAAAAAAAAATTGTTACAATTGCAACAAACTAGGACATTTTTCAAAGGTATGCAAAAGTATAAAGGGAAAAAAATGTACTGGTAGAATGTCCATCCGTCCTTCCATTCCATCCATCCATTTCCTGTCCATCCATCCGTCCATCCATCCATTCCATTCCTTCCTTCCATTCCATCCTCCATCCATTCCTCCATTCCTTCCGTCCATTCCATCCATTCCATCCTCCATTCCATTCCATCCGTCCCTCCTTCCTTCCATCCTTCCTCCTTCCGTCCTCCATCCATTCCATCCTTCCATCCTCCGTCCTTCCATTCCACTATTCCATTTGGCCTAGTTGGTGACAATGTAAGGATGGAGTACACTCTGGTAGCCACTACTTTGGCTAATGCTAAGAAATTGGACAAAAACAATCTGACCTTGGATACTCCAGATGAGGGTAAAGAAAGTTTTATTGCATTAGAGTCCTTGAAAACAATGTTGATATCCACAAAATAGAGTTGGGAGAATGGCAAAGCAGATTGGCAAGGAATTCTTTAGGAACTTCAAATTGCTCCCTCATTCAGGTAATTTTTATTTTATTTTTACGTTGTTTGGGATAAACTCCTCAAGGAGAGTTCAATCATTTGATTCTTTATGTTGCACATTCCAGACCCTGTGTACATATTTATTTTTCCATATTTTTGATCAACCTTTTTCCTTGATGTCAAAGGGGGAGAATGTAAAGACAAATAGAGTATACTCTATATATAGGAAGTCTGTAAATTCCTTTGGCACATGTTTCCATTAATGAAAAAAGGGGAGATTGTTGGAAGAATGAAGAAGAGAACATCTCTTTATATATTTTTTGTTGGCATTGATGTCACCATGATATATGAGTTTCAACTACAAGATTCAAATTCATGTTGATCCATTATTTTGAACCACTAATGCAAAGTTGTCCTCATGTATTTTTCTCTAGATTTCCCCTCTGGTGATAGTTGCTACTTAAGATTTTGGGAAATTGTTTTTGGTTGATAAAAGCATGCATAGATAGGATCTTGTGAATATAGATGTTTGTGGTTTTCAATGACATCATTCTTGTTGTTTACTTTTTGTTATTAGGTCTATTGTTGGCCGACCTAATAAGCGGTTGAAGGTGAAATAGATTAAATTGTGTAATCCATTCTGACATATAGTTGTGTGCCACACATTTGAATTGTTTCTAAGAAGTTTTGTGTTCTCTTGAAGCTGACCTGGTTGTTAAATATGGGAAAATCAGATATATATACAAGATATCTTTGGAGATAAATGTATGGATGTGAGTTGAGGTATGTGAATGTTAGTAGATTGTATGTGGAAGTAAAAAGAGAAAAGAGTGATTTTATGCCATGCAAATTTCTTGAGCTTCAAAGGAATTGAATTTGCACTTTGAGGTGTACTTACATCAGTTCATTCTCTATATGTAAGCCATTTTGTTACTACACTTTTGTAGGCAGTGAGCCTCTAGTTTTGGACAGTGAGTCCTGGCAGTGAGCCACCCATTTTGTAATATATTATAACTGATTATACTATATTGTGAGTTAATCCTCACCGTGGTTTTCCCATTCTAGGTTTTCCACATAAAAATCTTGATGTTTCTATGTTATGTGCTTCATGTTCAATTAATGCTTCTTCTTATCTTAATTATCATGTGCATTGGATTAATTGGATGGTATTTGTTCAATAAGTTTAAGAAGATATTGATTAACCTCCCCTCTTAGTATCTTGGATATTTAACAACCCCTATCCACTAACCCAAAAACATTTTCACCTCTCCTTTGTGTGTGATTTGTAGGTCTAGGTTGCAAATTTCCTAAGGAGCAAGATTGGAGAAAATTTATCAAAACATTCAAAGTTGTAAAAGTTGTCATTAAGTCTTGGAGAACACCTACAGGTCACAAATTAGGGTTTCTGATTCGAAAATCAATCAAGAAGGACTGAGAAGAGAGAGAAGAGTAGGATCAGACTTTGAAGCTTTAGAAAACCCTAACTGGACTAATTCACCACTTCTAGTGAATGAGTCCCAATTTTAGTCAAAATTTAGATTTTTGTAGATTCAAATACCCATTTGGCAAATTCTTGTTCTTGCACAAAAACTCGTATTTTGGACTGATTTTCCCAACTTGGAAAATGAGTCCCAATTAGCATTAAATTCAAATTTTCCAATGTTTCAAACCTCCTTCTAGTCATTTCTAGATTCCCAGGTGCACACCATTCATCTCTCATCTTTATGTTCTATTTCATTTCCCTTTATAGGTCATTTCGTAGGTCATTGCATTGAACTAGTGTTTAGTTTTGCATCTTGCATTTCATTTATGTTTTCAAGTCTAAAATTGGTGGTGAACCCCTTATTAGTTTACATTCAGCCCCTAGAACAACCGTCTTGTAAGATCTCTTTCTCTTTTGCATTGAGATCTCAAGGGTTTTTTCTTGAGTGAAAGTTAGTGAAAATCATCCTTCTCGGTCCTAAACCCTAGAACGAAAGCCAAAAAAATTTCCACCTTTCATCTATAAAAATCTTGGTGTTCATTCAGTGAGGGGAATATTGGTCCCCCACTTGTTGAATTTCCCATAAGGCTATCGGAGAACCGTAAGATTTTATGATCAACAGTTTGTAAGTAGGATAAGCATGAATCACATCACTGTTAGCATAATGATTATTAGTATGATTTTCTTTCTATATTTTTAAATCCTACGATGCAACAACAACCACACATCTAGTTATGCCCTTAGAGAAGGAATTTCTTTATGGGGAGGTATAGACCATTAAATTGTAATTTTATTCAAGGTTTCTCGAACCCTGTTCCTAATGAAGTCAAGGAACACTTGCCAAAGTTTTAAGGGAAAAGCTCAGAATCAACATCTCAACATTTGCAAGAGCTTTGTGATTTTATGGGAGATTATTGTTGCAAGAATAAAAGTTTTTTGGAAATTTTGTTGGTGTTTTTGTTGATTTCAACTATTCAACTGGTTATCTACTGGTTGTTGTTGGCTGTATATTTTGAGGATATTGAGAAAATTGTAATAAAGATGTGTTTAGTGGTTGCTCTAGTTTTTTATCTAGATTTTCTCGTGTGGTGGTGTGCTTAAAATATGTTGTTCATGGTTGCTAACATATGGTATATCCAAATTTTTGGTTGTTGATTCATTGTTTAGTGCAAGTTGTGTTCACTTGTTGTGAACTATGGTTTTCTATGTTTTTGGTTGAGGTTAGGGAGAAATGTTGTTAGTTAAAATTTTTCTTTGATGAAGTCTTATGACTTGCGGTTCTAGAGTTGTGTTTCCATGGTTGTACTGAAGATAGTTTTTGTGGTTGAAAGATTCATGCTTAATGGTTATATATGTGTTACACTAGTTTGGTTGACCTTATGTCAAATACTACTCTGGAGGATGATGATACATGTTCAATATTTTTGAGTCCTAATGAAGCGTGTGTTCAGGTCGCTCTCATTCTAATTCCACCTAGGGATTTTTTGCCATTGACCTAATTTTAATTTGGATTTTCATGGCTGACATTGGATATGTTTCAAAGTTGAAGATAGTATAAATGCAAGATGAGTTAATGAAGAAGTGAAGATGTGAGAGCGAAGAATAAGAGCGATAAGAAAAAAGAGAAAGTATAGTTTGATGCGACATTGATTCTATTTAGTAAGTGTGTATGTGTTGTGAGTGTGGGAGATTAGTGTGAAGCTTAATGCTGATTTTTTGGATGCAGTGAGTAGAAGGTGAACTCTATCATTCATGCAAGTTGATCAAGTGAATATGGTGGAATCCTTTGTTGCATTGGGATTGTATTCTCTTTGTAACAAGTCTTCTTTGTCTTTTTTGTATCTATTTTGTAGTGATCCCTTGGGGTTGTAGCCTTGTTAGATAGTGAGTCCATCCTTCACATAGTGAGTCCTTATTTCAGGTAGTGAGCCTTGCTTCAGGTAGTGAGCCTTTTTGTAATCAGTTTTGATATTCTCTATAGTGTGAGTTAATCCTCACCATGGTTTTTTCCTCATTGGGTTTTCCATTTAAATATGGTGTTATTATGTTTATGTGTTGGATTTGAGTTTCTACATTGGATTGAAGCAGTTTCATGTATTAGTTTTGGTAACTGAAATGAAAGGTTTAATTCTGTGACAATTGATTCATCCCCCCTCTCAGTTGTCCTATTCAAAAATTATGAGATAATCCATGAAGATGTTGTCATGAAGTTCTTTGTTCAATCTCTGAAGGAAGATTCCAAAGATTGGTTTTCATATTTTCCATTGTGCTTTATTTCTTCATGGAATGAGTTCATGGCAGCATTCATAGAATAGTTTGGTGAAAGATTTGATCCAATTTCAGTGAGACAAAAACTTGTGAACATCCAGAAAGAAGAAGATGATTTGGTTCCTTCCTTTAATCTCATATTTGCAAAGGCAATAAGGGATATTCCAGAAAATCTAAGACCAAATGATGTAGTGTGTTTGGTTGTATACTTAATTGCATTTGATGAAGAAATGAGCTATTTGTTAAGAGATAAAGAGCCTATAACATTACATCATGCATATCAAATTTCCATGGATATTGAAAATAACTTAAAATATTCAATGATGAAGGGATATGGTTGTCGCCCACAAAAGGATATAAAAGTCACGGCAAATCCTAACCTGGGAATTGGACATTCCAGCAAGTGACTAACATCTTCTCATGGTCGTTCATTTACTTGTCAAACCAGGGAATGTATACTTGAAATGGAGCGGCACTGTATGTGCACTAAGAACCGATTTTAGCCATGACCTACTAGAAATGAATGTGTGAAAGGAATTCTATTTCTAGTGCAGGAACGTAAAACAAATCCTTATCAACTTAAGCATAACTTAACTAAAATAGAAATCATAATAACTGTTACTGGGAAATAAACCATGAACTGGTCTTATGTTGCAGGAACAAACACAGGGATGGATTCCTTATGCTGCAGGAACAATACAAGACTGGGTTTGCACTAAACTTTCCTGAAATGAAATTCTAACTGATAAAACAACAGGAAGTAGACTACTAACTAAAGATACTTACTAAGTGGGGCCCCTTAGCAAGCATCAACCAATTTAAACAAGATTTGAACTCAAAACTTCATCAGCTTTTTATTCATGAACTCGAAATCACGTACATGGTTGTTTTGCTTGTAAGAAAACTTTAACACAAAGCTCTGTTTTTCATTATAACAGTAATCTCAATACACTCTGTTCTATCTCTATTCTCTAGTCTAATTTCTTCTTAATCATCCCGTTCACTCTCACAGGAGGAACATTTATTTAAAGAGAAACAACTAACTAACTAACTAATAAAGAAAGATGCAGATATAAATGCCTTCTGAGGCTGAGGAACAAATTTCATAAATGCAAGTTTATCTGCTCAATAGATTCAGAGAGAATCTAGAACTCCACTCTTCCTAGATTGATGATCAATTTGGTTTCTTCCCAATGACCCGGACAAAGAATCCTCGCTTGAAACGACTCCTTCGATGGTGTTCTGGAAATGACTTTTTCCACAAGGTCGTGTTTTGCTATACATTGACCCGTTCATACCAGCTTTAACAACCTGTAGAACACATGGCAACAGAATCAAAAGAAGGCATGCACTCATAATAGCACGATACTCCTCATTAATCACATGCATCAAATTCATCTTACTTATCCAAAAACTACATATATCGTATCAATCAATTGAGAAGTCAAAATAGGGTAATGAACATAGACATACTAAGATATTTAGGCTGTAGGAATATAGGAATGTCTATCATAGAATACTACCCATTAACATGAAAAGTTTATAACCACAGAGTTTAAAACATCCATAAAAGAGAGCAAGGGTTTTTAAAACTATAACATGATATCCAAATTATAAACATATTCTGGGCTTATCAGGATACATGGCTACAAGTGTTTGTTATCCTAGCACACCTCATGCAAATGGAATTCATTTATCAAACAATAGAAATTATTTTCAAGATGATAATGCGTTTATTTTTTATTTTTCCATCATTACAACATGCAGCTAATTATGAATTCCAAGTTGAACATCAACAAAATTTGAGCAATGTTGATCATATTTCTTTCGTTCAAGGATTGTATGAAATGAAAATAAATAAGGGAGAATCACCATATGATTTTTTTCAAGGTTTTTGGATGCCTTTTTGGAAGTCCCCAAAACTTTTAGACCTAAGGATTCACCGTGCATTGATTTGTTCTGTGAAATATTTGAGTTAGGGATGAGTACCTTGCTAAAAGAGTTGAAGCCTCATAGTTTTGATCAAGTACTTGACAAGATAAAGATTGTTGAAGGAGCCCAATGTGATTATGCAAAAAATATGATGTCTCAAAATTTTGATGGCAATTGTCCTATTGAGAAAAATAGAAAAACAATGCACACAACTAAAAAAGGTATATCATAAAATGAACATCCATCTTGTTTTATGAATGAGGATAATGATTGTAATCAGCCCATAAACAACATATATGAAAATCAATATAGGAGTGATGAAGATGAAGATACATGGTATGATGACAAAGTAGATATACATGAAATTCCACCTTGTAATATTTTGGTTAAAGAATAAGTAAAAGAGAATGCTAGTATTTCTAATGAGGATTTAGAATATTAATATCTAGATGAAAATGAATGATTGTTCTTGGCGATTGAGGATGAACCTACTTCTAATAATTCTAAAAAATAGGTAAATGAAAGCCCTCTGAAGAAGGAACATGAGATACATAAAGGTACAGTTATATCTGCCCTATATGCTAAACAAGAAAATAATTTTTGGGTAGCTGATAATGGTTGTTCACATTACATGACTTGTGATAAAATTAAGTTTTTCAAGCTTGATAAATATGATGGAGGCTTGGTTATGTTTGGAGATAATATTGTTGCTGAAATATATGGGATAGTTTCAGTAAGTTTTGATGGCAAGCCTCATACTGACGATGTTTACTATGTTAAGGGTTTAAGGAATAATTTGTTGAGTATTAGTTAGATGTGTAGAAAAGGATATGATCTAGTGTTTAGGGATGAGAAATGTGTGATCCAGAAAGGATCCAAAACATTGATTGCTATAGGAAATAAATGTGAAGGGAATATCTATCAACTTAAGGGTGTTGATGGATGATGCTTTATGACTCAAATAAATAATAGTTGGTTATGGCATAGGAGAATTTGTCACATGAATTTTGATAAATTGGCAAGGATTTGTCTTGTTCAGGCCATGAGAGATTTACCAAGAATTACAAAGCCTATTAAAGCTATTTGCAAAACTTGTTAGTTTGGAAAGAAAGCAAGAAATCCTTATAGATCAAAGGAATAGTCTACTATTGGGCTATTGGATTTAGTTCAAACAAATCTTTGTAATCCTATAAGAGTGAGAAGTATACTTGGTGAAAGGTACTTTATGCTTTTATTTGATGATAATTCTATATATACATGGGTCACATTTCTTAGGGAGAAATTAGATGCATTAAATAGATACAAGGAATTCAAAGCAATGGTTGAAAATGAAATGAATTTGAAAATAAAATATTTAAGATCTAGTGGAGGTGGAGAATTCACTACCCATGAGTTTAATATGTTTTATGAAGTGCATTTAATAAAGATACAATTATATTCTCTGACAACTCGTCGATAGAATGGAGTTGTTGAAAGAAAAAATAGAATAGTTCAAGAGGCTGCTAGGTCAATGATTATTGAAGTTGGTTTACCATAAGTTTACTAGAAAGAAGCTATTCATACTATTGTTTATGTATTCAATTGAGTTCAAGCAAGAGAAAACAGTACAAAGACTCCCTATGAGCTATTCCACCAAAGAATTCCTATAGTAAAATATTTCAAATCATTCGAAAGAAAATGCTATATCAGAAGAGATGAGGAAACTTTGGGTAAGTTTGATGCAAAAAGTGATGAAGGAAACTTTCTTAGATATTATACTAAAAGCAAGGCATACAAATGTTTCAATAAAAGACTAAGAAAATTTATAGAGACCTCGAATGTGAAGGTTGATGAGACAATGAAGAATTATATTGACATAGATGGATATGTATCTGATGAACATGATTATGCAAGAATAAAAGAAATTGTGGAAGAATAGGATAAAGATGAGCAAGAGAAGCAAGAAAAACAGGATGAAAGAGAAGAAGATTCTCAGGTGATGTCCCCTAGGACACCAAAATATGTACAAAGGAATCATTCAAAAAATCAGATTATTGGAGACAAGACAAAAGGTGTGCTAACTAGAAGCAAAGATGTTACTGAAGTAAATTTATGTTTATTCTCTGAGATTGAACCAAAGATAATAAGTGAAGCCTATAGAGATTACCATTGGAAGGAAGCAATGAAAGAAGAACTTTTGTAGATTGAAAATAATCAGACTTGGGAATTGGTCCCAAGACTGATAGATAAAAACATCATTGAATCAAAATGGGTATTCAGAAATAATTTGAATGAGAATGGAGAAGTTGTCAAAAAAAAAAAGTGAGGCTTGTGTGTAAAGGCTACTCACAAGTAGAAGGTATATATTTTAAGAAATTTTTTGCTTTGATAGCAAGAATGGAAGCTATAAGGATGTTCTTGGCACTTTTTTCTTATAAAGACTTTAAGGTCTATCAAATGGATGTCAAGTTAGCTTTTATGAATGGTGAACTAGAAGAAGTTTATATAGAACAACCAGAAGGATTTCAGTTAACAGGTCAACCAGATATGGTGTGCAAATTGAGGAAAGATTTATATGGATTGAAGCAAGCTCCTAGAGATTGTTATGCAATTTTAGACAAGTACCTGATTCAACAAGGATTTAACAAAGGTACGACATACATTAATTTATAATTTAAGATTGAAAATGACAAAATCTTGATTTTAGTTGTATATGTTGATGATATTATCTTTGGAGAAAATGAAAATATGTGCAAGATGTTTTCAAAAGAGATGTAGAAAGAATTTGAAATGTCTATGTTTGGGGAGATGAATTTATTTCTTGGGCTATAGATTAATTAAACAAAGAAAGGAATTTTCATTTAACAATCTTAGGATGCGAGAGAGATGTTGAAGTTTGGGATGGATGGTTCAAATTGGTAAGTACTCCTATGGTGAATGGTTGCAAATTGGGTAAGGATGACAATTCACCTAAGGCTGATTTGAGAAAATATAGATATATGATTCCAGTGGAATATTATATTTGACTACTAGTAGACTAGATATCATGCATGTAGTCTGTGTTTTTTCTAGATTTCAAGATGATCTGAAGGAACCGCATGTTGTTGTAGTTAAAAGAATATTCAGATATTTGAATGGCACTTTAGATTATGGATTGTGGTATCCTAAAGATACTAACTTTACAATTAGTGCCTATACATATGCAGATTGGGCTAGATGTGTAGATGACATAAAGAGTACAAGTGGTGGTGAATTCTTTCTTGGATGCAGATTGGTGACATGGTTGAGCAAGAAGAAAGATTCAGTCTCTTTATTTGTTGCTGAAGCTGAACTTATATTTCTAATGCATATTGTTGTACACAAGTTCTATAGATGAAATAGACTTTGAAAGATATCAAAGTGATATATGATGATCCCATTTATATTTTCCATGATAATACAAGTGCAATTAACATTTATAAGAATCATGTGATGCACTCAAGGATGAAGCATATATCTATTAGATATCATTTCTTGACAGAGAA
Organism: Sequoiadendron giganteum; assembly: GCA_007115665.2. NCBI lineage: Eukaryota > Viridiplantae > Streptophyta > Pinopsida > Cupressales > Cupressaceae > Sequoiadendron > Sequoiadendron giganteum. The sequence goes on along the minus strand of CM021108.1, from coordinate 237,908,450 downwards.
GGTCATCGAGAATAAAGTAAAACTTGAGTATGATTTGATGAAGGATTAGATTGCTAATATTTTAAAAAGGCTCTTCCTAAAGATACTTTTGTGTGTCTCTGAGAGATGTTAGGGGTTATTTCCCCTCCTTTCTTGAGCTAGATGCACATGGAGATGCATTATTTCTATGGATCTATGGATCTATCTTTCTTCTAGACTGATGTTTTGGAGGCTACCTCTCAGGGGGAGTAGGTAGTATTAGGTGTTGTCATTATGTGTATTCATCTCTTCATAAAGGAGATATCAATGGAAAATATTCTTTTTCCTTTTCCATTAACGTCAAAGGGGGAGAGAAGAAGCATGTGAAAAGAGAATGAGAAGATGGATATAAGAGATCATCTTCTAAGGGGGAGAAAACAAGAAAATGTATCTAGAGCTAGTATGTTTTCTTTGATGGTTTTTCACATCATGTGTTGCAATCCAAGACAAAGGGGTAGATTGTTGCAAGAATGAAAGTATTATGGAATTTTTTCAAGTGTTGTCATTGATATCAACTGGTCAACTAGTTATCTACTAGTTGATGTTGGTTGTATATGTCAAGGATGTTGAGAAAATTGTAATAAAGATGTGTCCAGCGGTTGCTCCATTTTTTTGTCTAGATTTGCTCCTATGGTTGTGCAGTTCAGATATTTTGTTCATAGTTGCTAACAAATGTTATATCTAGATTGTTGGTTGCTGATATTTTGTTCAATGCAAGTTGTGTTCACCTATTTTGAATTATGGTTTTCTATGTTTTTGGTTGACGTCTAAGAGAAATTTTTTTGGTCCAAATTTCTCTTTGATGAAGTTTTTTGACTTGTGATTCTAGAGTTGTGTTTCACTGGTTCTATTGAAGATAGTTTTGGTGATTGAAAGACTCATGATTAATGGTTCTTTGTGTTTTACATGGGTTTGGCTGACCTTATGTGAAATACTAATTTTGAGGATGATGAAGCGTGTTGGATCTTTCTTGGTCCTAATGGAGCATGTGTTTGGTTCAGCCTCATTCTAATTCAACCCTAGGATGTTTTGCAATTGACCTAATCTAAATTTTGATTTTGATGGCCAACTTTGGATATGTTTCAAAGTCGAAGATGGTATAAATGCAAGATGAGTTAATGAAGAAGTAAAGATGCAAGAACGAAGAAGAAGAGTGATAAGAGAAAAAAGAAAGTGTAGTTTGATGTGACATTTATTCTATTCAGTAAGTGTGTGTGTGTGTGATGTGAGTGTTGGAGATTAGTACAAAGCTTAATCTTGAGTTTTCAGATGTAATGAGTAGAAGGCCAACTCTATCATTCATGAAATTTGATCAAGTGACTATGGTGGAATCCTTTGTTTCATTGGGATTGTAGTCTCTCTATAACAAGTCTTCTTTGTCCTTTTTGTATATTTTTGGTAGTGAGCCCTCCGAGTTGTACCCTTGTTGGATAGTGAGTCCTTGTCCCAGATAGTGAGTCCTTATTTCAAGTAATGAGCCTTGTTTCAGGAAGTTATCCCTTTTGTAATTAATTTTTATATTCTATATAGTGTGATTTAATCCTCACCGTGGTTTTTCCCTCATTGGGTTTTCCATGTAAATCTAGTGTTATTGTGTTTATGTGTTGGATTTGAGTTTCTTCATTGGAATTTGATGATTAATCATTTAAGTAGTTTCATGTATTAGTTCCAATAACTGAATTGAAAGGTTTAATTCTATGACAACTAATTCACCCCCCCTCTTAGTTGTCATATTCAACAATTATGAGATAATCCAAGAAGATGTTGTCATTAAGTTCTTTGTTCAATCTCTAAAGAAAGATGCCAAATATTGGTTTCCATATTTTCCAGTGTGTTCAATTTCTTCATGGAATGAGTTCATAGCAGCACTCATAAAACAGTTTGGTGAAAGAGTTTATCCAATTTCAGTGAGACAAAAACTTATGAACATCTTGAAAGAAGAAGATGAGTTGGTTCCTACCTTCAATCTCAGATTTGCAAAGGTAATAAGGGATATTCAAAAAATCTACGACCAAATGATGTAGTGTGTTTGGTTGTATACTTAGGTGCATTTGATGAAGAAATGAGCTATCTGTTAAGAGAGAAAGAGCTTGCAACATTACATCATGCATATCAAATTGCCATGGATATTGAAAATAACTTAAAATATTTAATGATGAAGGGATCCATGGCTACAAGTGTTTTTTATCCTAGCACATGTCATGAAAATGGAATTCATTGATCATACAATAGAAATTATTGTCAAGATGATAATTCTTTTCCTATTCTGATTTGTCCATCATTACAACATGTAGCTAATGATGAAATCCAAGTTGAACATCAACAAAATTTGAGCAATGTTGATCAAATTTGTTTTGTTCAAGGATTGTATGAAATGAGGAGAAATAAGGTAGAATCACCATATGATTTGTTTGTAAGGTTTTTGGATGCCTTGTTGGAAGTCCCCAAAAATTTTAGACCTGAGGATTTAGCATGCATTGATTTGTTTTGTGAATTATTTGAGTTAGTGTTGAGTACCTTACCAAAAGAGTTGAAGCCTCATAGTTTTGATCAAGTACTTGAATAGATAAAGATTGTTGAAGGAGCTTGATGTAATTATGCACAAAATATGTTTTTTTAAATGTTGATGGAAACTATCCTATTGAGAAAAATCAAAAGCAATGCACACAACTAAAAAAGGTATATCAAAAAAATGAACATCCATATTGTTGTATGGATGAGGATAATGATTGTAATCAGCCCACAAGCAACATATATGTAGATCAATATAGCAGTGATGAAGATGAAGATACACAGTATGATGACAAAGTAGATATACATGAAATCCCACCTTGTAATATTTTGGTTAATGAAGAAGTAATAGAGATGCAATATGTCATGCCATGTATTGATTTGATCTGTGACAATAATGCAATTGTTGTTGATATCTCATTGCAAATCAATGATCATGATTTTGAAAATGAAATTTTAAGCTTTCCTTTTGAATATTCTAAGCATAGTTTATGTAGTGAAGAATTTTCTTGTGATGAGGATCATGATGAGGGTGAAGTTTGTGATAATTTTTTTGAGGGTTGTGAATTCTTCTATAAGGAAGATCTAAATGTTCCTTCTTTATATAAATGATGCAATGATGTAAATTTTGATGAAATAAATTGTTCACCAAGGAATGAAAAAACTTCATATGATGAATACCTAGAATATAGTTTAGGTTTTCTATCATTGGAGCATACTGACTCTATGGATGATGATAACTTTGAAGAAAAAAACTTGAGTTTTTAGTATCCTAATCCTAAACACATTGTTAGAGATGATAAGGATGTTGGTGAGGCTAAGTATGATATCTATGAACATGATTATGTCATTGTTGCTCATGATTGTTTGTGTGAAGCAGAGATGAAAATTTATGTGATGTATGAAGATGATGATGATGTGCACATCAATGGGAGAATGGGTTTATTATTGAATGATCAAGTTATTAATTATGACAAACACATCGATCTTGGATCAACATTATTGCCTACTAGTAATGTGAGACAATTATATGAATTTTCAGATTGTGTTGATATTGCAAAACTTTTTGATCTATGTGTAGAGAAACCAAACGATTCAAATAACAGTGGATTTAATCTTAGTCAATATGAAATTGAATATGGTTGTTTCTTTGCTGATGTTTCTTGTCCACACAATATTAAAATGGATATATTTTTATTCAATAAGGAGTGCATTAGTGTGGAAGAGAATGAAGATGCTTGTTCAGTTGCTAATGAACAACATTCAAATTACAATGAATCTTCTACATTTGGGTCAGTATACCTATTAATTGATGATGCACATGAAGTTACCAATGCACATGAGTGTCTTTCTACTGACCCTATTATTTCTGAATTATTTGAGCCTTCCTTTGAATAATTTTGCATTAAGTTGAATGATGATTTGAAAAAATGAATCAGACTATTTTATTGAACCTAAGATGAGTGCATTTACCTAGTTTTGGGATATCGATGATGCATATGATCTTTATTTCCATGACACCAAAGAGTGTTTTGATGTGGATAAATAAGAATGCTTAGATGTGTTCTCATGTCATGGTGTCCAAATCAAGGTGGCACCTGAATATGAACCTTTTCTTTTTGATGCACCTCGGGATTTTTTGCATATTGCACAACAAAGTGTTTATGATGGTTTTAAGTTTGATTTTCAAACTGAATTTGATGTCAAGGGTCAAGTGAAATATGAATTTTCATTTCGGTTGGATGAGAATTTACTGGAATATGGAAATGAGATGGATATGGTAAAATTTCACATTGGTTGTGGATTTCAGTTAGTGTTTGATTGCAGATTTCAGATTGATAGAGTTAATGGTCGCAGTGGCAAGCTCAAAGATATGGTAATAATGGTTGTTGGTAATGCTAGTGACAGGGTTAGTTTGTGGGAAGTTAATGGTAGTGTATTCACACTTGGCCTAATATAGATAGTAGAGAACAACGTGTTTGATAGAGGCAAACATTGGTTCTTCTTTTCATTTGGTGGCCCCATTGAATTAAGGAGAAGTTGCAGAACCACCCAATGGATTTGGCACTTGGTCTACTCCACAAAGATCTAGAATCTCATGATGCCCACAGGGGGCATGTGTCCCTAAACATGATCCATTGATGGAAACTTCAAATTTTAAAAATTTGAAGTGTCTTTGCCCTTTTAGTTTGACAGATCCTAGGCCTACATCTTGCTAAATATGTCCCAGAGGCCCTCTTTTTCGATTAAAATTTTGCAACTTAGAGGTCATCTTGTAAATTCCTTTGGTGGAGTGTTTTTTGGTACATATGGTAGTGTTATTGTTCAGTTTTGCACCTCCTAAATGAGTTTTGATGGGTTAATTAATGTGTTGTTGGTTGTGATCAGGCTAGTTTTGGTGTTTTGGAAAGTTGTAAATTTTTGAATTCTAAGGGAAACCCATTTTGCATTTTGGTCTAAAACATATCTAGTTCTGATTTCATAAAAAAAAAAGGTCATGATATATTATTTTAATATAGTTTGGGTGTGGCATACATCTCACGAGGGCCAGTCTATGAAGGAGGTGCCTAATATTTGATGACTAGGTGAGATATGATTTAAAACCATGTTTTAAATAATTGATTATTTCCGCACACAAAAATTCTCAGCTCCAACGGTCTCCATTTTCGTGCAATGAATTTTCTTCGTTTGGCCTATACGTATAATTAAAATTTGCATTTTTCTAATGTTTCAAATGCCAGTGTTTAAAATATTTTTGAATATTTTAAGTATTGTGGAAAGGTAAAAAAAGCATTTAGGGAAAAAATAAAATACATTTCCAAATGATTTTTACAAAAGCAAGTTTATTTCTTGCTTCTGATTGGCTAAGACATGACACTCATGCACTCACGAACTCCATCACCCATCTCCCTTTGAAAATGATTGAGTTGATTCAAACTGGTGATGATCGGCGGTTTGCATTCTCTAGGTTTGAGGAAACTTTATAATCTTTATAAAAATCATTAAAACTGAGCCATTGCACATCTCTCTTTTCATAGAAAATGTTGAGTTTAAATCAATGATGAGTGATGGCTTTAGTGTCCATCTCCCATTGCTAATTGGTAGCCTCTCTTGCCAAAACAATTTGTGGTGGCCTTCGTCATGTAATAGCTTTTATTTTGCACGTGAGTGGAAGGTTTAAATAAATTAAAATTTTCAAAAGTTGAGAATTGAATGCAAGTTTCATTTTGGCTTCTCATTGGCTGAAGAACTCTACGGTAGTTTCACGACAATATCACAGTAGTTTTTTAACTCCATCGCCTGTCGTGGATTTGAAGAGGCTGCACATATACAAATCAGAATTGGTAATGAAGGAAGTGATGGCTCACATTGCATTGCCCATCACTAATTGGGACTTCATTCAACTTCACAATGCAGCAATAATGAAAATCAAGTGATGGTTGTGGGAAACATCAAAGGGAAAATTATTAAATGCATTTTTGAAAAGTTTATTCCTATAATGCACTTCATGGGAAACTTTGAAAATTTTCAAAATTTTCATGGTAATGCTTATCGCCAATTGCAATGGGAAAATATTTTCAAAACCATGATAACTTCATGTGCAACAATGGATTTTCATTGGTAAATATTTGAGTGGCTGAAATGTGTTTAAAAGGTAGTGTGAATGCACTGGAATTGCAGTTAATATTTTGCATATGAAGAGGCATTTTAAATGAACTTCACTGTGAATGAGAATTAAACCAAAGGATGTAATCACGTTTTTTGTCTTTAGGCACATTTTTAAACACATGTACAGGCTGGGAAGTGCTCTTTCATGCTCTAGAAAGTTTCCATAACCTTTTCTATTGCCTAGGAAGCAATTTCGGCAAGGTTTTATACATTTTTTGGCTACCTATGAGGTGAAAAATGCTTGGCAACATTTCTCACAACCTTGAAATTAAATCCAGCATATGGGAAAAAAAGAAAATTTTACCTACAAAGTTAAAGGGGTTAAGATGCAAGTTTGAAACCATTTTTAACAATTGGGTAAATGGGTTTTGACCCAGAAGTAAATATTTTTCACTTGTAATGTGAAAATGAAGTCGATAAATGGGTTTTACAGCCAAGTAAAGATTTACATGGGATTTTCAAGTGAAGATGAGTTGAAGAGAGAGAAAATGAAGTAAAGAGGCATTCTCTAAATGCAAGTTTTCTACTAATCAATGAAGCTCAGATGTGCCATGTGTCACCGGTGGATTAACTTTAGGGCTTTTCTACTTTCTTCTCATTTCTCTTAAAATGAGAAGTTGGTTTCATTGTAAGGGGTTTTGATTTTGGGAAGGTTCTTAGTTTTAGTCTTTTTCCATGAAGGAGGCTATGAATTGGGATTGAAAAATGTTAAGGTTAAAGGTCCATATGTTGTAAATCCATGTATTGTAATGCTCTTATAATTTGAATGCATAGGCATGAATATATACTGTTATGTGAATATTTATATGTCTAGGATGTAATATCTTTTCAATTGAAATAATAAAGTTATTTAAGTTCTTCAAGCATATTTTCTATTTGATTTTTTTATTTGTTTTCTTTTCATTCAAGGAGTGGAGTAAATGCTTACAATTAGGTAATGAGGGTATTGCATTTACAAATGGATTACTAAGTATGATTTCACGATAAGCTTAAGTAGACCTTTATCTCATAATGTGGCAGAAGTTGTTAGAGTAAAAGTTTTAACTTAATTATGTTGATTAAGTTACCTTTATTCCCTTCTTAAGATTTCACTTTAGTTTGCATAAAGTGACATTTAATAATTATATTAATTATTAAATATCCTCCTTTTAGGGTTTCCCTTTTAGGGTTACACTTTAGGGTTTCTCAATCTCCTTTTATAAAGATTGATCTCATTGTATTATTTCATCTTTTTACATTCTCTTATTCTCTCTGATATATACATTTTCAGTTTTCAAAGAACCCTTGCTTTTTTGTCTCCATCTCTTCTTTTGTGACAGGTTATTTGCATGTAGGTGATCTTCGGGGTTTCTGGTGTTGTATTTTCTGAACTCCTACATGGTATCAAAGCTCCTATGAAGTTGTATTTTCTCAACTTCTACATGGTATCAGAGCTTTAGACCTGCTACTTCTTGTTCTTGTTTTGAAGATTTTTGGAGGTTCAAGGGTTTGGGGTTTATTTTTTTGATCCAAGGCACACCTGCAATTTCAAAGCATTTTGAGCCCAAACGGACCTTGTCATTGCGTCTGTAGAGGTCCAAAACCCTTAAATCAACTGTTCATTTTTCCATTTTGGACACAGTTGATTTGAGAGGCAAATTTTTTTACTCGTACGACCGTCTGTCTGCCTGGTAAAAAAAAAATTTCATTTTTTTTTCGTTAAATTTAAAAAAAAAAATTTGTCTCGTTTTTTTTAAATAAAAATCAAAAGAAATGTTTTTTTAAAATTTGCAGTTTAAAGGCTTGCGGGCCTTGTATGAGGGTACTCGCAGGTACACAGGTACCTAGGGGCCCTTAGGTACATAGGCCGGTGTACTGCCAGCCGCCGACGGACGCTCTGATAGTATCGCTGACGGTGGTACACTACCAACCGTAGGCGACGACCCTCGCCTGCCCTATTTTTTTTTATTAATTTTTTTTTTTCAAAAAAAATTAACTTTTGTAATTTTTTTTAATTGTTTTTTTAAGATAAAAAACATGTTTTTATTAAATAAGGCCAATCGCGCTTTTGCGGTGATGGCCATTTGGCCGTCAATTTTGAGCCCGTATTTTTGCTGTGACAGCCGTATGACCGTAAAATTTAATGCAGCACTGGTTTTTTTCCTCTTTGGAACTATTTTCTTCCAGAGGTCATAACTTCTGCATACAATATCTTTATTGGAAAATGAGATATCGTCAGAAAGCTGGTTCTGTCAACTTTCCAGTGGTGTGGGTCTCATCACTTCATTCTTTTGTTGGTGCATTCTATAGCCAATTTTGTGGCTATTCTTCATGTATTTCCAGCTTTTGTCCTTTTCGGGCATTTTGAACATCATTTGTAAGCAATTTCTTGTATGTAAACGCACTAAGATAAAGTGCCACACTATTGTACATGTATTTTGGAGATTTTTCACATAAGGTTGTGCCATATTTTGTACTCGCACTGTTTTATAAAGTGCCATGGGGGGGTTGTGTAGTGCCTTTGTTTTGCCATCACACCTTTGTACGGTGAGTATCCCTCCACGATGACAGTGGATCCATATGATTCCAGCCTCATGCATGTTTGCTTTGTTTTGCACACCACTTTTTCAGTTGCAAGTGCTTTTTTGTGCACTTTTAGATGTTTCTTCTCCTTCATGCACTACAGGGTGTTACACAACATTTCAATGGATTTGTCAAGCTCTCTCAGTTCAGCATTATGGGGGGGTATTATACTATTTGTGTTTATGTTTCCTTGGTTTCGCCTTGGAAGGAATCTTCCATTCTCAGTTGATCAGTGTTTTTCAGACTATTGGTACTTGTGCCATTTGTATCTTCGTTCCAGGTGTTTGCCTTTGTTTGCCATCTGATTCGAGTAGTGTCGTTTTGGGGGCACTCATGCAGATTATTGTCTTGTTGATCCTGATCATCCTATCTTTAGCGGAGGTTCTTCGACACCATAACAGTCATCTTTCGACAGTTGTTTGCAGCTTCTTCTGCTTCAATGATGTTCTTCTTGGCTTTCTATATCTTTTTTTGGGCTAGAGTTTTTCCCATGAGGTTTTCTTTATTTCTCCACTTTACAGAGATTTGGTTGTATTTGGTACTTGATCTGGCCTAGTTGTCGGGACCCATGTTTGCCTTCTTGCATTGTAGTTACCTTTTCTTTTTTGCACTTTTTTGTAGCTGCACTTTTGCTCATCTTAAGGGGGGTTGTTAGAGTAAAGGTTTTAACTTAATTATGTTGATTAAGTTACCTTTATTCCCTTCTTAAGATTTCACTTTAGTTTGCATAAAGTGACATTTAATAATTATATTAATTATTAATATCCTCTTTTTAGGGTTTCTTTTAGGGTGACACTTTAGGGTTTCTCGATATCCTTTTATAAGGATTGATCTCATTGTATTATTTCATCTTCTTACATTCTATCATTCTCTCTAATATATATATTTTTAGTTTTTAGAGAACCCTTGCTTGTTTGTCTCCATCTCTTCTTTTGTGACAGGTTATTTGCATGCAGATGATCTTCGGGGTTTGTGGTATTGTATTTTCTCAACTCCTACAAAATTTTTTAGGTCATAAAGATTATGTTATAGTATTGTAATATGAGGTATGATATGTGACTCTATAGCCTAATATAGGTAATGGTCTGACAAATTTTTCTTTCCCCATCTTCAAAAATAATCTTAAAATTCAAACTACTTTTAAATGCTTTTGTTCTATGTTTGGTTTTTGGAAGTGCAATGTTCTTTTATATTCTCATTCTCTAAATGTTGAGTTTTGTGAAAGATTATCCATCCTTTTGAAATATTCCATTTATTGAGCAATTATGTGAGAATTCATCTGCTATTTCTAATGTACATGGTCAGTTGGCTACATAAATTCATAGGTGCATTATGTGGGATTACCCTCCTAGGTTTCATAGAGCCTAAAGTGCAAGGGAAAAAAGTGTAGAATCCATCTCCCATTCATTGGCCACTAATCTTGAAGTTATTAAGCATAAGGACTAGCTATATCCTTTAGAACAAAGGTTTGGCTAGAAAAAACACCAACAGGGGGATAGAGATTGCCATGTGAAAAGAATAAATTATTATTTTTTGGGGGAGAGATATTTTTCTCTTGATGGCTTTCAAAACATGTGTTGTCATCAATGATAAAGGGGCATATTTTTGGAAATTGGAAGATTTTCATTGATGCCAATATTTATATCAGTGTTGGAAAGTAGAAAATTGTTATTGATGTTAATATTTACTCTAGTAATAAGAGTTTGAGCTATACTTATCTGGTATTGGAAGTTTGTTGATTCGGTATTTTGGTCTGAATTATCCTATTTTGTAAGATTCATTCAAAAATTTATAATATGTTCTATCTCAATATCATTTGCATCCACTGACAATATTTCAGCTAGCTTGATCATACAGTTGAGAAGATACAGTTAATAGTAGATTGGTACACAATGCTCTATTTATGTACAGGTTCAACGCACTGGTTCTTTGTTTCGGATTTGATCACAAAGAATGATATCAATATAGGATTGTGTACATTGATTTGTGACTATGAGAGTCATCTTACATCAAATTTTTATGATGTTATGTGAATGCATACAAAATAAATGAATAAGATTGTTATGTTCTGAGGTTCACAGTAAGTTCTAATATAGCGCATTGATGTGAGAAATTTTTTGTTTTCTCATGATTAACTATTTTGACTTGCAGAGTTGACGATAAGTTAATTAATGTCATCTAAATGATAATTCAATGTGTTAACATTTTTTTTTGTTACACATTTTGTGAATTATGATTGAAGTATTTGGTGTTCAAGGTCTAACTTTGGCCGACCTAATTATGAATTTAGGTTAAAAAGATTAAATATGTGTTGTGAATGCTAAAGAGATCTATCTTAGGTTTGTGCCAACTAATATCATACATTACATGATTATGTTGGGTGTAAAGATAAATATGATTTTGAGGATGAATCCGACAGAGTTAATTTTGATTTGAAATAAGGCTACTCTAATTAGGCCGACCTAATTATTGGTATGTGAATATATACGGTATATATATGAAAGACATTTTTGAGTTGAGTGGGACATGAAGAATGAAGAAGATGTGATATAGAGAAAATTGATAGATCATGAATGTACTGATACATGGTGTGAATGTCTGAAATTGTATGAATGAGCAAACAAAATTGTTGAGTATACTATACAAAGAAGTGGTTTGTATTTTGTGCTTCACTGGAATTGAACTCTAGCACAAGGAAGGTTCATTCTATCTTAGTTCACCTCTTGGAAGTGATTTAAAGCTCTCTTGAATGAAATTCCTGATGGATCGATCACCCTTCATCAAAATAAGGTTGCACTATCCCAAAGACATTGTGATATGTCTCTTAGACATGTCAGTTGAAGACTTGTTCATTCCTGTCGATGAGACTTCAGGAGGTCATCATGAGTTGGTGAAAAATCTCTTTCAAATGCATGTCTCTTTGACAAACCAGTGGTATAGTGAGCTGCAAGACCTTGTCGATGTGACATCAGGTGCTCAAGGAGAGATAGTCAAGTGTCTCTTTGATACTTTGATGACTAAATGGTTGGAAAACTAGATTCTTGTCGATGTGAGGATGTGAGATTGTTTGATGTCTCTTCGACAACCAGTAACTGAAGTCTTGGTGAGTCTGATGGAGCAGTGACTTTCATGGTGGTAAAAAATTGTTGCCAAGAGAAGACATCATCAGTGGGAGTCTATAAGATGTCACAATGACAACCTGATGTGTAGCATTGGATCCTCATCAGTGAGAATTTGTTTCTTGAATGAGACACTGAAGCTTGTCTCATCGACAAAATGATGGAATGATGCAATGGTGAACTCACTTGTGGCTAGGATATTGCTTCATTAGTAGGACTCCAAAGGTGATCTCCCCAATATGACAGTGGTTGAATCTATGACCTATATAGAATGTATCAGTGGGACCCGATGGATGGTGAGTTGGAAAATAGTGTTTGGCTAACTTGTTGGTTGTGACAGTTCTAGAATGTTATAAGGGAAAAATGAGGATGTTGTTAAAAAGGATGAAAAGAATGTGAACTTGAGAAGCCGAAAGGCTAGGTTGGCCAAGATGTTGGCTCAAAGAGAGTGGAATAGTTAGAGGAGATCGACCTGCACTATATATTGTGTGAGGATTCTGAATAGTTATGGTTGTTGTCTGTATTCTTTGGATGGAAAAGATGTGTAAACTTCTATAAAGGTTGTAAGCCTAAATTGTGTTGTAACTCTTTTTTTGTTGAATAATACAATGGTTAGGTCTTTTGGAGTGGGGTTTTTTACCCATAATGGTTTTCCACACATAAATCTATGTGTCCATTTATGTTTGTATTTCATGTTGGTTGATTCTACAAATTTGAATATGTGCATAGTGTTGAATCTGGTTAATTTTGCATGTGGTTTTCTTAGAAGGGTTAATGTGGGAAATCAACTATGCATGTTTCTACTTTATGGCATAGTAGTTGTGTCATTGAGGCAATTTGAAGGAATTAAAATCACTGGAGGCACTATTTTTCTTAGGTGTTTCTATCTAAGATGACCCAATTTCCCTTATAATGGGCAGCTATTTTTTTTTCAAAAGAAGCTAAAATTAATGAAAATGGTATGAGAAGCACTGTATAATATTTTTTGAGAAGGTCAATCTCATACCGGTCATAGAAAAATAAAAAATAAAGGTGGTTTGATTTATTCAATTGGAAAAATGATAAAAATTATGGCATTTTTTTTACCTTTTCTAGTGCAGGTGCACCAAGCAATGGAGATTATAATAAGAAGTCAATTTGTCAACTCTAGGTTTTAGGGTCTTTTGACAATAGATAAGGTCTATTTACACTAAATAAGGTCTAATACAACCATTTTCTATGTAATTGGGGGGTTTTAGAGTAATAGGTGTTGAGATAGTAAAAGTTACAAAAAATGCATGTAAAAGTCGTCAAAACAAAAATTGCAAAATTGCAACTTTTAGGAAGTTGAAGGGTCATGGTATTTAAAAAGTTAGTTATAGGAATTGGGCTGGTTGGTATTTGAATGGAATGTGTATAAAAGCCTCAAAAAGGCTCGAGCATCAGTTGTTGAAGAACTTACTGAGAATTCCAAATCAAATACAACATTATATTCTATAATTTTCACAATTTTCTGAACTTTACAAGCATTGTGTAGTCCCATATTGTCTCCAATTGCTTGGAAAATATTTGTATTATATAGAAACATGTTTTAACTCTCATTTGAATCAATTTTTCAGGTCTTCCATTAACTTTTGAGTGAGAACTCTTTAGTTTTTTCAAACTGCCTGTAATAGGCCAGTGAGGGCTCTATTTGAAGTTTAAATAATGAAATAATTCATTCCACCTACTATTATGGTTTTTACCTTGTTGGAATGACTTATCACATGGTAGAATAGATTTTTTTATGGTTTTTAAAGTAGGGGTGACACGTTTTTTGAAATTGGGTGATGCCCTAGGGCTGGACAATGAGTTTTCCTTGAGAAAACAAGATGCTAGTGAAGGGTTTTGATAAAATGTTGATGGAACCTTCCATGAAATGGTAGTTTGAGTTTGTGCAGATTCATTGTGATGTTTTTAAGGAATCTGTTGAGTTCTAAGAGCCTAAGATATAGGAGTTTCAATAAACTGGGTATTTTTCATGTAGAGTGGGGGTTTCATGGATCAACAACTTAGAGGTCTTGAACCTAAGAAATAATGGTGGAATCTATTGTTTTGATACATAATTAGTGATTGTCAAGTGAGTTCTAGTGAAAACTAGATGTTTAGGTGGTATCTCATTTGTAATTGAGGTCTATTTCGTGGTTCTAGGACAAGGGCTTGGAGTGGAGTTGTTGCAATTTGTTGTTCTTTATGGTTGGTGAGTGATTAGGTTGAGTTTGAATGATTATTTTAATATTAATAGATGCCTCTTTAAGTTCATGTGAAGATCTAGGACCCTAAGTGTGAGTTGGAGCCATTGGTGACCTACACTAGTGAAGATTCTTTGAGTGTTTTGAGAAGCCATTTGAGAACCAAGTTGTGATTCCATTGTCCAAATCAGTTAAAGGCCCACATAGCTCTGCATCATTTGGTATTAGAGCTCACCTAGTAGGTCTTTTGAGGTGATTGGTTAAATTTTTTTAGGTTGGAAGGTGAAAGTACAAACTTTTAAATATTCCTCTGAAGAATGTTGGTGTTGCTAGAGAATTGCAAGAGTTAAAGGAGAAACATGCAAATATTTTGGAGTCACACAATGTAGTGTTGGAAAGGCTTGATGCCTTGGAGAAAAAGAAGAGAAGAGATGAGAATGATGAAAGTGATTCAGAGGAGGATGATGAAGAATATGAAGATGTGGATGGGGAGTTAGACCCTGAAGATCAGAGAATGGAAAATTTGCTCAAGGCAGTCAAAGGTGATTCCATAAAGGTAAAGGTTGATTTACCCATGTATGGTGGAAATTTTAATGAGGAAGAGTTGCTTGATTGGATTGCAACCATGGACAACCACTTTGAAAGTGAAGGCATTTTTGATGAGCAGATTGTGAAGGTGGCAAAGATAATACTCAAAGTTCATGCTCTTCTATGGTGAGACTATGAGCAAGCAGAAAGGAGAAAGCAAGGTAAGTAAAGGATATTTTCTTGGGACAAGATGGTAGCAATAATTAAAGGTAAATTTCTTCCTAAAGACTGTGAAGTTCAATTGTATAAGAGACTACAAGGTTTGAATAAAAATGATTTAGATGTCAAGACCTATACTGATGAATTCTATAAGCTAAGTATAAGGTCAGGAGGAAATGAATATGAGGTTGAAAAAGTGGCTAGCTATCTAGGTGGCCTTAGATTCAATATACAAGATGAATTGGTTGTTGCTAACCCAAAGACTATTGAAGAGTGTTTTCAATTGGCTATTAGGGTGAAGGAAAATATCAAAAGAAGGCAAGAAAAATTTGTTAGAGGTAGAGGTAATAACACAAGAGGGAAAGGATCAATCCCTACATCAAGGTATCCATTTGAGGAGAAATAAGAAGCAAACAAAGGTAAACAACAAGGTGTTGATGCAAGAGGAGGTTTTAGGGGTTCTAGATGTAGATTTAGTTGTCTTAGAAATTCACTTTTTTTTATGGAAGATGCTACAACTGCAATGAATTTGGTCATCATTCTTGGAAATTACCTCCAACGTTTGGTACTTCATCAAGTGGAGGTGAAAAGAGGACTGAAAGGAGGGCTCAAATAGTACAAGAAGTGGAATGCGAGAGTACTAATTCTGCAAGTTATCATGTTGCTCCTAAAATAGGTTAATCATTGATAATGAGGAAGACTATACTAAAGGCAGCCAAGGAGATGTAACCATTGCAAAGAAAGAGTCTCTTCAAGACCACATGTAAGTGCAAGAACAAGGTATGCAAAAATTTTATTGATTCAGGCTCTACTAAGAATATGGTGTTAAGTGAGATGGTTAGTAAACTGAATTTGCAAAAGATTCCTCATGAATTGCCATATAAGGTGTGTTTGTTGAGTAATGGGCAATCTCTTTTGGTCAACAAACAAGTTGTTGTTGAATTTAAAATTGTACGTTACAAAGATAAGGTAGTGTGTGATGTCTTTCCTATGGATTGTTGCCACTTACTCCTAGGTAGGCCTTAATAGTTTGATAGGCATGCATTGTATGATGGGAGAGAAAACACTTATACCATAGAGAAATATGGATGTACATTTTTTTTGGATCCACTTGTGGAAGAAGATAAAGGTAAGGCTAAGTTAATCATGTGTGGGAAGAAATAACTTGTAGGGGTTGTGAAAGAAGACAAAAAGTTTGGTACTATAGTCAGTTTGAAGTTTGAGAATGCTTTGACAACAGGTGTGAAGGATGGAACCACATTGAATTGGAATGATAATGTCTTGGTAGGAAAAATGGTGTTCCCTTTGGTTGAGAATAAGGTTAAAGGACAAGAGGTGTATGCGGTTACAATGAGTATAGTGGGTTACAAGGATAGTATGATGGGACAAAAGGCTGACAAGATAGAGGGATTGATGACAATGGTAATGGGACATAGTGAACTAGAGATTAAGGGAAGTTGCAAGCATGAATATGAGAGAAGGAAGAAGCCAATGGAAGGAACAACTGGTAAGAGTTTTTTTGAGGATGTGATGGTAGAAACAATGTTAGGTTTTGATCAAACAGTAGCTAGAAGACAACTAGTAGGTCCGACTGTAGGGATGATGACATGTTCAAGCACAAGCAAGGTCAAGGATGCAAGACTTCAATGTTGGAACTAGTGGAAGTTGTTTGTAGATTGAAGATTCTATGGAAAGCTTGAAGGAACTGGTACAAGACATAACTCATGTGACATGAGTTCTTTTTCAGTGGGGTTGTATGGTGTAGGTGAACCAAGTAATGGAGATTACAATAAGAGGTCAATTTGTCAAGTCTAGGTGTTAGGGTCTTTTGGAACTAGATAAGGTCTATTTACACTAAATAAAGGTCTAATAAGACCACTTTCTATGTAATTGGGGGGTTTTAGAGTCATAGGTGTCAAGATAGTAAAAGTTGCAAAAAAAAGTGTAAAAGTTGTCAAAACAAAAATTGCAAAATTTCAACTTTTAGGAAGTTGAAGGGTCATGGTATTTCAAAAGTCAGTTATAAACATTGGGTTGGTTTGGATTTGAATGTAATGTGTATAAAAGCCTCAAAAAGGCTTGAGCATTAGTTTTTGAAGAATGTACTGAGAATTCCAAATCAAATACAATGTTATATTCTGCAATTTTGACTTTTTTCTGAACTTTACAAGCATTGCATGGTCCCGTACTATCTGCAATTACTTGGAAAATATTTTTATTTTGTAGAAACATGTTTTAACTCTCATTTTAATCAATTTTGAGGGTCCTCCATTAAGTTTTGAGTGAGAAATCTTTAGTTTTTTGAAACTTCATGTAATAGGCTAGTGAGGGCTTTGATTGAAGTTTAAATAATGAAATAGTCATTCCACCTATTGTTATGGTTTTTACCTCGGTGTGATTACTTGTCACATGCTAGGATACATTTTTTTATGGTTTTGAAAGTAGGGATGACAAGTTGTTTGAAATTGGGTGAGGCCCTAGGGCTGGACAATGAGTTTTCCTTGTGAAAATGAGATGATAGTGAAGGGTTTTGATAAAATGTTGATGGAACCTTCCATGAAATGGTAGTTTGAGTTTTTGTAGAGTCATTGTGATGTCTTGAAGGCTTCTATTAAGTTCTACAACCCTGAGATATAAGAGTTTCAATAAACCCTTGGTATTTTGCATGTAGAGTGAGGGTTTCATGGGATCAGTGACTTAGAGGTCTTGAACCTAAGAAATAATAGTGGAATCTATTATTTTTATACACAATTAGTGACTGTCAATTGAGTTCATGTTAAAACTAGGTGTTTAGGAGGTATCTCCTTTGTAAATGAGGGCTATTTGTTGGTTCTAGGACAAGGGCTTGGAGTGGAGTTGTTGTAATTTGTTTTTCTCTATGGTAGGTTAGTGATTAGGTTGGGTTTGAATGATTATTTTAATCTTGTTAGATGCCTCTTTAAGTTCATGTGAAGATC
Organism: Sequoiadendron giganteum; assembly: GCA_007115665.2. NCBI lineage: Eukaryota > Viridiplantae > Streptophyta > Pinopsida > Cupressales > Cupressaceae > Sequoiadendron > Sequoiadendron giganteum. The sequence goes on along the minus strand of CM021108.1, from coordinate 237,890,657 downwards.
TGAGACCTTGAGTGTGATTTGGAGCCATTGGTGACCTACACTAGTGAAGAGTCTTTGAGTATTTTGAGAAGCCATTTGAGAACCAAGTTGTGATTCCATTGTCCAAATAAGTTAAGGGCCCACCTAGATCTACATGATTTGGTATCAGAGCTCAATTATTAGGTCTTTTGAAGGTGATTGGTTTAATTTTTGAAGGGTGGAAGGTGAAAATAAAAACTTGTAAAGATGCCTCCGAAGAATGTTGGTGTTGCTAGAGAATTATAGGAGTTAAAGGAGAAACATTGCAAGCTTTTGGAGTCACACAATGCAGTGTTGGAAAGGCTTGCTTCCTTGGAGACAAAGAAGAGACAATATGAGAATGATGAAAGTGAGTCAGAGGAGGAGGATGAAGAATATGAAGATGTGGATGATGAGTTAGACCCTGAAGATCAGAGATGGCAAAGTTTCTCAAGGTAGTCAAAGGTGATTCAATGAAGGTAAAGGTTTATTTACCCATATATGGTGGAAATTTGAATGAGAAAGAGTTGCTTGATTGGATTGCAACCATGGACAACCACTTTGAAAGTGAAGACATTTATGATGAGTAGATTGTGAAGGTGACAAAGAAAAAACTCAAAGGTCATGCTCTGCTATGGTAGGACTACGAGCAAGAAGAAAGGAGAAAGCAAGGTAATTGAAGGATAGTTTCTTGGGACAAGATGGTAGCAATAATTAAAGGTAAATTTCCTCCTAAATACTATGAAGTTCAATTGTATAAGAGACTACAAGGTTTGAAGCAAAATGATTTAGATTTCAAGACCTATACTGATGAATTCTATAAGCTAAGTATAAGGTCGGGAGGAAATGAAGATGAGGTTGAAAAAGTGGCTAGATATCTAGGTGGCCTTAGATTCTATATACAAGATGAATTGGTTTTTGCTAACCCAAAGACTATAGAAGAGTGTTTTCAATTGGTTATTAGGGTGGAGGAAAATATCAAAAGAAGACAAGAGAAATTTGTTCAAGGTAGAGGTAATGAAAAAAAAGGGAGAGGATGAGTCCCTACATCGAGGAAACCATTTGAGGAGCAAGAAGAATAAAATAAAGAGAAAGAGAAAGGTGTTGATGCAAGAGGAGGTTTTAGGGGTTTTAGAGGTAGATTTAGTGGTGGCAGCAATTCAAATGCCTTTTTTGGAAGATGCTACAACTGCAATGAATTTGGTCATCATTCTTGGAAATTACCTACAACATTTGGTACTTCATCAAGTCAAGGTGAAAAGAGGACTGAAAGGAGGGCTCAAATAGTACATGAAGAGGAATGTGAGAGTAATAATTCTGCAAGTTATCATGCTGCTCCTAAAATAGGTGAATCATTGATGATGTGGAAGACTATACTAAAGGCAACCAAGGAGATGGAACCATTGCAAAGAAATAGTCTATTCAAGACCACATGTAAGTGCAAGAAAAAGGTATGCAAAATTGTCATTGATTTAGGCTTTATTGAGAATATGGTGTCAAGTGAGATGGTTAGTAAACTGAATTTGAAAAAGATTCCTCATGAATTTCCATATATGGTGTCTTGCTTGAGTGATGGGAAATCTCTTTTGGTCAATGAACAAGTTGTTGTTGAATTTGAAATTGGTGGTTATAAAGATAGGGTAGTGTGTGATGTCTTGCCCATGGATTGTTGCCACTTACTCCTAGGTAGGCCTTAACAGTTTGATAGGCATGCATTCTATGATAGAATAGAAAACACTTATACCATAGAGAAATGTGGATGTACATTTGTTTTGACTCCACTTGTGGAAGAAGATAAAGGTAAGGCTAAGGTAATCATGTGTGGGAAGAAGGAACTTGTAGGGGTTGTGAAAGAAGATAGAAAGGTGGGTACTACATTTAGTTTGAAGTCTGAGAATGCTCTGACAATAGGGGTGAAGAATGGAATGACAGTGAATTGGAATGATAATGTCTTGGTAGGAAAAATGATGTTCCATTTGGTTGAGAATAAGGTTAAAGGACAAGTGGTTTCTATGTGTACAATCACTACAGGATTTGACCCCAATTTTTGATGGCCATTCGTTAGGATCTCGACGATACATTGTCAGTTGACCGATGAATCATAGAAATCAGCGCCATCACTCAATTTTCATCTATATCCCAACCGGTTGTAAAACATCGACCTCATGACACAAGCTCGTCGGAACCACGATGCCCACTTCGTCAATTGCATGATGAACAATACCCGGATCACGGGAGGCATACCTTTGTGAAACCATCAGATTAACAACATAAGTCCGTCGCCATTACAACAAAAGTTTGACGTATTGCCAATATCGTTGAGAGATGAAGACTGTTATAGTGATCAAAATTTCCTGAGAAGATATATCGGGAGGACTGAATTTTTGTCTCAGCGATGGAGTTTCATCAGTGAGATACACATATTGTCTCATCAACGAAGCACGAAGGAAGCATATCGACAAGACATATATCATTGAAGTAAGTTCTGAATGTCTACCCGACTAGCTATGACGCCATTAAGAATACATCAGCAGGAGTCTTGGCGACATATTTTAGATTGAAATAGCAGCAAAAGTTCATCGAACGCGTGATGAAATAGGCAAGTCATTACGGTGAAAATTCATCAGATACATTGCAAATTCGTCAGACGCTTTTTGTGGTTCGTCGTAAGTTCGACGAAACATTGCACTTTTAAAAAAAAAAAAACTATTCGTTGAAATGTAGGCATATCGGTGAAAGATCAAGACTATTACAACGATGAAAAGTGCCTGAGAAGATATATGGAGAGGACTGGATTTTTGTCTCAGTGATGATGTTTCATTGGCGAGATGCACATCTTGTCTCATCGATGAAGCATGAGGGAAGCATATCGGAAAGACATATACCATCGGAGTAAGTTCTAAATGTCTACCTGACCAACTATGTAACGCCAATAAGATTACATCGGCAGGAATCTTGGCGACATAGTTGAGATCGAAAGAATAATCATCAAGGAGACTCACCACATTGGGAAAACTATAGAATATCCTAGCGATAAATGATCTCTTGTTGATGTTGATACAAATGGATCGAAATACTTATCGGGGTGAGTCTAGGCGATATATAAAAGTAGTCAAGTCGACCAGGCCTTAACTATGCAGGATTGATGAGATCAGGCCTGTTTGCAGTAGCAATAATGATAACTATTTTCTTGGCAATCATACAAGCCATCTCCATCAATAGAGCTTTGAAAAGTGCATTACTTACCTTATTGAGCTTCTCTTTGTTTTGAGAATAGTTTAATATTCTCTAATTAACAAGGCCAACCACATGAAGGTGGAGGCTCATTTGGCCCTTCCCCCCCCCCCCTCACATCACTCTCAATTCCCCATACCCGATCATATAACATTAATCATTCATTCATCCATTAATAACATATAACATTCATTCATTCATCCATTAATAACATATAACATTCATTCATTAACATATTCACATTCATTCATTAACATATTTCATTTTTTCAGTTCTTACATATTAGCAAAAATATGTCTGTCATAATATGATTACAATCACTTTTTTTTTTTGTTTCCTTTTTGCAGCTAAAAAAAGCTGAAGTGGAGTATCGTATTCAAAATCATCTATCCCACCTTGAGTTGTTCTGAGCTCTGCTCATGATCTTAATATATGCCTAGTCGTGTACTCACAACGTGGACGTGGCTGCAAGGGGGGGTCTGCTACAATAGCAAAGAAATATTAAATTGATATGTTTTATTATTATTGTTACACATATTTCATTAATTAAAAGAACATCAGAGTGGTGCTCTTTACCTGATTGGGCCACATCATTTTCCTGATATTGTCTTATAGCCTCATGCTCAACATGTTGGACACCCTCTAAATCCTGATCTGGAGTTGAAACATGAAAGATTACATTAATAAATACACCAATTACAATTAAATATGTTTAAAATAAATTTAGAGTGGTCCTCTTTACCCGATGGAGCCACATCATGTTCCTAATCTTGTCTAGCCTGATCATGCTCAACATGTTGATCACGCTCTACATGCTCTAAAGTTGAAACACGAAAGGTTACATTGATTAATGCACCAAATGCAATTAAAGATGTTTAATTGTATTAATCCATACTGCGTTTTGTATAGCACATGAATACATCCAGTACCGGGATGCACACCATGGACTTCATCAGCAGGTTGTGCTCCACCCTCACCAAGCTGCATTCTAATGTCATGTGCAGGATTATCATTGCGTATCTATGTAAAACAAATAGGCACATTATTATGGTGGAAATTAATATTGAACAGATTGCATAAGTATTCAGTTTGAAATAAACTTTATTGAGTTTATTTACCTGTGTGTTGGATGTAGTGGAAGATTGTGCTTTCCCAGTCGAGACTCTTAGCTATTCAGATAGGGCTCCATAGCTTTGGTCGAAGGCAATCTTTAGGTCCTCTTCTGTGGGCACTCTGTTGAAATCAAAGCCCTACATTTTTGCATGCGATCATGAATTTTGCTTCTATGGTGTGATAAAACCAAAATTGTTTGCAATTTATTATTTGGATGCAATATTTCATTTATTGATACTTACAAATCATGCGGCTACTTTCATATAACCACTAGAGCCAAGTTTGTGCTGCCCGTGTTTTTCTAGTCTTGCCTTTGTTGCCTTCGATGTGTTGGGCAGCCTATGAAAAATTTGAAATACATTTGATTATGTAAAAAGAAAGATTAATCAATATATAATTCAATTGTTGATAGTATCACATACCTTCCTTGGCCCGGTGGTATCTTTCCTTTCTTCTTTTCAGCCTTCTCCTTTCCATTTGACACCAAGTCCTTCCACTCCCTTTCCAGAATCATGGGGGGACGCTCGTACTTTCTGTTCTTCTCTAAATGTGAGCTATATTGGTCCCTCACATACTTTAGATAGGTACCAACTTTCTTAAGGACCTTGGTTCGGTTGAATTTTTTATCACCAAACAACACAACTAAACGGTTAATGAGCTCATCTTTTAAATATTGATTTTGGGCATTCCACCGTGTACGTATGGTGGGCCCGGAGAGCTCCAATGAAATATCACTTAGATGTTTATAAAAAACATCATTTCCTATAGGAGCAGGATGTATAATTGGAAACTCAGAAGGGAAAGGTGTTTGGGCTACTTCCAAAAACTTAGATACGTGCATGAATAATATAGCATAAATGGAGGTGCTTGCATTGGGATTGGAAGTCTGTATAAAGAAAGGAATTGATTCGGTAGAAATAGAAGGTGATTCTCAAATCTGCATTTAGGCAATCAGATCGGGGAAAACACCAAACTGGAAACTAGACAATTGGATAGGAGCAATCAAATCCCTTCTTCAGAAGTTAAATGAATATACCCTATCACATGTCTATAGGGAAGCTAACAAGGTTGCGGGCCTCCTGGAAAACTGCGGAGTAAATCAAGGAAAGATAATAAAAGTTGACAACTGCATGGAGCAATGGTCATAACTGGCAACACTTCTAATCACCGACAGTTTGGGTGGATGAAAGATCTTCGAAATCTCTAAAAGGAAGCGAGTTTGGACAATCGGATGGGATAATAGATAAGACTCGAGCAGCATTTAGCCAAAGCATTAGGAAGTTGTGCCAGACTCACGGGACAAGTGCAAGCATTTATTGGAAGCCGAGGGATAAAAGGTGTTAAGGCACTGCTCCAAACTCGAACTTCAGAAGGACAATGGTGTATAAGTTTGGTGTGCACTATATATGCTCGAACGAGACATTGAGAGCCCAGTGCAAAAGGATTTTCTCAGTCGGTTCCCTGCAAGTGATCGAAGCAATAGAGCAAATAATGTAGGAGATCCTGTAGGAGGGGAACCACTGGTGCGATGGCAGAATCTATGAGGTAGTCCTAAGCCTATTAATAGAGGTTCTGGGTGCTAGAGAGGTACTGGTGGAGAAGCGTGGGGGTTTTGTTACGCTGATCAACATTGAAGTGGTGGAAAATGCTATCTTGGAACTTCCCACGGAAGTAATGGTGAGCTCCCTGAAATACATCTTTGGAGAAAACAGGGTAGGGGGAGATGGGAAAGAAGTGGAGGTTGAAGCTGGGGAGGAATGCACTAGTAGATCGCAGCACCAGACCAAGGCAATGAGCTGCTTCCTAGGCAATGCACGGGATGTATATCGAGCGGGCATAATCAACAATGACATGAATGCCTTTGCAAGGTTTGTTCAAAATGAGGATTGGTTCAACAAAAGGAGAATGAAACATGCAATAAAGTTGGGGTACGCACTGGGTGTAGTATATAGCTATGTAGTAGCATAAAGCATGATAAGCATATAGTCGAATATATAGTGGCTATAAACAAGCAATTATAATGTAGGAAAATATTGCCATTTTGTAAATCAATATAATAGGGCGCTATCCCCACTGTTAGCACTTAAAAAAAATAAAAAATAATTAAAATTTTTTGAAGTACATGGGACCTTCTCTATGTTTATGGGAAGGAAACCCTTGGTCACCACAAATGTGACCGGCAATGTTCCCATAATAGTAATATGGGAAGATCCAGGAAATGCTGCTAAAACATCACTAGTAGTAGTGGCCTCTACATCCACAGGTACTGACACATGTAGTGGCATGTGTTCACTGCCAGAGGGTGGACTACTGAATGCCTACATGGTATGTGTTGCTGACATTTCAGACGACAATATAGGCACAAATGATGGGGTTGGATGATGTGTTGTATGCGCAAGAAGATCGGGATTGACACTTGTATCGTCCCCTACTTCCCAAGAAACACTTGTAGTACCTTGATCATGGCCAGCAACATGATCATGAGGACGCAAATAATCCTGTAAAAATAACACATATTTTGGTTCATGACATAAAAGAGTACAAAATATAAAACCATGAATGAACTTATGTTATAATTAAAGATCTCCTGATAGCTTACTTCCAAGTTTTGTGCTCTCTCAGACAATATTTTAACCCTTTCTCTTATCTCATCTATTTGAGGCACTATGAATACCAACTGAAGGATTTCTTGATTGCATTGTTTTTGGGCCTTCCTCATCATATCCACAGGGTTTGTGGAAAATGTGATGTCATCATCACATAATAGTGACTGCACCTCCATATGGATGCTCTCCTGTACTACTGGTGCCTTTCCCTGATCAGCCAACTACAACAAGAATATTAAAAACATTATCAAAATTAACCCAATAAACTCATGAAAAAAACATAATAATAAAACATTTTGCTCGTATCTAATTTATACAATTACAATGAGGTAAACCTGTTGGATAGAAGTGCCTGAAGATGGATCATGATCTACGCTCTAAGCCGGAGCCTTCCTCGTATGATCAATGTCCCGCTGTGACAAAAATTAAATCTAAAAAACATTACTGAAATGAAACCAATAGACTTACGAAAAAAAACATAATAATAAAATGGTATATTGGAGTCATTAATTGGAGGTTGGGTAAAATGGTATATATATAGTACATACCATCCCCATAGTAATTATGTTTGTATCTAAGCGATTCAAATTGTAATCGATTAGCAACTCTTCCCCTGTAGTTATTGATTTTATCGTACATACGAATACACGGTTTCACTCTCGCGCCTCGAATATACAATTGGGTTGCTTATTTGTTGGCCCAGGTTGTGTACTATTTATAAACCCTACAATATTCCATGATGCTTTTGGCCTCCCGTCAATGTAGCTAGCCAGTCCTTTATTTTGATCCTTATCTTTTAGTTGTATATAATTTGTTGATAGTGCATACCTATGCATACTTTGTGTATATCGAACCAGCTGCATCCAATCTTTGTAACTATAACAAGGTCCAACATACTCCATCAACTCAGTAGCTTTGTCGTAACAAACTTTTATGCTGTCCATGTAAAATAGGCCCAAACCATGTAATGACAATGGTGCTATGCGATATATCCTCTCGTTGACACAAAGATCAGTGTTTATTGGAGGAAGTTCTTTGGGTACCCATTTTTTCCATAGATGTTTGTACCTCACAGGCACCTCGATGTTGCCTATGCTCTCATCATCATAAGAACATGACCCCCCTTTAGCAAGAAAAAATTCCATGCATTTATGGAATTTTCTTCTAATCTTTTGACCTCTAGTTGATCTCCCTCTTTTAGACCTACTACATGTCTCACTTTCCTCTTCTCTTCCTGAATTTCCCTCGCTTGAGGAAGACAAATCTGACAAATACATATTTTGTGGTACCTGCACTCATAAGGATGTTGGATGAATTTCTTTCATGGTGATGTGATCCGAAGGTGACATTATGATTAATCTATCATTTCATCACTAGAAATTGACAGGTTATAAGGTAATCAAGTCTTGATAGATTGCAAGTTATTGTTACTACCGTCCAAATGTGTCCATCACAAATCAAATCTACTTAACGTTTTAACTCCCAAACTTTGTAACAAGTGTTAAATGTGACTATGGTCCACCAGTTACACAACCAAGGCATCAAATGTATTCTCTAATTGTAATCAAAGGACTTTTGCTCTTCATTCAAGTAAATAAACTTGAAGGGAAACACCACCAAGTGGTTTATTGGACACCTACATGACTAAAAATAGCAGAAAATTTACATTTAATTTCCATATGTATAAGTGGTTAATAGGGAGGGAGTGTGTACTAGGCTTGGTAAAGTCATCATAAGTTTATGCTTTGGCAATAAAAATTGTTTAACTCATCTTAAATCTTCCTGTGTCTAATTGCTAGGAGACTTTTGGTATGTTTTAAGGTAGGATGAGTGGTCACATCAATGTTCTAATTCTCTATGACAAGGTTTCAACATCTTCAAATAATGAAAGTTAGTGCTTATAGTCATTTGAAACAACAACATTTTGATTATGTATGATGGCAGGATTTGATAACTTAAGAGAATTGGCTACCCAAAAAACTTAAAGTTAAAAGAAACTTTTTCAGTTTAAGGGGTTAGCACTTGGTGCAGGAGCACCCCATAGTTCACCTAGGAAATTTGACTAGAAGGTCATGATTTGGCAATTTGTTTAGGCCAAATGTAGCAATATCTTCCCATTTCTTTGAGTTTGTGCCTTGGAGGCATTTGAGATCATGTATTGTGTTGGTAAAGGTCATGTTGACCATTTGTTAGGTTGAGGTTTGACTACAAGGATGGTTTAAGACCTTTGTAGACCTTTTCTAGGTGTTAGAATCTCTAAAATTTTGCAAATAAGGCTTATTGGAAGCCACAAGAGGCCATGGAGTAGTTAGGATTGATCTTAACTACTTTAGTGACCCTATATAAGGGAGACCTCAACATGGAAGAGAGGTTAGAAGCTTTTACATTGTTTTGAAATTTTGAATTCCAAGTAAAAACAATGGATTCTTAATGTGAATTTCTGGTTTTGATTCAAAAGAGAGCTTAAATGGATTGAATAGGATTCTGTAGGGGTTGTAGAGTGTCATGTGAGTGTTAACTAATCTTTGTGTGGTAGTAGTTTTGATTCTTAATTCGATTGAGTTTCTGTTCGTAGTTAGTTGTTTCTTTCTCAGTTGCTGATCTGACAGTTTGTGAGTTGAAAATGGAGTTTTAGATCACATTTCCCCTATACATAACATATGGCCTCTTGGGAATTGTGTCTAGAATCCATGGTTGTATATAAGGTAGGAGTAGGAGTCATGAATAGCTCAGGAAACACTTTGAAAGTCTTCTCCTAGGTGAGCCTGATAGTGTCCGACTAGGAAAGACATGGAGTGCATGGCACTTGATTTGCAGGGGTGATCATTCCCTATCAAGTCATGGTGTGGAGAGGGTAGGTAGTTTCCTTGCAAAGACTTGGAATGAAGGAGGAGGCTCCACCAGTCCATTTGGAGGGAGAACAAATTGACAGTTTGCTGTGTGGTCAGGAAAACCTAAAGAAAAGGCCTAATTTGCCAAAATTAAGGTACAGTCTGTGTACGGGAAATTGAAGGTTAAGACCAATACAATCTTCAAGTGGTAGGCATGAGGACCAGGAACCCCAAAGAAGAATTCAATTTTCTTTGGAAGACCTTGGAGTATTAGTGTGTTCTCTTGGAGAAGAAGGCCTAATTGGAATGCCTAGGACTAGTGGACTAAAATCCTAGATGAGGGTTTGGTGGAAGTGATGAAAATATGGAGTAAGGATGATCCTTCAGATCCATAATGGGATGGAAAGAACCTATTCGGAACATCTCCACACCCCTGCAAAGGTAAGTTCTAGTTCTGGAGTATGATAGCCTTTAGGGTAGATTAAGGGCTAAGGAAGAGTTGGAGACATTGCACCAAGATTGACTTGGTAGGTTGAATTGTCATGATAGCTGGGTTGGCAAGGTGAACTAGGGGTACCTTAAAAAGAAATAGGTCATATAGGTTAAGGTGGTGGAGTGTGACACCATAGGGGTCTTCCAAGTAAGATCTAGAACATGGAATAGTGATTGTTTCATCCAACCATACCCTATCAGCACTTTCTTTCATCTTTGCATATTGGTTTGATGCTTCAAACGATGCATTTTTTATCCCACTTCTATCATATTCTATTCCCATCCCATTGCAATTGTTGGAGGAGTTGATACCAAAATTTCATATCAGATACCACGTTCTTGAAGCAATTTTTTGTGTTTTTACAATTTTTCTGAAGTTCTTTTGTGTTGTATGGATCCATACAAGCTTGAAATGCTCTGAGATCATTGGTGTAGATAAATATATGTGTTCCCTTTCATTTTCATTTGTTTTGAAGTTCTCAATCATTGTTTTGTGGAATTAAACAATCAAATACAGGGACTTCCTTGTTGTGCCTGTGTAAGGGTTTGAGGGCTAAATAGAAATGACATCCACCAATCCACCCACTATCTTGGAACTGTAACTCAGTGGATTGGTGTGCATCATGGTGGATTTGATGGAGTTTCAAATCTTTTTCTTTAAATTCCATTTATGTTTTTCCCTTGTCTTCGCTTATTACATTGTTTGGGAGGAACCTAAGGTTGGGTTTTACCTTGGCTTTCATATAAATCCTAATGTTCCATGTAAAACCTTGGGTGAGATATATTCAGCCGTTACCTTTTTGGAGTGGGTATTAAAATGACTTATGTATCATTCTTTTGAATTAAGGTCTTCATTTGAAGGTCCTTCATGCCAAGGTTCCTTTTATAAAGTATTTCGGACATGAAATATTTAAAATAAAAAATACCTTCATTTGAAAGTCTTGACATGGCATCATTTTTGAATGAAGGTTCTTCATTCAAAGGTCGTGACAACATCACCTTCAAATGAAGGTTCTTCATTAACTAGTATTTTGTAATTTTGAATGTGTGATAATAATTTAGGGTTGAAAATAAATCCATTTGAGCCTTTTATAAATGAAAGAACATTTGATGCATCATATGCCTTGTCAAACTTTTAACTTAATAGTAAGGGCATCATGAGTAGTTTGTTGGGCCCATTCAATAATCTCCGATGCAAGGATTGAATAGTATAGAATGTATCTACTATCAAGAAAGCCAATTTTTTTACCTCTATGACTATATCTCAAGCAATAGGTTTAATTGTGATGGCAATGATATTGACAAGGATTTTGTAATCTAGGTGTTGAGAAGCATAATTGGCCACCATTCTAGGAAAGATTCTTCATTCTCAATTTTAGGTGTTAAAATTTAACAATATGTAGATTGATGAAAGAGCCCAAAGAGCCTTTCTCCATGTTATCCATGTACACATAGCAGCGGTCTTCTCTTATATGGTTGGCCATGATTTCAAGAACTTAGCTAGGAATTATTCATTTAACCTAAGGTTTTCTCATAATGCCATCATTGGAAAAGTATGATCAAATTCTTCTATTATGAAGAATTGTTCTATGTGCCTCTAGTAATCACTATAAAAATGTGAAAGACTAAGCTATTTTATTTTTTCTGTCATCTTATACCATTTTACGAGAATGGGGGGGCCAATGTACGAGAAGATATTTGGAAACTAGGCATGAAAATTGTAGGTTAAAGAGAATGGGGGTGCCAAACTTATAGTACTCATTGTCCCTTGGTTGTCGATTTTCCTTGAGTGCCCTCAACCTGGTCCTCGGCGTTGGTATTGACCATGTTTTAGCTCCAAACTCTTCGTCGGTGCTGGTATTGACCTTGTTTTCACTCCTCCAAAGTCTTCCTCAGTGCTGGTATTGACCTTTCACTTGTCCAATTTGATGAGCTACAACCTGCTTTAGTTAGGTTTTAGAGTATATTAATTAAATTTAAAAAAATTATGGCGCCATTTAGAGTAGTGAATATAAAGAAAACAAAGCCTATTATGGCGCCATTTAGAGTAGTGAATATAAAGTAAGCCAAGCCTATTATAGTCATGAGGGAAATAATAAAACTCCTAGGATACTTTGTGAAACCATTTTCCTTGGTTAAAGGGAGGCCATAAAATATACCTTTGGATTTTTTCAATCTTCAAATATGAGGATTTGCAAGGTTCTTAGCAACATGAGTAATGGAAATGTGTGCAACAAGAATTTTTGAACACACATGGAATCTCCTTGCCAAAGAAAGGGGCTTCATAATTTAATATGATAATTTTTCTCAGCTCTAGAAATGATATGTTTCCTTAAAGAGGAAGGAGAAACCTAAGAGGTAAAAGAGATGCTTAGGAATCTCAACACTTCCTTATGATCAACCCCCTTCTATCCATAGGAATTGAACAAACTGGGCTTGGCTAAGAATGATTTCCTATAACATTAAGTTTTATGCCACTATATATTTGACCTTAAAGCTTTCCAGAAAATATCTAGGCATTGAATATCCTAAATAATGTCACATTTTTCCTCCAAGAGAGTGAGAAAGGAGTCATTAGAAAAATGACCATTGAATAGTTGGGCTATAGAGTTACAAAAAGTAGCACCTTTAATAAGTTAGTAAGGTGAATTTATTAATGTTAATCTTAATATTCCAATACCCTCCGTTAAGTTTTACATTCCTCACAATAAAACATGTTGATTGAAACAAACAAATATATATAGTCTAAGCTAACATCATTTTATATTTCTTTAAGTTCTCCCTCAAGAACATCATTGGCTCAAGTTATACAAGTCCACACTATGTGATCCTTTAACTCTAGTAGGCGTGAATAGAAGTAGAGGAGATTGTTTGGGAGAAGAATTTTTTCTAGTGCTAGGTTATGTGTTAGGTTATATAGGGTTAGGTTATATAGTATTTGAGCCTAGCCTCAAACACTACAATTAGGGTTAGGTTTGGGATTAGGTTTATGGTTATGGTTAGAGTTTAGGGTAATCCAAATCATAACCTAACCCTTTTTCTTGAAACGTTAATCTTGACCCTAACCCTCACCTTTATCCTATCTTTATAACCCTAACCCTAGCCCTAATTACCTAACCCTAAATATTTTTTATTTTATTAATTAGTTTCATTCACTCTAATAACCCTAAACCTATCCCTAAACTTAACCCTAGCCCTATCCCTGGCCCTAATCCTAACCCCAACTCTAAGACAAATATAAAAACAACCCTTAATCATAATTACAATAACCTTAAAACTTAATTCTAGATATAACCATAATACTATAATCCCTAATTGTAATCCTAAACCCTAACCCTAATTTCATATCTAATCCCAACCATAACCAAAACTCTAAATCTAACCCTAACTATAAAACATAAACCCTAATCTAACCCTAACCCTAACTCTAAACCTAACACTAACCCGAACACTAAATCCTAACCCTAATTAAATACCCAATCATAACCCTAAATTGTAACATGATCCTTTGAATTGGATACTACATCAAAAATTATGTGTTACAATCATTGCTTCCATTGTTGGCATTTTTACATTGGGATGCATATATATTTTTAAAATCAACAAAATCTTTAATTTCTTGCCAAAATTAATATTATTAATTGTACTATCAAAATTATAAACATGTATCCAATTTAGAACATAAATAAGAAATATATGGTAATAGTTTCTTCAAAAAACAAAGTGATGTGGACTACAAGGACTATAAGATATCCAAAAAAGAGATCTACATTGAAAATATTGTAGGGAAATTCAAGAAAATACAATTGGTAGATGCAAAGCCAAATAAATGTGAAATTGTGTACTATAATGATTTTAGAATATACACATAATGGATTTGTTGAAAAGGTTTTAGAAACTTTCAAACAAATGCAATTGGTAGATGCAAAGAAAAATTCCACAACCTTCACCAAAATCCTTATTGGTTTCCTTAATATGGGAGATTTGGAACAAGGTATAGACATCCATCAAAGCATAATATGAAGATGAATTTTTTCAAATGTTGTGGTTGTAGATGCCCTTTTAGAATTTATAAAGAATGTGGAAGGATAGAAAAAGCTTGTGAACTATTTGACAAATTGTCTCAAAGAATTGTAATCTCTCAATTTATTTTAGTGTCTATTTTGTTATACCCCATGTCCCAAATTGGGTATAACACAATAGACACTAAAACAAATTGATAGATTGATATGAGGGTAGTGATGAGACTTTTCTAATTAGAGTGTATTCCATGAGATTACAATTATTTGAGGCATTGTGTCAAATAGTTCATGAGCTTTGTCTATCCTCCCACATTTTGCATAGATTTCAAAAGGGCATCTACAACCACAAGATTTGAGAAAATTCATCTTCATATTATGTTTTCCTTATGATTGGTTGACTCTTATACTAAATTAATATGTTCAATTTATGTTTCCTACTTGATCTAACTATCCACAAATGGCAATTTAACAGTGGAAAGATATGATCCTACTTTGGTATAAATTGTATATGAAATATCAAGGTATGAATTAATATGTTCAATTAGGAGATGTTAAATGAAATGAATAAAACTAATGTAATGTAAATAAGGGAGAACAGTGCCTTATTGGGTAAAACCGAGTCAGATGAAAGCCTTTAATGAATGGTTTCTATCTAGCAGGTCCTCTAATTGTTTGGCATATAACTATGAGTTTACAACTGGTATAAACATGCAAGAGTGTAATTGATAAACCCTACTTGAGGCAGAATATCAAATCTAATTATCTGACTCTTCTTACTGATCCAAATGGCATTCCTAGATTACTGTAATTTATTGAAAGGAATTTTAATTCTTCTTTAAAGAATCCAATAAAGCAAATCACACAGAAACAACAAATGTGTACTAATAAATCAAATATATACTTCATACTTCAATTTAAACAACCAAGAAACATCAGATTGGAGACAATCAAATAATTGCAAGAATCCAACAAACAATTGATACCAGAATGAAGCCACTAAATCAACAGTATTTCATTATCTCCTTCAAATTTCATACATGTAACATAGTCTCCTTGAATGTCATCATTTCTGAAAATTTAATGCTTACAACAGTCTATCCTATTCTAATTCTATCTTCTACCCCTTTACATTTATCCAACAACGGATACTTATACATCAGTTTGCAAAAGGACATGCCTTTTAAAAAAGGTTTAAAGCATAAAAGGTTTAACAAATCCACTATTAACTAATTTCTGTTAAGCCACAAATGGACTGTAGACATATGCTCCATATAATCCTAGCGCTCATGAGTGTCGGCATCTCCCAACGCATTGCGGATCACAATCTCCATCATTAACATTCGCTCATTTTGCTCACATGCTACATCTAATATCACATCTTTTGTAGTGGCTATCTCCAGCATCCCTTGGAGTATTGTTTTGCACTCACTTTTCCATGTAGTCGCTTCCTTCATTTTCCCTTCATCATCACATAACTTGGTCAATCTATCTTCGGCAGCCTCTATCAATCCTTGCATATCCCCTTGTAATTCAAATAAATCCCTGTGCCTATCCATAATACAATTGGCATTTTCAATCTCTTCATTACTAGGAGTGTCCTTCTGCTCCAATTCCTCAATTCTTTCCTAAATTCTGCTATCCACTCTCCTGTGTTCCTTTATTGCATCTACGTACTATGAATGTTTTCCCCAGAGTTTATTTAACCAAGTGGTTAAAACAACCTACCTTTTTTTTATTATTGTAGCAAATGCATCCATTCTCCCTTGAGAGTATGCAGTTGACCCTTCCCAACGGTCTTTTTTCTGTGAACTCTCACCTTGAGTGAGCATCCTTGTTGGTTCTGTTACACCACCTACCAAGTCTTTCAAGTGTTCATTCTCTTTCAACATCCTCTCATTATTGGTTTTGTACATCTCCCTTTCCCTTATCAATGCTTGGATTTGGGCTTTATTCAACTTGGCTATATTTATCCCAATATCAGCAGTCGCTATAGGATCAACCTCCCCAGCCTTCAGGGTCATGACATGTCCGAATGCCTTTTCAGTATCAATAACAATTGATTTCTTGTGAGGAGGATACAAGGCCCAAATCATCAATGTTTCATCATCAATATTGTATCTTGATCCTGTGTATACCTCCGTCACCTTCTCTATACTGAGCTTGTGGGTAGCATTGTTATCTTTTAAGAAACTATCAAAAACTAATGCAAAATTCATATCCAAACCTAGAAAAATCATAACACCTGCCTTTTCAAGTAACTCCCTCCCCTTTTCAGGGGTCATGTCAATCATCTCTTTGTCTACTTCATCCTTTAAGCTTTTTAACAGTTGATCCTCATTCCCTGGAGTGACATTGTCAACCTGTCCCCTTATCTCTTTCCCTTTTTGCTTATATAAAAATGTCTTAAACTCTGAGGTCTTTATAAATTCATCATCTGATATGAAAGACCTATAGTCTTCATGTCTTGTATCTACATCCATAGTTTCCTCAACATCTATTTCTCTGGCAACATAGGCGTACTCCTGAGTCTTCATTCCCGAAACTTTCCCAGATGAGCTTTGTGGCCTGTCTATTTCTGAAATCCCCTTAATGGAGGATAACAACTCAGCATCCACCAACTCCTGATTATGCTTTTCAATCACAATTTCAGCTTCCTCTGCCTCCAAGTTTCTGATTATGTCATCAAATTTAAAGGGCACATGATGGTACCCTCTGAGGTTTACTTTTTCTCTGGTAGAGTGGATATACCCTTCTGGATCAAATTTCTTTCTCATTGGTGCTCTTCTCATGTTGTAGTGCAATAATTTATCCAGAATCAGATCATAACCTTCCTTGGCTAATACAGTGAAATCACTAAAACATAATGTATTGGGCATAAAAGCCTATTTCCCATATGAACTTAAGTTCATAACACTGGAGTAATCCATTTGCCTAAAAATTTCTAGGCAAAATGAAAGGTGTATCCTCAAAGCCATAAACCCTAATCATTGTGGCATTCTCTAAGCAATACCAATCCCCCCATTTGTGGTTAATTGGTCCATTGTAATATCTAGGCCTAAGAAACCTTTTTACTTGTTCAGATAAAAAATAATCACAAGGATGGCTAAAAAATCTATACAAGGGTTTCACAAAGAATTCTTCAAAATGCAAGAAATTTGAATTGGCAAACCTGCTGTCGCAAACAACGGTCCATAATTGAATAGGAGATGGCCTACCTTCATTGTTGGATTGTGAAATCGTCAACTCTTGGGGCCATAAACCTAACTCTTTTCCAAAATACAACACTAAGTGCATCAGTAGTGAGTAATTTCTGAGATGGAGAATAGAAGCACCACTCTTTATCACTATCAAACCTGCATCTAGCTCCTTAAAAACATGTGCAGCATAGTCAAATGAATGGAATTGTGATACTAAATATCTGTAGCAATCACCATGGGTACAACCGCTATATGCTCAGGTACCTCCATCCCTAATACCTATCCCACTGAGTAGTAAGTATATTTTAGGTAAGGTTCGAAGAGGTCTACATGAAAGGGTGGCCCCTCACTGTCTTCCATTGGAGTAGGTTTGCCATGACACCTAATTATGTGCAGAGGTAACCTCCACCCTTTATAAATGGTGTTTATCCTTCTGAACTCACTATCAAGCTCTTCACTCACTACTTTCTCACTGCATATTCCCTCCATTCTGAAAACCTCAACAATTGCATTCTCAGATACATGTATCAATGGATTCCCTGACAAATCACATATAGCTATGTTTTTCGAATCATAGTGTCCGACCAGCAATTTTACCAGTTTGACGTCAATCAAAACATTAGGGCACACTAAATTCCCTAAATTGAGCCTCCATGGATTGCATACTGGCTCAAAGTGATTTCTCCTGTGGTAATGGAAATTGAATAACTCATAGCCTCTAATTGGAGTCCAAACATCACCTATAAATTTGCGTTTGTCATCCAATTTGTCAACTTCCACTTTGAGCTATGCAAAAGGCCTAGCTTTAGGTCTAGAACCAGGTAAATGGTCTATGAGGTCTTGATTTAGCTTCCTTTCAGTACCTTCTAGTTGCAACTCATTCTTTTTCTTTTTTGCTTTTGATTGGCTTCCCTCCCCGGGTTTTCTTCCCTTTAGTTTTCCTGAACCAGTGCCTTCCATAATTCAAATTTTTATGAATTCTAAGAGGATGAGAAACTTACTATAACTTCTTCCAAACTCAAGCCAGGTGACTGCCTTAATTGCTCTGCTAGTTCCCTAGCTTGCTCTCCTTCGCTTTGAATTCTGTGAGACAATGATTTCAATTGATCATACCCTGATATGCAAAATCTCCTACGCTTCATGGTGCCATTAATGTCTTTACCGATCGAGACATGAATGCTGCAAGTTTTTTTTTTCAAAATTCTCACTATCACATCAAGGCTCATATCGAAAAGACATTCCAAATCTCTAGCCGATCCACCTGTTCAACGTTCACCCATCCGCCAAGACGTCTTGTAGTCTCCCTAACATCATAAGTCTCCCCGATAGTTTTTTTCCTTTTGCTTTTTATATCGCCATGACTTTCACCGAAACAACTATCGCTCAGACTTAATGAATCAGGCCAACAGTTCTTTTCCTTACTCCGAAAGTACTTTGTCTCACCGAGATGTTTCCTTTATTGACTTATGTCACCAAGACCAAGCAATTTGTTCTACTGACAGAATAATACTCGCTATGATGTCTCTTAGATCTCCCCACGGTGACATGTCTTACCAATATGCCTCTTCTTCGGCAAGACAACGAGCATCGTCTTATCGATACCCTTTATCTCTGCATGCTCAATTATGTCGGTGTAACCCGAGGGGTTGGTAAGACTTTTATGAACTCTTCCCGGCATCATTTGTCTTACCGATTGAGTCCTCCTTTTGTTTTATCGACAAGGCCAATAGCGATTTGGCGAGTGTTTTGAAATCTCTCTTTGATGACCAAAGTCTCTCCGATAGACTTTAATTTTCTCCAATCGGCAAAAGGTAACTTAGATCGATATGACCTCACACCGTCACACCGATACCTTTTGTCTTGCCGATAAGTAATACAAACCCGCATTCTCCTACTGTATAACTTTATCGGTATGACCCGTTTGATGTCTTGCCAATAAGATCACATCGGTAAGACATTTCAAACCTCCGGCCAATCTGCCTGTTCAACGTTCACCCATCCACTAAGACTTTATCTCCACATGCTCAATTCTGTCGGTGTAACCCGAGGGGTCGGTAAGACTTTTATGAACTCTTCCCGACATCGTTTATCTCACCGAGTGAGTCCTCCCCTTGCTTTATCAGCAAGACTAATAATGCTATGGGCAGTGTTTTAAAATCTCTCTCTGATGACCAAAGTCTCTCTGATAGAATTTACGTTACTCCAATTGGCAAAAGGTAATTTAGCTCGATGTGACCTTACATCGTCAAACCGATACTTTTTGTCTTGCCGATAAGATATACAAACCTGCATTCTCTCTATGTATAACTTGATCGGTGTGACCCTTTTGATGTCTTGTCGATACATTTAGGATATGTATATTATCATCGATGAGACCTGCATCAACTTATGCCGATATTTTCATATGTAAAGATTTTAATGTCAGATGAAATTTATGGGGTGTTATGGCACAATTTTAAATCGGATTTTGGTAAAAAATGCTATGTGAGGAATTTTTTGTTTGCATTATGAATCTTTTTTGGGAGACTAATAATCATGAAGAAATAATGAATTTATCAAAATTTGACAGTTCCAACAACATGAAGGTTTGATGTTTCATGAAAGTAATAGCATTTGAGTTATAATGATATATTTAGAGCTCATGGCTCTCCTTTGTATAAACATATCACAATTTTGAATAATATAATCAAGGGTTATGGCATTCATCTCACTGTTATGGTGTGTATGATTTCCATTTTTTATTTAATTCAAAGACTAAATTAAAATGCTTGGATGGAGTCATAGATGGATATGTTTGTAAAGGGATTTGATAAGAAGTATTGAGTTAGGATAGAAATTGACACTGTTGTAATGCAATATTGTCAGAGATCTTATATGTTATGTGTTTGAACCTATTATGGAAATCTAAATATTTGTGAATTCGACTCCCCAATAGTATATGGCACTGGCCTAAATCGTATGTGTTTGTAAGGTTCTGTGTCTATTTGTCTTAGCTTAGAGCTTGCTGCCAAATTGCAAATTAAATGACTATCTTAAGTGGTGAAATGTCATTGTAATCATCTCATGCTCCAAGTAGTTGATACTATTGATGCTTTTCTGTTGTTTAAATTGATATATCAAGCATATATATATATTCAGTTTACCGATACACATTTTTTGTATTTGTGTGATGTGATTATTTGGTTCTTTCAAGTAAAGATTAAACCCTTATAGTCAATCACAGTAACTAAAGAGTATTAATTGGATCAATAAGAAGAATCAAATAACTAGGATTGTCATTCTATCTCAAGTAGAGTTTGTCAGTCATTTACTTGCACATTTATACAAGTTATAAACTACATCTGTGTGCTAAACACTTTGAATTATTGCCATCATAGATTACACTTTTATAGATATTCCTTAGAATCCATACACCCAACAAGGCAGTGGTCTCATGCTTTCATCTTTTGGTTTATCCATTTTATATTTTACATCTGTTAACTGAACATATTCTAATATAATTCAAATATAAATAAAATTAAAAACATCATAAATTAATTATGTAACCACATAATTCAAATATAATTCTATCAAGAAGTTAATATCAAATAGATAATACAATCACATAACTCATACATTTCAATGTCATTGATCTTCTTCTTCATCCAACTCTTTGTCTGTATCATCCGATCCAGATTCAACATTGTAAGGATTGGTCATATCATCATCATCATCATTGATATCAGTTTCAATAATGTCATCATCCACACGGATATCATCTTCATGAACATTAACTCCTACATCATCATGATCTAGTTCCTCCTCTTCGACATCTTCGTCAGGCACATCATCAACTAACTGTTGATCCTGATCATCATCTACATCATCTTCTATTTCTTTAGTATCTTCTTCTTCCACCACATTATACTTTACCGGCCTTCCTCTTGGATCATGTCTAACAACATATGACCAACCCACTTTACCTGGAACCTCTGAGTAAAATACCTGCTCACATTGGCTTGGAAGAACATAGGGCTCATTTCCAGCTCGCTCAAAATACCTTGTATTAACCATGGTAAATCCATTATCATGTTCAATAATAGTTCTCTTGGGATCATTTTCATTCAATCGTAGCCTGTACCATAGGATGACAAACAAAACTAATTTGAAGGACTTAAAGTCACACTCAAGTATATCATCCAAAATCCCATAGTATTGATTTTCTGAGACTTCTGGATGTATGTCGCTTCTAGATGAAACATTAGTCACCTGGAAGACAACAATTATCCCAGAATCACAAGTTTTCTTTGCGTCATCCAACTTTTTGATTCAAAATTTATGACCATTGCACCACATAGCCTTGTGGTGTTTCACCTACAATATGTCAAACATGCAAAACTTAATTATTGCAATATCGTCAGTTGATAAACATATTTATTCTTGGCTGAATGTATGCAAAGAAAAAAATCTCAACATATATATACATCAATATAATTCAAAATAATTAAATAATATGGGTGATTAATATATTTATACATACCTGTTTATCTCTTAAACCATATGCTAAATCAAGTTCCCTTGGTGTAACATTGGAATCTCCATTACGATGAGCTTCTTTAACCAATGTTAATGCGCGACCAGATTGTTGACATCGTTCAATCCATACCGTTATCCAATCAAGATTGTTTGCGATGTACAAATGTAGTGCATCCCACTCTTGACCAACTGTATCAAAAAAAATTGAAATTCACAAACGATGTATAATTAGTTAATTACCATGGTATACGACCTTAATTTATAATTGATCAATATTGAATATTAATAATTAAATAAGTACAATATACATAAAAACCAAATGTAAAATTTATTCTAATTAATCTCCATGACCATATTATAATTACCTGACACTTTCCTCAATCTACCTTTCCCCATCAGGTACTCCCCTTCGAATTTGTTAATGGAGTTGGGATCCCAAATGCGATCTACATGGATCTTTGCTACAAACTTACGAAGATATTCAGTAATGTACACCATGGTCTGGTATACCATGTATCCCTCCACCATAGAACCCTCGGGATGTGCTCTCTGTCTAACCAAAGCCTTCAAAAAATTCAAGTGCCTCTCAACCATCCACGTTGACCTTGTGTGTACAGGTCCACACAATTCAATCTCCTCAACTTGGTGTATGAGGTAGTGTTCTTGTGCATTGAAAAATGTCAAAGGTAGACACTTTTGCATTTCACACATTAGACGAGGAATTCTTCTCTTCAAATAGTTTATATCTTCTTTATGGATTGCTTTAGATGACAGCCATCTACAAATGACTCAAGGCACAAATATATTAATGAGATTTAACAAAAATATACAACGAATTGAACAAATATCACTACTTACCTCAAGTATTTTCCAAGATCATATATAACTTGCTTGACATTGTTGTTGAAGTTGTCTGGGAGAGATAGAGGTAGAACGTACTACAACAATTATAAAATGATCTTTTCATTAATATTTTTCCAAAAGTAGTAAACATAATACACTGAATAGTACATGCAGCATACAAATATATATATAATATACTAGAATAATTACCTTAATGAAGGTATGCCAATCATGCGTTTTCATCCCTGACCCAAATTCACCTTTCTTTGTTATGATCTTGTTTATGTTCACAACAAATCCTGTGGGAAATTGATTTTTTCGTATGACTTGTTTTATAGCATTGCTTTGTTGCTCCGTTAATAACCAAGGAAGGGAACTTATATTAATTTGGTCTCCATCATTATTTAATTGAATGACATTTTTCATTGCATGACTAGCTTCCTGAATGTCACTACAAATTTTGACAATTTTTTCTTTGTCATGCCTTCCATCCAATATTTTCCATAACGTTTATGTCATATTCTTTCTGATATGCATTGTATCAAACAAATGCACAATTTGTAGCTACTCATAGTAGGGCAACCTACTAAATTGTCTAGGATAACTTTTAAGTCCCTGTGGAAGCCGACCATTAATGCCTTGACGACCTACATGAAGCATATAAGTTAAACAAATTAACAACGAAAATCATTGTCAATTGAAACATGAGTAAACACAACATAATATAAAAATATAAATTCAAAACATATCATAAATGATAGATAAACAATTTGATCAATGTATAACCTTGATGATTGATTCTATTATATTCCAGCCTCCATAGGCGAGGTGTCATTCTTCGTGGTTTTGATGTAGTCTCTTCTTTCCCATTGAAAAGATGTTTTTCAATAGGTCAATACTTAATGATTTCTGTGGAGGAAGTGCCTATACTCATGAAACACTTGCTTTCCTAAACTTGTTGAACGATGAGATTTCATCTTTGGACTACAAATTGGACATGCAAATTTTCCCTTTGTTTGAAGACCTGCAAATCATATATAATTGGATTAAATATGTCAATTTTTATAATTATATATAATGAATAGATTATTTAAAAAACATGCATGATATCTACTTCATAAAATTAAATATCGTTAAAGTCATGCAGTCGAACGTTATAACATACCGAAAAAATGTGTTAGCCTGGGGCATCATGAATTTTCCATACAAGCATTGCATAGAATTGAAATTGTCTTTGTCCTATTGGTCTAGATACATCATACATAGTGACGCCATTCCATAACTTTAGTAACTCGTCGATAAGAGGCTCAATATATACATTCATATCTTTAACTTGGTACTTACCTAGTTGAATGAACATAAACATTACATAATTATTCTAACCATTTTACTGTAATATATATAAATTCATGTACATGACTATTAAATGAAAAAAAATATAAGTCATTATGCAACAAATAAGACAAATGAGATGATACTACGTTAAAGAAAATTGATGTAAACAAATACCTGGAACAATCATTGCCAACATTATGTGCTCCCTCTTTATTGACATCCATGGAGGAATGTTATTGTTGATAACAAAAACAGGCCACACCGAGTAAATAGATGTCAGCTCTCCAAATGGATTGACACCGTCCGCTGCCAATGAAAGCCTGAGATTACGAGGTTCTTCTTTAAAGTGTGCCCATTTTTCCTCCATGTCCCTAAATGCAGAACCATCCATAGGCATTCAAAGAATATCATGTCCACTTCTATTACGTGCATGGTAATCCATAAATCGCACTAAGCTTTCGTACCTAAATAATTGTTGCATACGTGGAATAATGGGAATATAACGAAGAACCTTGCGAGGCACCTTTTTTGTTAGTTGATCTGTTCGATATCTATTGATATGACATTCCGATCATTCTGTTGCAAATTCATGTTGTTTGTGATATATAATATGATCATTGGGACATGCATCTATTGCTTGATACTCCATTCCAATATCTTTCATAATGCCAGATAAATCTTGGTATGAGCGAGGTAAAATATTTGATGGTGGTAACAAAAATTCACCAATCAATCTACAACAAAAATTAATTTCTTAATATAAAGAATATTAAAGTTACATACTTCATCCTTTATTTACTAGTGATGAACTAACAACAATTAAAATAGATGAAAAAAGATGACATATATGACATACCTTAACATCCGTGAGATTGCTATGTTGGATAAACCATTCATAACCTTCAAGTTCACCAGCAACAATTTAACAAAGAGAAGAGTTGTTTGGGAGCCTTCATAAAGGGGCTCATATGCCTTCTCAAGTACAGGTAAATCATGAACATCATCAAATTCATCTTGATCAACATGATCAGATGTGCTACTGCATGTTTCATGGATCAATGTATTTGTACCATCATCTTCAATTGTGTTTTCTGGTGCATGATCATCTTCTTCCATAGGATCATTAACTTCATCTTCGATATTCACAACTCCATGTTCCTCCACTTGCAAAACCACATTCTCTGGGCCGTGATAATTCATATCGTGTTCCCTAGGTCGCCCCACCTTTATAATAATGACAGACACAAATAAACCATGATCAGGATCAAGTGATTTTATATATATATATCAAATGTTAAAACAATATAAACATTTACAAATTCAATCAATATAAACACATATAATGAATAACTTACCAATGGACGATAATCATGCCCCCCTTCAATGTGACCATGCTGCCTACAATGTTTCTCAATTGTTGTGATTAAAAGTCTTCTCATCTTTAAGCCCTTGCCATTATTGCAAGGACAATAACATTTCCCATCACCCTTTCTTTTCAATATAGCCCACAATCTAGCAACTGTCTCTTCATTTTGTTCTGGACTAATATTATCTGGCATGATTTTTCTTTACCAAGCTTGAATATTTAGATCTTCAAAAAATATCAAACTCACATGTACTCCAATAATTTTTAATCATACATAGGTAACAAAATATAATAATTATGATATTTTACACCAAAAAAATTCAGCATGCAACCACCCCTGCAAAAGAGAAGATAGTCTGAAGTTAATGACCCCAAAAAACACTTTCAAATGCTAATTCCAGAAATAATTAAATTCTGATTTTACAATGATTTCCAACTATTATACTCCTAAAATCAGAATATTGAACTTGCACAACAAAATATGGAAATGAAATTCTCAAAATGCAGCTAATAGGCCTCAACAATTAAGGCCTACTCAAGACTTTGTGAAGTCACTGCAAGGTTTCTAGGCCTTACCTGATGATTTCAGTAGGAGGATTAAAGAGTTGGTAAAGAGTTTTGATGACTGGAGTGACACATCTTTACCAGATATTGTAGATGCCCAAGGAAATGTTAGATCACTGCAGCAATGGCAGGACAGGGTAGATGAAATCATCAATGCAAAAATCAAATTGATTTGTGATGAATCAGATTATGACATGCTGATGAGTAGTATGGATCATAGCAGCAAAAATCTTTTGGGGAAAAAATCGGCAAACAAAAAGTATAATATTTTTTTTTTAAATCGCGAAAAAATTAGATTTAAAAAAAACATAAAAAATTGTAGAACAAGAGATATAAACTTTTTGTTAAAAATTGAAAGTGATTTCCATAGCATAGAGATATAAAGAGCAAAAAAAATAAAGAGTTTAAGTAATGAATTGTAGAAAATAGATTTTTGAAATTTATATTCATATCGCTGATTACATTCTTTGCATTGCACATCTTTCAAACTCAAAGCATTACTTGACATTGCATAACTAATAACTAGATGCTGATAGATGAAAAAATTTCAATTACAATATAGTTTTTTACAAAGTCAACCTAAGCAATTATGCAATTACTTCACATTGCATAACTAATAACTAGGAGCAGCTGCCAATTGCAATAGCTTGTCATGGCATTCCATGAGACCACATTTCTTTGAGGTATTTTTTTGAATAGTTCATTGCCTTGTCTATGCTTAGAAATTTTCATACATGTCTACCAAAGCATTTTATCAAACAGTTCACTGCCTTGCAGCTATGGCTAAAAGCCTAAAAATAGGTGCTTTCAAACAAGCTACGGATGCCTAGAAAAAATCTATCAAAGCATAATAGTAAGCAATAGCATAGACAAGGCAGTGAACTGTTTGAAATAATGCCTCAAAGAAATGTGGTCTCATGGTGATGGAATGCCATGATGAATTCCTATGGCCATGGATTGTCATGGAATTCCATCACCAAGAGAACACATTTCTTTGAGACATCTTTTCCAACAATTCACCGCCTTGTCTATGGTACAACATTTTTCATACATATCTACCAAAGCATTTTATCAAACAGTTCACTGCCTTGCTGCTATGGCTAAAAGCCTAAAATAAGTGCTTTTGAACAAGCTATGGATGCTTGCAAAAAATCTATCAAAGCATAATAGTAAGCAATAGCATAGATAAGACAGTGAACTGTTTGAAAAATGCCTCAGTTAACAACTCAATGGTTATGGTTATAAGTTCATAACAAATTTTGGCTATGTCTTGGTGGCAGTTTTGGTGCAAGTTTTTAAAGTTTGGCAAATGCAACAATTATTCTCCAGTGGATGGGATGAACAAGAAGATTCTCCAAAGACTCAACTGTTGTAACCAATTTTTGAAATGTCATAAGGTGGTCCAAGTGACCAATGACAGGTGTATTTCTGGTCCGATGCTTGTTGCTCCTTCATTTTCCCTATAAGAAGGATTCCAGGACCATAAATACGGGTTAGCAAGTTAGATATCTTTTGGTCAAGTCTAACTGAAGTTGCAGAGTGAATTTGTAAAGAGCCTGATATTATAGTGAAGATACTATTCTTAGGTTTGGTGTCATTCTGTTGTAGGTTTTAGTTTCATGGGTACTTAATTTTTAAGACAGTACTAGCATCTGAATGAAAATTACTCATTTCAATGTCATGTATCTCCATTGTATGAATATATTATTATCTTGAATCAAATGATCAAGGGTTATTCTATTCATCTCACTGTTATGGTGTGTGTAATTCTCATTTTGGCTTTAATTCAAGGAATTAATTAAAATGCTTGAGTGAGGTTATAGGTGACTATGTTCATATAAGGATTTGATAAGTAGTATTGGGTTAGAATATAGATTGATGGTATTGTAAGGCAGTATTATTTGAGATTTTATATGCTATGTGTCTAGAAGATAAACTTGGTTACAATAAAAAAATAACCAACACCTTTGATATTATCTAGCTATGGCTCCCAAATCTATTGCAAATTGATCATTAGGGTTAAAATTGAAACCTTGCAAATATAATCTTTGTCCAAATCCATCAAGAATTTTCCATCAGTTATAAACAATTCCCTTATAAAGAATTTGTGAAGCCAGGTCTAAAATCTGGAAATAAAATTCTAAAAATGCACAAGACTAAAAATGAAATCTGATGAGATGTTGCTTTAAAATATGATTTTCAAACTTGGAAGTACAAATCTGACTTCACAAATGAATTCTGGAAAAAGACAATGACTACCCTCAACCTGGCGATATCTTCTTGAGTTTCTTCTAATTTTCCCCAAGAAAACCATCAAGCAAAATACTGTCGCAATAAATAGTTCGCAGGTTAAATTCTAATTTCAATTTATGCCCGCCACAATTTAACTTTGCAGGTTGAAACGTAGACGAAAAAATGGTTCATTGAAATTTTGACGAACGTCAGGGTAAAAATTAAAAAAGAATGAAAATTCACACAAGTTCCTGACGATACATCTGATTATATAGCTTTCGTCGGAAGGTTTCATCGGAAATTGGGGTCAAATGAGTTAGTGAATGAGTATAGTGGGTTACAAGGACAATATGATGGGACAAAAGGCTGAAAAGACAGAGGGACTAATGACAATGGTAATGGGATAGAGTGAACTAGAGATTAAGGGTAGTTACAAACATGAGTATGAGAGAAGGAATAATTTAGTGCAAGGAACAACTAGTAAGAGTTTTTTGAGGATGTGAGGTCAGAAACAATGTTAGGTTTTGATCAAACAATAGGTAGAAGACAACTAGTAGGTCTGATTGCAGGGATGATGACATGTTCAAGCACAACCAAGGTCAAGGATGCATGACTTCAATGTTGGATCTAGTGGAAGGTGTTTGAAGATTAGAGAGTCTATGAAAATCTTTGAGGAACTGGTACAAGACAAAACTAATGTGACATGAGTTATTGTTTAGTGGGGTTGTATGGTGCAGGTGCACCAAGCAATGGAGATTATGTAGCACCCCTCCGATTTTCTTATGTTTTCAGAAAGTGATTTTATTTTTGATAGACAATGATACTATGATTTTATTTGATCACTGACATTATACTGATGTTGGCTTTTATTTTGAGATGTGATGGTTTACTATTTTGATGATTATTAATTATGACATGCTTTCTGGTTAGCATAGTTGATTATGTGAGTTGATATTGATATATGTTCATCGGTAGTTATTTGATGTTTTAGTTTCATCAATTTTGATGTGACACTATATTGGTGAAGGGAATGGGATTGCATCACTTGCTTGCGAGCGCCCTATGATTCCACAATTTTGTTTTCATGGTGTGATTGTTCATGATCTATATATATGTACGACATATGTTTTGATTGTAGGATTATAGGTACAAGACATCGACTCCACCTGGATTCACATATTTGTGTGTGCCCATTGCCCAAAAAAATTGTTGATTGGGAGGTAGTAACAGGGTTTCCTTGTCAAACCACAACCCTAGTCACAGTGTGTCATTTGTCCTTGTTTTGGTCATGCTTTGTTGTCATGTTGTCCTTGTTTGCCTTGTCGTTTAATTATTTTGCAAGGTATGCTCAATGGGAATTAATGTTAATTAATGTTTATAATGTTTAAATTGATTATTTATTTAATCATGATTAATGTTGTTAAAAGCTTTAAATTTGATTTAATTAATTAGATTTAATTCATTTTGTAAAGTAATTTAATCATTTAGATTAAATTTATTTTACATAGTGATTAAAATTAATTAGATTAAATTTTGATATTTAAATTGTTAGATTATAAAAAAATTATTTAATTAATTATTTAAATTAATTAAATAAAGTTGTGAATTTAAATGAATGGATA
The DNA here is from genome assembly GCA_007115665.2 of Sequoiadendron giganteum. Classification (NCBI taxonomy): domain Eukaryota; kingdom Viridiplantae; phylum Streptophyta; class Pinopsida; order Cupressales; family Cupressaceae; genus Sequoiadendron; species Sequoiadendron giganteum. Next base: position 237,860,688 of record CM021108.1, on the reverse strand, counting down.
ATTAAAATTAATATTTGATTGGAAATTATTAATTAAATAAATATCCTATAAAATATCTTAGAGGAAATATCTTGGGATTTGATTTGGAAAGATATTTTGGGATTGTGAAATGAGTTAGAAAATTGAAATCTGGTGTTGGGAAATAATTCATAAAGAGAATCATTGCGCTAACTAAAAGAGGGTAAAAAGGCTATTTCACAAGAATGAAAATGGTATTTTGGGGTGGTTGAAAATTGGAAGAAGTTCTTGGGATATTGGCTCTAGTTTTATTTTCAACTTTCTGGAAAAGACGATTGTTTTGGAAGAGGCTTTGATAATTTTGGAATCTGAAGGCATGGCTCTACCTCAAACTTCAATTTTTCAAGCATCTAAAATAGGTTCTTTATTGTTTTTATTTAATTTCAAATTGGTAAAGGCTATTAGAATTAGTTATTGTCTTGGAAAATATTGCCTATACAATGAAGACAATTTTATTTATTTTAAAGCTTCAATATGTTTTGAAAATTGGAAAGATTGTCGTAAAATCTTTAGAGCCTCAAACTAAATTCTTGTATTCTTTTAAAAAGATGAATTTTTTAAAACAATAGAATTCCCTAAATGATTGTAAATAAAATTTGGAAAACCTCTGTAGGAATTGATTTCAATCTTCTTATTAATATTTGTAGAAAACCTCTGATTGTATTGGAAAAGATCTTCTTGCAGAATTTTTTTTTTCTTCCAATTGGATTTATTTGGCTTGGGAAATTAAAAGCCTTTGGTAAATTTGTAAATATCCTCCTACAGAATTTTTTTGTGAAAAATAGCTCCTCTAGAGAAATTATTTTGATATATTTATATATATATTTATATATATATATATATATATATACATATACAAATATATATATATATATATATATATATATATATACATATACAAATATATATACATATTTTAATAAAAACTCCTATAGAAATTTCTTTTGAAAAAAAAACCAGAGTGAAAAATACGTACGACAAATCTGAATTCACAGTTTTTAATATTTAAAAAAAAATAGTTTGAAATTTATTGGGTTGGGGGAGCTACCCCCACCACCACCCCTATATGGGAGGTAGTGTTGTGGAGGCAACACCTAGCGCTACCTTCACAGGCCGCACCCCCCTTAATGGGGGTCAGCTGTCTATAGTAGCTGACCATGTTAATGACCGCCAAAGAGTATGTCTGCCTTTTAATTCATCCTTTTTAATATTTAATTTTTTAAAATATATTAAATATAATATATATTATATATGCATAAATACATATATATGTAAATATATATATTAATATATATATATATGTATATATGTATATATATATTTATATATATATTTGTTTGGGAAATTATAATTAGTTTTTGAATATTTAAATAATATATATTTATATATATATTTAAATAAATTTTAAATAGGTGCATGTAAATGCATGAATTAGATGTTTTTAAAATGAAATGATTTAAAAAGAAATTAATTTTTATATAGATGAAATTGGGAAATTGAATTAAATAATTAGATTTAATTTCTTTATTGATTATAAATGAAATTGTATTAAGTTAGATTATTTTGAGAAATGTATTATTATTTTTCTTGGAATGAGAATTAGATTAAGAAAATCATAATTATAGTTTTAATTACTTGCCTGAATTGCTTGTTTAATTACGATGTCTTTTGTTCATGTAAGTTGGGAAATCTATTAGTTGTGAATGTGTAAGCTTTCCAGATGTTGTAATATTATGTGGGGGTTGTTGTGATATTTTTTATAGCCATTTGTTTTCCTTGGGTAGTGCACCTGGTTTTGATCCAGTTTAAACACCCAGTTACTATGAACGGGATGTGTTGTCTTTTGCATTATGGTTGGGATTTAATATCCATTTTTGTGCACTTTGTTTACTCCTGGTTTATGGATTAGATCCTTGTGCTGTCAGTGGGGGAGTAGATCTCAATGGGGGCTGGTGCAAAAAGTGGTGCCAAGATAACTCATGTGAGATTTAGATAACTCAGTGGAAATTAAATAAAACTATTAGGGGAAAGGGTAGCTTTAAACACATAACTTGTTAATTGTGCCTCACTCATTGGCTCAAGGGATCATTTAGAATTGAGATGAGATGAGAAGGCCTAGAATGGAAAGGTCATTATCTTGTCCCTTTGAAAGGTATTTGACTCCGCATCAGTTTGCATGTGGTGCCAGGGATCATGAGAAGCTACCAGGATAACCCAAGATGAGGATTGGGGCCTAGGAAGATCTTCCAGGATAACCCATGCAGCTTTGTGATGACACTCCTCCTATGACAACAATTTGTATTGTTCAGTTGATGTATTTGATTATTTTACTCTAGAAGCAATGTAAACTTCATGTGATTTATTGTACTTGTATAGTTTAATCTTTTGGTTTCCTGTGTTATGAGGTTGTTGGTTATACCTAGGAATCCCTTTTATTGTCTCCTAGCACGGGGGGTGGACCTTTGGGTACCACTTGGTTGGGTGGAACGTGCACCTTACACCATTGGGTTTCATCTTCATGTTCATGATGGTGGGATCCTCCAGATTGGAGAGCTCGCATGTTCTAGTTGCTTTGTACCATCTCTTGTGTTCTATTGGATCAATTGGATGCTTATGTATGTGTACTTCTCCTCATTTTTTATTTGAGGAGAACCCTTGCATCTTTGTAATTGTAATATTGTTTGTATGATCTACCTCATTTTGTAAATGATCCTTGTAACTACTATATTGAATGAATACAATCTATGAATGGTTGTATTATGTACATTGTAATCTTATGAAATGAGTTTAATGTTATTGGATCTATGTTCTTTATTTCATGAGTTTAATTTATATGCTATGGATTAGTTTACTTTTGGTATGTTATGGGTTTTCAAATATAAGCATTGTCGTGTACCCTAGAGGATGTATGTGTTAAGTGTAATTCACTTTACTTTTTGTTAATTGTACTTTCAAAAAAAAATGTTACGCTTTCGTTGTAATTGCGTCATCCTCTAGGGTTACGTGGTGGGGCATTACAAATTACAATAAGAGGTCAATTTGTCAAGTCTAGGTGTTAGGGTCTTTTGGCACTAGATAAGGTCTATTTAGACTAAATAAGGTCTAATAAGACCATTTTCTATGTAATTGGGGGGTTTTAGAGTCATAGGTGTCAAGATAGTAAAATATGTCAAAATAAAAATTGCAAAATTACAACTTTTAGGAAGTTGAAGGGTCATGGTATTTCAAAATTCAGTTATAGGTGTTGGGTTGGGATTTGAATGTAATGTGTATAAAATCCTCAAAAAGGCTCGAGCATCAGTTGTTGAAGAATTTACTAAGAATTCCAAATCAAATACAACGTTATATTCTATAATTTTCACTATTTTCAGAACTTTACAAGCACTATACGGTCCTGTATTGTTTGTGATTGCTTGTAAAATCTTTGTATTCTATAGAAAATTTTTTTAACTCTCATTTGAATCGATTTTGATGGTCTTCCATTAATTTTTGAGCGAGAACTCTTTAATTTTCTGAAACTGCCTGTAATAGGCCAATGAGGGCTCTGGTTAAAGTTTAAATAATGAAATAAGTCATTCCACCTATTGTTATGGTCTATACCTTGGTGGAATGACTTTTAACATTATGGATATATGTTTTTATGGTTTTGAAAGCAGGGATGACAATTTTTTTGAAATTGGGTGTGGCCCTAGGGCTAGATAGTGAGTTTTCCTTGTGAAAATGAGATGCTAGTGAAGGGTTTTGATAAAATGTTGATGAAACCTTCCATGTAATATTAGTTTGAGTTTTTATAGAGTCATTGTGATGTGTTGAAGGAATATGTTGAGTTCTATAAACCTGAGATATAAGAGTTTCAATAAAACCTTGGTATTTTCATGTAGAGTGAGGCTTTCATGGATGATCGACTTAGAGGTCTTGAACCTAAGAAATAATGGTGGAATCTATTGTTTTGATACACAATTAGTGACTGTCAAGTGAGTTCTAGTGAAAAATAGGTGTTTAGTAGGTATCTCCTTTGTAATTGATAGTTATTCGGTGGTTCTAGGACAAGGGCTTGGAGTGGAGTTGTTGCAATTTGTTGTTCTTTGTGGTTGGTGAGTGATTAGGTTGAGTTTGAATGATGATTTTAATTTTGTTAGATTCCTCTTTAAGTTCATGTTAAGGTCTAAGACTCTGAGTGTGAGTTGGATCCATTGTTGACCTACACCAATGAAGAGTCTTTAAGTATTTTGAGAAGCCATTTGAGAACCAAGTTGTGATTCCATTGTCCAAATTAGTTAAGGGACCACCTAGCTCTGCATCATTTTCACATCTCTACCAACCATTCACTTATTGTATTTTACCATTTTCATATAACTTTTTTAGGAGGCATTCTTGTAATGTGTCAAATTAAGGTTCACATAAATCACATTCAAGAGTTCAATCATATTAAGGTTCACATACATTAGATTCAAGAGTTCATTCATAGACAAGTCCAAAATATTCACCATTGCTCGACTATTAAGTAGTTGCCAACATGAACCAATGTAAGAATCTGTGAGTGATTTTGATGTGAAAATATATAAATGTGTGACATTCGTCAACATACATAAGTAGGTGCATAAACATAATGATCATTACAACTAAGAATGCCCAGACAATTTTATCAATGTCCTCATGTACAAATACATCAATGCATTTTTCTACCAACTATCCTAGATACACAACTAATATGTGCTCAGGCTGATACATCCCTCACTATGTAATGTACATATCAAATCATTTCTACTATCAAATGCACCTACATTGCAATATTATAGGCCAACTGTCTTTTTTCATTATTTAACCCTCGCCCCTTTCTCTTTCCTATTTTTTTTGTCTCTTTTACTTGTTTTTCGTTCTTTCTTTATTTCTTAATATTTTTATTCATTTTGATATGTTGACCCAAATTTTATTATTTAAATTTTTTGATTTTTTACCTTCATTCTTTTATTAATTTCCTCTATTTATTTTTAGATATTTTCTTTTCTTTTCCTCTTGATGTCTTTATTTCTTCTTTCTTTCTTTTTTAATTTTAGCCTTTTCTTTACCATTTTTTATTTTAACTTTCTTCCTTCCTTTTGTTTATTTTCACCTTTATATTTATTAGTATAATATAGTATTTGATACCATTATTATATTAATATTAATAATTTTGTCCTTATTTTATTGTTTAAATTCTTTTTTTTTCACTTTTTCTTTTTTTATTTCTCCTCTTTGTGATTTTAGATCTTTATTTTTTGCATTTTCTTTTATATCCTTATTGCTTAATTTTTCTTCCCTTCTTTTTATTTCTTTGTATTTTCTTTCTTTGTCTACTCCTCCTCATTTTTTTGTGCTTTCTCTAATTTTATATTTTTCTTCTTTTCCTTTCCTTTTTATTGTCATTTACCTTCTTTTTGAATTTCCATATTACTATATGTGTTTTTGTTCCCCTTTCAATTTTTTTATCTTTAACCTTTTCTTTAATTTATTTTAGTTTTATTTGATTAATGTTTTTGGATCTTCCTTTAAATTGAAGAGTCATATATTTTTTCTTACTTTGTTTTTATTCATATTTTCTCATTTTGGTTATTGTGTACTTTATTATTGGTGATTTTTATTTTTTATTTTTTTTATACTTTTATTTTTGTCTTTTAATGGTTATTTATTTCTCCTTTGTTTATCTTCATGATTATTTGATGTACTTTTAGTTCTTCTATATTTTATTATTTCCTTCTACCTCCCTCTTCCCACCCTTCATGCTTCTCCTTTTAAAGTTAATTCTACAATTTAATCTCTCATTTTCCTCTTTCTGATGATGAATCACTGAGTGTGATCCAAAATGTCGAGAAAAAAATATACATAATTTTATGCAAAAGTTTACTATTCTTACAAGCCAATTATTAAAAAATAGAAAAATCACTGAGTAAAAGTAACCAAACAATGAAAGCAACATTAACTCCAATGCTAGATGCATTGCGATCAAAACTCCCATCCTACTCAAAGCTTGTGTTAAGAAATTCCTACATATAAATATTATGAAAGTATGGATTATAAAAAAATATGAATAATAAAGTAAACTAATCATTACTTGAAATCAACAATGGTTAAAATTAAATACAAATATTGGAAAATGCAAAATTTGTTATTTTTTAGTAATTTTGATGAATGGGTAGAATGAACATGTCGAGGTAGGCAAGTTAATACTAGGGAAGTTCAAACTTCATTTCCCAACTCACTTGATTGTTCTAGCGTGCTCTTTCTTGGGTAGTCTTATAAGAGCCCTAAAAGCTAAAATTTTTCAAAATTTGGCAAAGTTGTTTCGAGAGCTCATGGCACATAGGAATGATTTTTTTGCACATACAAGTGGATATTGAATCCCTTAAAACAAACATCTCTCAATTAAATGGGTCAACTCAACATTGTTTTTGTGCTCCAATGTCAAATGCATTCTTGCAAAAGTTCTCAATGGAAAGCAGTGCAAAAATAGAAAGAACCATTTTTTTGTTTTGTTCATAATGGAGTGAAACCAACTATACCAACATGTCAAGGTGGGAAATCCAAGATTAAAAAATGAATCATTTTTTCATCAAATCCCCTGACTCTGGAGTACAGGAATTTGGGGTAGCCTTGAAAGTGTCGTAAGAGCAAATAATGCAAAATTATCAAGTTTTGGGTTATTTTGACAAATGGGAAGCATGGAAATGTAAATTTAGGTAGGTAAATACCAAGGAAGGTCTAAAATTGTTGCCCAAGTCACCTCATCATCCTAGGGTGTTCTTTCTGGGGTAGTCTCTTAAGAGCCTTAAGAGCAAAAATTGCAAAATCTGTAAAATTTATAGTAATTTTGATGAATGGATAGTGTGGACATGTCAAGGTAGGAAGATAAATACTAGGGAAGGTTTGAATTTGTTTCCTAATTCACCCAATCATTGTTGGGTATTCTTTATGGGGTAGTCTCTTAAGAGCCCTAAAAGCCAAAAATTTTCAAACTTTGACAAAGTCATTCTAGGAGCTTGTAGTACATACGAATGTTTTTTCTACACCTACAAGTGGACATTGAGTCCCTTCAAACCAACCTCTCTTATTTTTTTCAACTCAACAATTTTTGTGTGTTCCAATGTCAAATGCATCCTTGTAAAAGTTGTTAGTGGAAAGAAATACAAAAAATGGAAAAAAACAATTTTTGTTTTGTGCATAATGGAGCAAAAAAACTATAAAAACACATCAAGGTGGGTAGTATAATTTCACAAAATGACTTTTTCATTGAAGCCCTCCCGTGATTCTGGAGTGCACTAATCTATGGTAGTCTTCAAAGTGTCGTAAGAGAAAATAATGGAAAATTGTTAAGTTTTGGGTTATTTTGATGAATGGGAAATGTGGACACATCAAGGTAGGTAGGTAAAACTTGGGGTAGGTATAACCTCATTGTCCAAGTCACTTGATCATTTTGGGGTTCTCTTTTTGAAGTAGTCTCTTAAGAGCCTTAAGAGGAAAAAAATGGGGAGTGTGGACATGTGGAGGTAGGTAGGTAAATACTAGGGAAGACCTAACTTCATTTCCCAAGTCACACAATCATTCTGGGGTAGTCCCTTAAAATCCTTAAGTAAAAATGCAATTTTTTTTTAAAATATAGTAATTTTGACAAATGGGTAACATGGGCATGCCAAGGTAGGTAGGTAAATACTAAGGAAGGTCTGAAGTTGTTGTCCAAGTCACCCAATCATCTTGGGGTGCTCTTTTTGGGGTAATTTATTAAGAGCCTTAAGAGAAAAAAAAGAAAAATTTGTAAAATTTATAGTAATTTTGATGAATGAGAAGTTTGGACATGTCGAGGCAAGTAGGTAATTACTAGGGAAGGTCTGAATTCATTGCCCAAGTCAACTAATCATTATGGGGCACTCTTTCTGAGGTAATCTCTTAAGAGCCTTAAGAGAAAAAACTATGAAATTAAAAAAATTTATAGTGCAATTTTGATGAATGGGTAGCATTGACACATTGAGGTAGGTAGATAAGTACTAGGGAAGGTCTGAACTCATTTCCCCAGTCACCCAATCATCTTGGGATGTTCTTTTCGAGGTAATCTCTTAAGAGCCTTAAGAGAAACAAATGCAAAATTTGTAAAATTTATATTATTTTTGACAAATGGGAAGCATGGATACGTTGAGGTAGGCATGTAATTACTAGAGAAGGTCTGAATTTGTTTCCCATGTCACTCATTCATCCTGAGGTGCTCTTTAAGGGGTAGTCTATTGAGAGCCTTGAGAGAAAAAAAATGAAACATTTGTAAAATTTATAGAAATTTTGAGGAATGGGTAGAATGGACATGTCAAGGTGGGAAGGTAATTTCTAGGGAAGGTCTGACTTCATTACCCAAATCACAAAATCATTTTTGGGTGCTCTTTCCGTGGTAGTCTCTTAAGAGCCCTAAAATAAATAAAAATTCAAACTTTGACAAAGTTGTTCTGAGAACTCCTAGCATGTAGGAATGCTTTTTCCACACTTATGAGTGGATATCGAGTCCCTTCAAACCAACCTCTCTCAGTTTTGGTCAACTCATCATCATTTGTATATTCCAATGTCAAATGCATTCTTGCAAAAGTTAGTGGAAAGTAGTGCAAAAATGGAAAGAAGTATTTTTTGTTTTGTGCATAATAGAATGAAACCAACTATACCAACACATCAAGGTGGAAATTCCAATACTAAAAAATGCCTCATTTTTTGGTTGAAGCCCCCTATGATTCTAGAGTGCACTAATCCAGGGTAGTCTTGAAAGTTTCATAAGAGAAAATAATGAAAAAAAATCAAGTTTTGGGTTATTTTAACAAATGGGAAATATGGAAACATCAAGGAAGGTAGGTAAATACTATGGTAGGTCCAACCTCATTGCCCAAGTCACCTGATCATTCTAGGGAGCTCTTTCTGGGGTTATCTTTTAAGAGTCTTAAGAGAAAAAAATGTAAAATTTATTAATTTATAGTAATTTTGATGAATGGGAAACATGGACACATTGAGGTAGGTAGGTAAATACTAGAGAAGGTCTAACTTCATTTCCCAAGTCACTCGATCATTTTGGGGTGCTCTTTCTGGGGTAGTCTCTTAAGAGCCTTGAGATCAGAAAATACATTTATTTTTTAAATATAGTTATTTTAACTAATGGGAAGCATGAATACATCAAGGTAGCTAGGTAAATACTAGGAAAGGTCTGACCTCATTTCCCAAGTCACCCGATCATCTTGGGGTAATCTCTTGAGAGCCTTAAGAGAAAAAAATGCAAAAACTTAAAATTTATAGTAATTTTGATGAATGGACAACATGGAAATGTCAAGATAGGCAAATAATTACTAGGGAAGGTCTTACTTCATTTCCCAAGTCACTCGATCATTCTGGGTAATCTCTTAAGAGCCTTAAGAACAAAAAAATGCAAAATTTTAAAAAAATATAGTGATTTTGATGAAATGGAATTTTGGACATGTCGAGGTAGGTAGGTAGGTACTAGGGAAGGTTTGACATTGTTGCCCAAGTCAATTGATCATCTTGGGGTGGTCTTTCTAGGTTAATCTCTTGAGATCCCTAAGAGAAAAAATGAACATTTTGTAAAATTTATAGTAATTTTGATGAATGAACAGTGTGCACATGTTGAAGTAGGTAGGTAATTACTAGGGAAGGTCTAACTTCATTTCCCAAATCACCAAATCATTTTGGGATGCTCTTTCTAGGGAAGTCTCTCAAGAGCCTTAAAAGCCAAAATTGTCAAACTTTGACAAAGTCATTTTACAAGCTTGTGGCATGTAGGAATTCTTTATCTACACTTATAGGTGGATATAGAGTCACATCAAACAAACCTCTTAGTTTTTTTCAACTCAACACTATTTGTGTGTATAGTGTCAAATGCATTTTGCAAAAGTTGTCAGTGAAATGCAATGCAAAAATGGAAAGAAGCATTATTTTTTTTTTGTGCATAATGGAGAAAAAACAACTATACCAACATGTCAAGGTGGTTAGTCCAACGCTATAAAATGTCTCCCTTTTTTATTGAAGCGGCCCCCCTGATTTTGGATTGCACTAATATATGGTAGTCTTGAAATTTTTCGTAAGAGAAAATAATGGAAAATTGTCAAGTTTTGGGTTATTTTGACGAATAGGCAATATTGACATGTTGAGGTAGGTAGGAAAACACTATGATAGGTTTCACCTCATTTCCCAAGTCACTTGATCATTTTGGGGTTCTCTTTCTGGGGTAGTCAATTGTGGTGTGTGAGTAGTTGTCAATTGTCAATGATTATCATGCTCCTTCAAGAAAGATCAAAATGCATTATTTTATACTTAAGAGTTATATTTCTTGAAGTTATGAGTGGATTCATATCTTTTGAAACAATCAACTAGAAATTAAACAATAATACGTTCAAAAATTGAGCAATTGAGAGAATGTGAGAATAAACATTAGAAATGGGCTCAAAGAAGAACCTACATATAAATAGAGATAAATTGTTGAGCATAAGCAACACAAACTACAAAGTATGAATTGAACATTCTCTCTAATCAAATATGTACCTCAAAAATATATTTATCTACATGATCTATCGTTGCTGTTTTGATCTGAATAGCTTGAAAATATACCTTTTTCCTCCAAGAAACCTACATTTTTACATATCAATTAATTTTTTATATATGATATTATATATTATATTGTATGAACTGACAATTATGTAAATTTATGATATATGTTTATGTTTTCGATTGCTATATGTGACATTTTATGAATGCATAATAAAATAAAAATGGATGTATATGTAATGAAATGAAATGAACCTAATGAAAACTAATCTAGCTTAATGGAACATGAACTAAATATACTTAGAATAACAAATCTATATTATTCTAAACAACCTAAGTGATAATGAAATGGTAATGCAAAATAAAAAAGATGCTTAGAATAACAAATCTATATTATTCTAAATAATTTTGATAATGAAATGATAATATGCTTAATATCAAAGGATAGTGAACAAATGAAGCAACTTAATTATTATGAACATTAATCAAAATAAGATGAACAATATCATGTACATATCACATATAACAAAGGATCCACTACTCAAGTGTTCCTAAAGGTTCATCTCTTACCTTTAGAGTATTGAGTATTGCATCATAATCAACACTACTAACTATCCATAGTTCCTTTGTTCTTCATTTGGCATGGTGCATCAATAACTTAACATTTGTTTCTATAACAAGGTACAAATACATGAGAATGGTTTTGTGTTTCTAATAGTCTTCAAATTTAGGTAAGCCATTCTTTCTAATCATATACGTTCACAACCAAGTTCTGTCAACAATAGCTAAATCTATAGGATACATTAACCCATCATAATCTATCATTAGTTGTGTTAGCTTATTATTTTTCATGTGCACACCATGGCAACCAATAGTTTGATCCCGCTTCATTCACCTATGGTGATACAACTGCATAGACATGTCCTGGTTGTACAAGATCTGAAATATGGTCATAGTCAAGTGAAATTTCCATTTCATCTTCTAAAGAGGGCTATGTTGTAGATAAAGGGGTTAGGTACTCTAGAATCCATGTATCTACCCACTCACTTGACTCGCATTGATCCCAATCACACTAAATATAATTCTCACAAAGACAATCCATCTTGCATGTCCATATGGTCCATGCACTTGTATTTTATCTTTAAAACGAATGCATCTTTGAAGATTATCCAATTGTTTGGCATTCCAATTTGTCTCTCACTATCCACTCATCAACTAACCAAAAGAACTTGCACACTTTTGAATCAAGTGTCCCTCCTTGAGATAATAAGTACACCAATAAACAATAGAACATGCATCATTGAATGTTGCACCACTTTGATCTTAATTTGTTCCTTAACTAGAGCTCTCTTCACACATGAACCTACACCATCATGCTTGCATTTTCCACACCCAACTTCAAAAAACTCCAAATATTTGGTATAGTCCTTTGTGCATGCATCATTCTCAACCGATAAAAAATATGAGCATTCTTGAATTTCCCTCTGTAGTTATGTGAAAAAATGAGATGTCGGCCCATTGCAATACCTTTTTCCTGCAAGAACTAAAAAAAAATTCAAAACAATGTTGCATAAACTCAGATGAATGAGATCTATCATCATTCATATGAAAATAGTACTCCCTGATTATCTTCCTATCCTCTTCTATATTATCAGGGGCATGTATATATGTTATATGGACAAAAATAGCATTCTGAATAGAATTGTAATATTTTGATTGTACCTCCTTCCATGGTTGCAATGTGTAAAATCAAGCACGGATATAATTGTTCCAATCGAGAAAGAGTTGTTACACATATTGAATTTTTGTTCCAACCATTGTGACCTATGGCTATGGCTTGCATATTTGTAGAATAGTTTTTTCTTAAAATTAGAAATAAAATCAGAAATACCTAGCTCCCTTGTAACCAAATCACATCTAGAACCTTCACCTCCAATCTTCAAACTGTATTTAATTTTCTCAAACCATTTTTCTTAACATTCTTGTTAGCAAAATCATGTTTTCTTCCCTCATGAAAACATGTTACAAAATTTGATAAACCACCACATTGCAAACACGTTTCATTTAAATAATCATTTAAAAAAAAAATACAATCATCACCTCTAACACATAATAATGAATTTAACAATTTCCTGGATGACTTGGGTAGTTGTATTGCATGAAACTCCTACAACATTTCATTAGTATGCATAGTATAAAAAATATATCATAATAATTCAGGATCCATCAAAAACTCCACAAATTAAGAATATTAATAGGTACATAATAAAATGGCTTACAAGACTCAAAATTCCTTTGTGAGATTTGCAAATTTGGATATGCTTCACAAAATTGTGTGTACTATAATTTTTAGCTACATTCCAAGAAATGTTTAGGATGTAGTGTGTAATCTCGATTACCAATTCTTAACTTTTAAACATCTTTTGCATTCGGTGAAACTCTAGATGGAGAGTGCCAAAATTGTTCAATTTTATTCTTTACATTATCAGTTAGCTTCTTATAAACACATGGAAGCCTCACACTAAAATCCCACATATCATTTTGAATAGGACTATTGAGTCTTCCTCTTCTTGAGAGTTCTCTGTTCAATTTTTATGATTTAGATTTAAATCAATACAAGTTTGTCTCATTAAATGATCCTTTCTTCAATGATGGCTTGCAAGTGAGGCTATGATCACTCTACAAGTATCTCTTTTATATTTTTCCTTACTAGTCTTTCCAATAGAAGATAAAGCATTAAAATGATTTTTTATAGTGATAATATTTTTTTCCAAATTTTTGGTGAAATGAATCTTCAAATTATCTTAATAATGGTCTCATTTTGTAAGAATTTAGCAAGTGCAAAATAAAATTACTTTGTTCGATTAATGTCTTATTAGAAAAGTATTGATTGTTCAACATATTGGTAGCCCACAATGAAATTGTTTGTGATGACCTTTTCCATCAAGATTATCTATTATGTTGTCATCTATTTCAAGTAACAATTTAGGGGTTCTCATGTAATTAGGTGATACATAAGGTTCACTTTCAATATTTTAAATGTTTTTGATATGGAAAAGTAGGTTTTGAAGGGGGGCCAAAACCCTGTACAATGAAGGGAAGCTACTAAAGAGAAAGAAAAATAAGCAGCAATAGCCCAAAAAATCCAAAAAGTTGTCAAAAGATAACACTAGAAAAAACAACAACAAAAATAACAACAAAAAATTAGCCCATAAAGTTGATCAAACACAAACTAAATCATTTTTCAAAAGCCTTAGTCAAATCTAGATTACTAGAAATGACCTTTTTATGCATCTCTACCAGTTCTCCAAGTTCTTGGAATGAAATGGCTTCCCTCTTCTTTGTCTTGCTCCTAGTACGCAAGCATGGGCCCACATCCACATTCTTCTCCACTAGGTTCATACAACTAATCTCAAAAATAGCCTCCTCATTTTCACCAAGTTATAGATTCTTACTAGTCCAATTGAGTTATTTCTCATTCAACAACGACAAGCCCCACATAGTAGAATTCAAGGACTAGTTGCTAATTCTCACCACATCTTGCAAGTCATTGCAGATCTTATTCACTCTATCCTCCATAGCCACAAACTACTCCTCATGAACCTTGCGAACAATATCTTCCAAAGTATTGAGCCTCTCATCATGGTTTTTTCCAAGTTTTTTAGCATCCATGACCACCTTATCGAGGACGAAATTCATAGATTTGACCTTGTCTTTCACCGAACACTCCTTTTTTTTCTAGTTCACCAAAACCACACAAACATCCTGCCACTCTTTTAGCCTGGTATTGAGGTCCTTGACCTCTAAAAAGAGACATTTAGCAAGAGAAAGTAGATTTCTAGTTCCATCCTTTATCATTTTGCAAAAAGGATCCATATAAATCTCATCCAAATTCACAGGAACAATAGTAGGAAAAGAAGAATTCTCATGGAGATCCTTCCAAACCACACCTTTTCCCTCCAAATCCTCCTTAGTAGGAGAGTCCTCTACATCAATAACCTCAACTTTCACCCATTATTTCTCATAAATTTCAATCGAATTCACCATCATATGAAGAAGCCCTTTCCTTTCTTCAACCTACTCAACCTATTCATCGCCCTTACAAACATGGGACTTCAAACCACCATGCCTGAAAGGAGCCTCCCCAGAGTTCAGGAAACCCTCACCCTCCAGGACATTTTCCACCATAGCCTACTCTTTCCCCTCCTGAAAATTCCCCTAAACCCCCTTAACACAAAGAATAGGGGGATCCTCCACATCTTTCATCCCATCCTCCCTCTTCTTAAGAACACACTTCTTCTTATTGCCCCATTTCTTCCCCTTCAAACTCTTTTTAACACCAGGAGCATCAACCTCCTTCATTTTGATGTTAGTCTCCTAGCCCATCAACCAGGACTTAGAAGCCTCTGTATCATCCTCAGACTTCCCCTCTTCATTTGAGAACACATCATATTTATAGTTTTCCTCCCCATATTCACCATTATCATAATCAAGCATTATCCCCCTCTTTTTGTGAGAAAAAGAAAGCTTAGGAATCTTAGCTAAAAACTTCAACTTTATATGATCAATAATAAGTTTCATGAGAACCTCATTAAGAATTGCTTTAGTAGGGTTCTTTCTATGATCATAAATACTAGTTTCCATAGAAACAAGAAAGTAATAGGGGAACAACACCAAATTTTTGTGTCTTAAATGATTAAGCAACATAAAGTGGTAACCATAAATCACATAGTACCTACCATCAAGTGTGAAGAATTTCATTATAGCCAGTGCCATATCTCTCCAGAACGGTTTAATAGATGACCGATCATACCCACCACTTCCCACACACCTAATATTCTCCCTTTCCTTTCCTTTGAAAAAAATAGCTAAGGCAGTCTTAGATGCAACATGATCTTTGTAAAAGTTATTTCCCTTCATAGATAAACTAGTTATATCTACAATAAAATCCTCATTGACATTCACCTTCACGCCTTGGTAACAAAAAAATTCTATTGTTCCATCCATTCACAGAAGCCTTAGTCATCTCCAAATCAGATCCATGAAGTTTCAGAAAGTAGGGGAAAATGCCACCTTTATCTAGGTATTCCCAAACTATCTCATTCCCACTAAATTCTTTACGAGAGCGACTCAAGTCTACAATGATTTCCTCCCATTTCTACTTGAAACAACCTACTCACAACCTTTGCCTTGTCCTGATGAGTAGAAAAGTTTAAATGAACAATTAAAAAAAAAGCCACATAACACCCATAAAACATGTTATCTTGAAACCACAAGTACAACCAAAAATAAAATCCAACTCCATGATCTCGTTATCACAAGATATGTAATAATTAATTGAACAAGTTCTGAACTCAAAGTTCATAAACCAAAGAAGGAGGAAATAAAATAACATATCTCCCAATGTTTCTGCTACCATGAAAAAACAAATTCTCATGATTAGAAATACTTTGAATATTAAAAGGAATGGTGTCATAAGAGTACCAATAATTATGAGACACAACCCCCAAATTGGAAAACCTATCAGCAAGAGAATTAGCCTCCCGAAAAAAATGTGAAATTTTAACATCATCAAAGAATCTAATGATGGAAAGGGAATCCTCAATTAAATGTACAATAGACCACTAAAGTGGAATTAGCTTAAGGAGGAAATTTATAATATTAAGGGTGTCCCCTTCTAACCAAAGCTTAGTCACCCCCACCTCTTTATCAAGTAAAAGGTCATGATAGGCTGCTACTACCAACATTTTCAATATTTTCAATGCTATCGATATTTTTAATAACAATTCTAACATTTTCATTTTAAATTTCAATATTTTCAATATTATTAATATTTTCATTCTTAATTTCAACATTTTAAATGTTATTAGCATTTTCATTTTCAATACCAATTTCAGCATCTTCTATATCAATTCCAACATTTTCATTTTCAAAATTATTAACATTTTCAATTTCAATACCAATTTCAACATTTTCTATATCAATTTCAATATTTTCATTTTCAATTTCAATATTATGTTCAATATTTTCAAATTCTATTTCATCTTTACTTGATTTAACATTTAGGGGTGGAGAAGAAGCCTTAGCTTGAGTATTTACCATACCTTGTCTTCTCTTCGTACGAATTTCTCTATCTTTTACTCTATATGCTTCAGTTTGATCTATTGTTAGTTTTCTCTTTCCTTTTCTCTTATGGCGACTATTTATCTCCATTGTACAAACAAAAAAGAGAACACAAATGATTGTAAAGTTGAAAAATGTGTAAGAGAATCTTCCAAAAGCTAAATTTTGTCTATTCTAGATAGAGAACACATGATTTTAGGTGACAAAAAGAATGTGGGGACCGTTGGAATGTTCAAAACGGTCCCTTTTTATTTTTTATATAATTCACAAAATGGAAATCCATTTGAAATGGATATCCATTATGTTTTGCATAATTCAAAACCTATATATATGAAATGGATATCTATTTCCTTTAGTGTAAAAAAAACAAAATTCATAAAACTATGTATTATTAATAGAATGATATATATTATATTATGATGTATAATTGTTTTATATATTAATATATTAAATTAATATATCATATATATTTATATAATATATACTATATATTAATATTATTATTATTTGGACCAAGGTAGATGTCCTAATTTTGTATGGAACTGAGTTCAAATGTATAGTGCAAATTATTTTTGGGTGATAGCTAATTGTGATTTGATCATTGAACATAGATTTAAGAACTTGAGAATCCTTCTGCTCATTATTTTATTAAATTTTGTGTCATTCCATTGGAACCAAATTTTTTATAACAACTTACTTATTCAATTGACTCCACTCATGCACACAAACTCATTAAATATTATATAATATCTAACATATATAATATCTAATATATATAATATATATTATATATATTATTAATATATAAAATGTATTATATATTAATATGTATGCATAGGGGAAGCTTCAAATCCTATACAACAAATAAAGGATATCTATTTTCTTTAGATTTTTATAAACCAAATAATACATAAAACCAATATTATGTATTTTAAATATATAATGAATGTATTATATATTAATATATCATAATATATTTTATATATATACTATATATTATATATAATTTGTAGTATAATATATAATATTTACTATATATTGTTGGAAAAAGTGCCTAAATGCTTACTGACATGGAACTCCTGAAAGAGAAGTATCGCTGACACCCTTGGAATGTCTTGGCGATGAGCAGCTATCTCGGAAGATCAAATTGTTGTGGCCTTGGACCTATCTTGCTGACGGAAGTCATCAGCGTGACATGATCTATTAGAGTGAGTTTCCAAACTCACTCTGACACAAGAATTCTTACTGATGTCGATGTGACCATGCAGTTGTCTTGGTGATATTGGCGTGACCAGAACAATCAAAGTGACATTACTAACTCATTGCGATGGCAAATGTTTGGGAGATGAAGATCATCGGGGAGACTTATGTTGTCGGTGTGACCTCCTGATCTCCTGTCGATGGTTTTTCTCTCATAGATGGATCTTATCTTGGTGAACGATCGATGTGACTCTTTCCAATATGTGTGGTTTAGTGTTTGTTGGGTCATCGGGGAGATAGGAGTGTTCGGTGTGACTTCCCAGTTTCTTGGCAATACCGATTGTATTACCGATGGTTCTAAAGATTGTGGAGACTTCAGCGAAGTATGAATGATAGGAAGCGATGCCATGTGCGATAGCCTGTGGATAGTCTGACATCAATTTGACGCATTCTGTTATCTCACCGATGAGCGATAGAGTTGAAATTGGTTGACCAAACATTTGTCCTATGTGTTTTGTCTTGGACCAATGAGCGATACAGAATGCAAACTGATTGGATAGTTGAACTTTTGTGACTATTTTCTTGTGGGAAACTAATAGACAGCTTGTGCAAGTGATGAACAGTTCGGCCGAGGGTCTGGTCTAGTTTTTGGTGGGGTTGGTTAGTCTAATGATCAGTGAGTGAATTCCATTGTATGTTGAATGAATGCATTGTAACAGTGTAATTCGATACAAGGTTAATCAGGAAAATGTTGCTGATATAGAATTGTCATATGGAAAGATGAGACTGTAACTTGTATGTAATTTGATTACTGTAATACAAGTGATCTTTCTTTTGTGTGGTGGGTTTTTCTCCCGTAAGGGTTTTCCCATGTAAATCTGGTGTCAATTGCGTTATGTGTTTATTTCTCAGTCTTGTTGTTTCTTTCATGTGTGTCTTAATGAACTGTAATTGTAAAAATTAAAAGGCATATCCCTCTACTCCTTTGAGACTTGGGATTAGGAAAATTTATTCCACTATTGAATTTTTCCTAACAAGTGGTATCAGAGCTTGGCCAGTTGTGTTATCCTTGTGGGTAGATTGGTTTTTTATGTCAATTTTTGTACAGTGGGAGTTTTGTAGAAGTCTTGAATTTGTCTAATTATAGATTAAGATGGAAGCAAAAAGTACGTCTAGAAGGATTGAAATTAAGAAATTCAACATAAGTAATTTTGAGTTGTGGAAACTTAAAATGGAAGACCTGTTGGTGGATTGTGATCTTTGGATTGTTGTGTTTGGAATGAAACCTACAACCATGAAGCAAGAAGATTTGGATCTCATAGATCAAAAAGCAAAAGGGTTGATAAGACTCTGTTTGGTAGACTCTTTTATCCTGAATGTTCATGAAGAGAAGACTGCCTCTACATTGTGGAATAGACTGGGAGGTATTTATCAGGGCAAGTCCTTGGTAAATAAGTTGTTCTTGAGGAAGAATCTATACTCTTTGAAGATGGAGGGAGGAACATCTATTTCTAATCACTTAAATACCTTTAACATGTTGATTCCTTAGTTATCATTCGTAGGTGTGAAGATTGAAGAAGAAGATCATTGTATGCTCTTGTTATGTTCTTTGCCAGATTCTTGGGATCACTTGGTGATGGCAATTGGGAGCATGAAAACCACTTTCAAAATGGAGGATGTGGTTGCTTATTTTTTATCAGAAGAGATGAGAAGGAAATCTTCTGAGATGGCAAAGGAGGCTCTTATTGTTCAAGGTAGATCAAAGGAAAATGGACAAGAAGTCCAAATCAAAATCAGAAGGGAGATCAGTCTCCTAGTAAGAAGTCCAAGGTGAAGTGTTGGAACTATGGGCAGCCTAGTCATGTCCAAAAGGATTGAAAATAGGAGAAAAATAAATGGAAGAAGAATTATTCTAACAATGATTCTTCTTAGAGCGATGTAGATGCCTTTATTGCAGCCTTGGCAACTCAGGCATAAGATGATGTCTGGCTGATTGATTCTAGAGCATATTTTCACATGACATCTCATTGAGACTGGTTTACTAAGTATGAAGAATGTGATGGTGGAAAGGTGTATCTAGAAAGCGATTCATCTCTAGAGATAGTTGGTCATGGAAGAGTCAGAATTCAGTTTCCTAATGGTAGAATTAAGGGAATTGATGGCATAATGCATATAATAGGTCTGGCTCAAAATTTACTTTATGTAAGCAAGTTGAACGATGTTGGAGTGCAAGTCTCTTTCTCTAGTAATGGTTGTAAAATGACTAGAGGCTCGATGGTGCTGGGTAGGGGTGCCCAAATTGGTACTCTGTTCAAGTTGGGTGCACTGGCTATTCAATGCAATAGTGTCTCTGCAAATTCACAGAAGGTTGTTCGTAAAGAGAAGAATGAAAATATTCCTATTGGAGAAAATTCCTTGGAAGTGAAACTTCTAGTAGAAAAGACTATGCTTTGGCATCAGAGGCTCGGTCACATTAGTGAAAAAGGTTTGAAAGCCTTGAAGAATAAAAACCTGGTTGAGGGGCTTGATGATTGTAATCTTGATTTTAAATTATGTGAACATTGTATATATGGAAAACAACATTGTGTTTCATTCTACTCTAGTCCTCATAAATCTTCTGGTGTTGTGGATTATATTCATTCTGATGTGTGTGGTCCAATGGATGTTCCTTCATTATCGAAGTCTAAATATTATGTTTCTTTTATTGATGATTATTCAAGAATGATATATGTCTATTTTTTAAAAAGTAAATCAGAAGTGGTTAGTCATTTTAAGGAATTTAAAAACCTTGTGGAAAATTAGACTGAAAGAAAAATAAAGTGTCTAAGGACTGACAATGGCGATGAATTATGTTCTAATGAGTTTGAAATGTATTGCAAAGACCATGGGATTAAGAGGCATAAAACAACACCTTACACTCCGCAACAAAATGGAGTTGTTGAAAGTTTGAAGAAGACGTTGATGAAGAAGGAAAGAAGTATGTTGAGCAATGCTGGTTTGGAGCAGATGTTCTGGGCTGAAGTTGTGGCTACAACATGTTACTTATTGAATCAATCACCTTCTTCAACACTTGTTGATATAACGCCTATGGAAGCTTGGTCTGGTAAGAATCCCTCTCTCAAACATATTTGTGTCTTTGGCCGTGAAGCATATGTTTATGTGCTGGATGTGAAAAGATCTAAATTGGAAAACAAAGTTGAAAAATGTATCTTCATTAGGTATGGCCTTGGTGTGAAATGATACAAGCATTGGAATCTAGTGACTAAGAAGGTATTGTATAACAGAAGTGTAATCTTCTAAGAACTGAAACCTTCTTCAATAGATCTACAGTTAGGGATGAAGGAAGAGGAAAATAAGAATGATGTTGTTGAGATACCTCTAACTCCAGGAAAAGAGGAACAACACATTGGAAGTTTACCTGAAACTGAGGAGAGTTCGAGTAGCTATGAGAGTTCTGAACAAGAAGAAGAACCACAACCTCGTCTTGAGCCTATGAGGAGGTTTACACATGAGAAGAAACAACTAGATAGGTATGGATTCTCTATGTTAGATTCTAGTTGTGCCTATTCTTTGATTACTAACACGGATGAGCCTCGGATTGTAAAAGAGGCAACTTAAATGTCTAATTCAGATTCATGGTTGGAAGCCATGAATGAAGAAATGGAATCATTAAGGAAAAATGATACTTGGGATCTGTTCCCCTTACCTAAAGGTACAAAGCCTATGGGCTGAAAGTAGGTGTTTAAAAAGAAAATTGGTTTGGATGGCTGTGTTGAAAAGTATAAAGCGAGATTGGTTGCGAAGGGTTATTCCCAAGTAGAGGGAATTGATTATGGGGAATTTTTTTCTCCTGTAGCAAAGCTAACATCTATCAAATTTATTTTATCAATTTTTGTAGCATATGATTTGGAGATTGAGAGATGGATTTGGAGACAAAAATTCTTCATGGTGATCTTGAAGAAGAAATCTATATGTCCCAGCCTAAGCACTTTGTGAGAAAAGGTAAAGAAAATCTGGTTTGCAAATTGAAAAAATCTTTGTATGGCTTGAAGCAATCACCTAAGATGTGGTACCAGAAATATGACACATTTGTTTTGTCTTTGTGATATGTAAGATCAAAATTAGATCATTGTGTGTACTAAAAGACTAAAAATGATTAGATTCTTATTATTTATCTTTATGTTGATGATATGTTGTTCATAGAAATAGTAAGTTAATGATTTCTGATCTAAAATCTCAATTGTCTACAAAGTTTGAAATGAAAGATCTTGGTGCAGCTAGGTATATTCTAGGGATGGAAATAACTAGGGACAAAAAGGGTAGAAAGCTTTGGCTTAGCTAGAGTAAGTATATTAATACCATTCTGGAGAGATTTGGTATGACTTATTGCAAGCAACTAGTTGTTCAAATTTTGTAGGGAACAAAGCTATCTGTTGAAGATTGTCCAATATCTCCTACTAAAATGGAGGACATGGAAAAAGTGCCTTATGTTTAATGCAGTTGGAAGTTTAATGTATGCAATGGTTTGTACAAGGCCAGACATTGCCCAAGTAGTGGGAGTTCTTAGTCAATTTATGGCGAATCTAGGAAGGACACATTGGGATGCTGTGAAAAGAGTGTTTAGATATCTGGGGGGCACTTAAGATTATTCTCTTGTTGTGCCTATAGCACACACACCCCATTCAGAATGGGGACCCTCTTTCTTCTTTTGGCTTGCCAGGTCATTTTTTTTTCTTTTCCTCATTTAACGTGCCAAGTTTTGAGGTCCTTGATGGTCAACACTTTTGTGAAAGTCCCATTTTAGGGTTGACCAAACTTTACCCCTTGGAAGAATGCTAAATTTGATGCCATTTCGGGTTTTCTCGGATTGTCAGCCTTTCCTGCATCCGCGGCGCCTTCCGGGCCCAAACCCTCGGGATTCCCCTCTTGGGTTTCCCTTTGTGGATTTCCTTTTCAGCTTTGCCATTGTGCGGTCATGGCCTGGCATCTTCCGTCCCCAAACCCCGACTGTCGAATTTCCTACTCCGGAATTCCCTTCATCTTTCACCATTCCAAACGGTCGTGGCTTGATGTGTTCCCGATAGCCGGACCCCAGATCACCCATCGTCACCCAAGAAATTTGAACTTACCAAACTTACCTACCGCTGTACTCGGCATTTAATTGGATATTAATGGCGGTGGGGGTTATATAAACAGATTCTAAATTGTCATTTTCACATGACAGATAGGAATTTCAAGGGCTCGTCGACCCCAACATTTTTTGCCTTTGCGCCTAGGCCCCTAGTTCGCCGTTCAGAAAGAATTTGGCATCGAGATTCTCTGGGAATTCGAGGTAGGTCTACCGCTGGCCCTGTTTTTGTTCTTTTCATAAATTTAAACTGAAAATCTAAGTGGGGAGGTAAGAATAAATTGAAAGCATAACATGTTAGCAACCCAGCCTGAAAACCCATGAGTTAATAAACCAAAATCATGAGATGGACCTTCCCATCGCTATTCTTCGGAATAGGTGACCGCCTCCCTCGAGCCCGGAGCTGTCTGCGGTCGTCCGTGTGCAAAATTCAAACTTGGAAAATGATAGCACCCAAACTCCTTCCGAGTCCAGACCTCTGGATTTCCCCTACCAAGATTTTGTCTATGTTTCATCATTCCAGACGGTGGCTACGCACCATCCTTCCAGCCCTCGAACCCTGAGCCTACGAAATTCATTGCAAAAGTTGCAAAGAAACTAACTTCGAAGGTTGCCTCCCGACCTCGGCATCTAGACTTCCCTCCTCGGAATGTCATTCTAGTTTTGCCATTCCAAACTGCCCCCAGGCTCCATCTTCCTGGCTCTTGGGCCCCGGTCGCCCCTTCCCCATATAAAATCTAAGCAAAAATGAAACGTCTAAGCGTTGTTTGAACTCTAGACTCTGAAATTCCGTCCCTAGAGCTCTGTCCCTAATTCATTGTCCCGAACGGCCAAATCTAACTGTCTTTCTAGCCCCCAGGCCCCGACCTTTGATTCACTGCTAAGATTTTCCTAACTAATGAGTTCGTCTCCAGGGATAACCCTTCTGACTTCTGTCCTCGAATTGCCGCCTGCATTTCGCTATTTTGCACGGCTGTCCTATGACAGCTTCTCGAACTCTAGAGCTTGACTCCCGAAGTGTCGTATTCCCTGTGCTGTTCCAAACGACCTTCCTGCAACTGAAACTTGAATTTGTATATGGTGGCTCAAATGGCCTCCAAATCAAAAATGGACTTCGACACACTTGCTAAAAATGAGCCTTCTTTCGTACCAACCCTTTATTGATCAAATCTAAGACCGAGAATACCTTTGGGAGCGCCTTGCCTTGTTTACCCTTGTAAATAACATTCTGCTAGGGGAAGTTTAGCCCTTCAAGCCCAGTTCATTCATTTGCCTCCCAGAACTATTGTGATCAAGTGTTGGAATTTTCTAAAATGATGATTGTGGATCTAACCTTGGTTTGCAGGGATTTTTCTGAAGCTATATCTACCTATTTAATGTTACTAATTCACATCTCTTTGTGCAGGATTTACGAAATCTGGTGCAAAAGCCTCTGGAGCCACCAAGGAAAAAGGAAAAGGAACTGCTAAGACACCCCGAGGCAAGGAGGATAAAGATCAAATGAGGTACAAGTTCCAGGGAGTGCCATTACACTCCAAAGTCACCACTCTTTGGAGAGATATCACAGATACCAATATCGGGCATGTCAATATTGATGAATTTACACGAAGGGTCAAGGTGAACCCAAAAATAGAAAATGAAAAGTTAATCAGAAGTAATGGACTTGCCAAGGGTGTAGGCTTCCTGCCAGCTTTGGTGGCCATCGAGCTGGTAATGGCATACCGAGAAGCATATCAACCTAAAATCAGAACCTTAGTGGACAAAGATGGAAACATTCTTGCAGATATGTCCCCTATTGGGATAACTACAACTTTCCACATCCCCACCTTTGAAAGCATGGAAACTCCAACCATAGAAGAATACAAGGCTTTATGGGATCAAGATCATATGAGATGCAAGAAACTGATTAATCAGTACTGGTTGAAGGACAAGCGAGCCAGTGCTGGAAAAGTCCCTCAGGAGCTCTTTCGTAGTGATTTTTTCGAGGATTACCATGACCTCGTTAGCCTACTGAGTAGAGTAATGGGCCTTCCTACTACGGCCTTCTTCCAAGAATGGATGTTATATTTTGTGTAGAAAATTCTTCGTGGTGACAACACTACCTTCCATTGGGGAGAAATAATCAGCCATTGCTTTCACGAGACATTTATCAATGTGAAGAAGACCTCTAAGTTCTAGATGATGTCCTACCTAGTCTATTCACTCTCCAATCGGTGACATTATAATGGATTGACTACAGTGCCTAGTGAGGTGTTAGGAAGGGAGCTTAAGCCTTACAACAAATATCCACAATTGCAATATAGGAACTTCAAGAAGGACTATTATAGGGTGAATGACGCATTCATTGCCTACATCATTCGTTCTCTTGGAGGTGAATTTGAGAGGAGAATGTCCCACAGTGCCAGGGACCTTCTTAGGAACTACGCCTTCCTATATATACAATTCCCTAAGTTCACTTACATTTACACCCAAGGATTCATAGAAAGGTTGAACAAGCTGCCCCGGTACCCCAATGACCGGATCATATTATTGGAGCTGAATTGACAGCTGCGGCACATTCACAATGTTTTGAGCAGAAAACATCTGGCAGGGACACCTTATCCTATCGGGCTTGGCTAGGGGATGTACAAAATTCATACCTCCCAATGTGCAGGTAATTCAAAGAAAGAGCTGGCTGAGTACCACTTCAAGTAGCATACAACTCGGTCGTGAATGGACCCATACGGTCATATCAGAAAGGCACTAGGATCTGAGTATGCCCACCTCCACAATGTTGAGGATTTTTGGGCCAACTACAAAGATGATCTTCAAGTGCGGTTATGACACTATATGCGCATGAATGCCCTCTACGTGTGAAGAGTGAACTTTTGTTCGGTTCTGGATCAGCTTGGAGAAGATGAGAGCACAGTGATCAATCTGAGATATAGTGCCATCACCAATATGTCATTTCCTTTGATTAATTGGGATGAGCAAGAAGTTGATGACCTCAACATACTCACCAAGCCTCTGGAGGCTCGAATGAAGGCATGGATCAACCAACAAGTGGCCCAACTAAAGCAACAGGGAGTCGCCTTAATGTTCAAGTGACTCGAAAGTGAGAGAAGTGGCTCTGATGGTGGGGTGGCTGCTGCTACAATTGGGGAAACTTCCAAATCCCCACCATCTGTCAAAACTAAGAAGAGAAAAGAATTTAGTGAGTAGTTGCCTAACCCAAAGGATTATGCTCGAAAGGCTGTGGAGGGTGAGTCTCTGAAAAAGCAAAGAAGAACAACCGGGGTTACGAAGATGCATGTAATACCTGAAGATCCACTCCTCAAGGGAAAAGTAGAAGAGGTTGACCCACCAAGGTCTCCATCTACTACAATTGCTGCTACTATTACCATTGTCCCACCTACTCCGCTTGTAGTAGCTGCTTCCTCTCCGCCTGTGGTGGACATCTCTGTCCAGCTTGCCTCCACTTCTATGATCATGCAGGTCATATCGGTGGATTCATCCTCTGCCATGACTTCATCGGTCTTGTCATCTTCTAGGTCTCCTTCCCTTTCGTCCACTTCTACTGCCACAATGTTTGCCCTCAGTCTCCCAGAGTCCTTCGTGAAGTATATGCAAAATGTACCATCCGATCTTTTGGGAATGCTTGCAAATTCCATGGTGCAAGCTGCGATCGCCCAAGCTATGGGTAACACCCCAACTCTCCCTCCCCCTATCGAACCACCTAGAATGGAGGAAAAAAATGAAGATCTCAGATGAGCTCGAGCAACAACAGCTAGAGGCTACCAAGAGGCCTAAAGATGAAGAGTTTGAATATCATGAGCATCCGATGTTCGAATGTCAGGAGATCGATGAGGTGGCCTATGAATCCTCCAGTGGGAGCAGCGAGGAGCTGGACACAAAATTAATCTAAGAAACGACTGATCCAGAGCTTGAAGAAGAATGGAACAAGAAACTCAAGGAGATCAAGGACCAAGGAAAGGCTGTAGGTCAACCTATGATTTAAAGGTTTGTTGCTCCAGAGGCTGAGACCAGCAAGTTTCCAACTGAAAGACATGCTCGAACCCCAGAGCATGATGAGGAAGCATCCCTCCATGAGGATGAACAAGGTGAAAAGCCCAAGGAAAGTGAGCATGATCAAGATGAAGAGGAAAAATAAGCTAAGAGGGAAGATCCCTCCGACGAACAACTGCTCACCAAGTCTCCCACCAAGTGCATATCTCTCATGCAAGATTTCGATGATGAGAAGGAGGATGCAGGGGCTAAACAAGAGACCGTTAATGTCAGAGACATTAAGCTTAGGGTGGAGGATAGCAAAGGTCAATAAGAATCACCCCAGGGATGGCCTCAGATGCCCGATTGGCTACAAAAGAAGCTTGAGAAGAGAACTCTTGCCCTGAAGGATCTAAAAGCAAGGCTAGAGGCAATACTAGCTAGAGCTCAAATTATGACAAAGAAGGAGAAGAAGCCAAAGGTCAGGTCTAAGATAATGATGGTTGCCTCCGGATTTAGGGTAGTGTAGATAGTTACGCTAGTGGTTGGAGAAGAGGGGGTAATTTATAACATCTCCACCATCGACTTGGGAGTAGCCACATGAGAACAGAAGGTTGACCACCTCTAGGAATCATTCGCCATAGTGGTGCACCTTATCCAATAGGATAAGGTTTCAAAAGAGGAGCTTAAGGCACAGGTGCCCGATTTGACAACCTACATCCAACAATGGTCATCTCCAGATGAGAAACCTACCAAGTCATCGGCCCCGCCTCAGTTGTTGTCCTAGGAATAGATCCATAAGCTGGAAAAGAGAAGAAATTGGACAAGACTACAGAAACTTGGTTTTGGCAGGTCTTGTACATTGGGAACAAGGGCATGAACTTGGCTATCCAAACAACAAACAAGTTCCTAGAGGTACAAACATCTCTTGAAGGCATAAGGAAAATTTGTGAGGAATTCCCAAAGAAGTGTGGGGCTGCCTATCCAAAAATTTAGGCAATCCTCACACTATCAAGTGAAGTTTGGGAAAAGGACCTCGCCTTCAAGGATGATGACCACTGGCTGATGGATGTATGGAAGCATGATTTTGATCACCAAAAGGGGAGGTTAAAACAGATCCTGGAAAGAATAATTTCGGATATAGAATGGGCCAAGGAGGCCAAAGGAGATTGTTTTAGATATCTCTAGCTGATGGCGGGGTACGAAATGCTTGTTGTGAAGATCTATCCAGAAAGCATAAAGCCTCACTTCTAGAGAAGGATGGAGAAGGAAATGACAATTGAGATTACCACGGACTTTATGAGTTTTCCTGCTTGAGCTTTCACCCAGTCCGATATTTTCAGGGATAACACTACCAAATATGATGAAGACTTGGAGAATCTCGTTAGCATCTCCAAGGAATGGAGTTATCAGGTGTTAAGGTCTATTATCATTGAGGTCGACAAGCTCCGATCGATAATATTGAGATTTGTGGCATATGCAGCTTTGAAGAAGCAAGAAGGTAATACTTGTATTAATGAAGAACTTTTGAAAGAGTAGCTGCAGCAAAGAGAAATGAGTAAAAGACAAAACTGCTACAGTGTTGCCACTAGAAGACTAAACAGGAAAAAGATAAAAGATCTTTTAAAAAATGTAATATATTTGGGGGTAGGTGAGACCTTGCTGTAAAGTGCATCTTGGCCACTCATTTTTCTTTTTGAAAACTATAAATAGGGCTCTCCTTCTCTCATTTTAAGAGAGTTGAGTTGTTGTAAAGACATGCTGTAGAGATTGCAATAGAAAATATAGTGATTTATTGGTGTATTTTGGATTTCTTCACATGTTTCATGATTCTAGTTTAAGTTACTTTGTTGTTCTAGTTTCCCTTTTAGTTGTCTTTGGTAGATTTAGTGTGTTGTCTTTGGTTATGAAGTTTCTTTTGTTGTGTGTATGCTTTCGTTGTCCATACTTTTAGTAATTGGCTACTGGTAGGTGACTGTGCAAAGTTAGTTTGGACTATAATTTCATAGCTTCTCTTTAAACTTTGTATTTGTTCACATTTACATGGTGAATGAATGTTGAATATCTACTTTCCTTAGAAAATAGCATAAATTTCATGACATTGTGAGAATTCAAATTAAGTAAAATCCTATTTTAAGGAAACTGTCCATAGCAGGAACCTCCATGATCACTATTCATTAGTAGTTGCAGGTCCATGAACCTTCCCTCTTCCCTGCCCCCATTTTTTTTTTTTTTTAAGTAGCCTATGCTAAGGTTCATTGCACATTGTAAAGCCAAATCCAACGAAACAATGGAGTTCAAGATTGATGTCTGAACCTACAACAAAGTGCAGTAATTCCCTATTCAAAGAACTTTGTTTGCAGACTCGATTCTCCTACAACTTTAACTCACGTAAGACCGCCTTGTGATTCCAACAAATCACATAAATCAACTAATGTATTCCAAGCTTCGTCATGATCTAGCATCCGAGAGACCTTGGGATAGTGTTCTACAATTTGATTGTGGAAGATTGTTTTTCAAGAGAGGTAATGCACCTACGCATTAATTATGTTGTAAAGTGCATAAAGACACCATCAACAGAACTGGCGCTAGAAGGAGGGCCATCCATTTGGAGATAAAAGTTGGATCTAATTGGGTCTTTCTCCCCTGAGAGATTTCACCGAGTCTTGAGATCTACACCGAATAAAGGAGAATTTCAAGAATTACAACCCCCTGTCAGAGCTAAAAGAGCTAAATGAAGGGAACCATCCATCACCAATTCACCAGACCAGCTCAATTCTCTCTCACCTTTGTCTTCTACATCATCTTTGGTAGTACTTCCTTCCACTCATCTATTCCAAATAGCCTTCCAGGCTGCCACTCTGTCTAGGCTGAATTTTTCCTCTCAGTCAAACATAGTGTCAAGCCCTGCTGTTGTCCCTTGACAACTACCAGTTTGTATGGAAGAATCGCCTCCACCACCTCCTCTGATGGCATGGTTGGGAAATAAACCTTCTCCTTTGGCCTTCAACCTCTACCATGACATGCCAAAGAACCTCAAAAAATTTTGCACAAAATTCAATGTCCGGGACCCGCAAAGGACAGCTGAGAAGCATGTAAGGATTTTTGAAATTGCTTTGAAGACTATCTAGATTATATATGAGGATGTGGCTTGTAGGCTCTTCCACTACTCTTTCGGAGAGGAGACATTCTACTCGTATGCCAATTTGCCAGTGGGAACTATCAATACTTGGGACATTCTGAAGAATGTGTTCCTGCAAAAGTTCAAGACACCGGTCAACCCTACAGACTCATACCAACACTTCATGTTGGTCGAAAGAGAAATCAATGAACCAATCAGCTCTTTCAATGATCATTTCCACAGAGTGTTGCTACAGGTCCCGTACATTTTCAATGACACTGCTATTTTGCCTATTTATTATGCAGCATTGGATAACCTCACTTCAGCTTTGGTAAAAAGAATGCGACCACCGCCCACCAAGTCAGTCGATACATATGCTGAAGCCATTATTGCCAGCATGGATTTGGGGCAAAACATTTATAATCCACTGCCTTCCCTCGAGCAAACCACACATCCGGCGTAGATTCAGGGGCTTACTCAAGCCTTGCAGCATTAGACACCCCTGCTGAATCCAGTACCACAGCTGCCTATAGTTCCACATCCCGGGCAGCCAATGAATTAGGCATATCTAGTACCTCACTATTTTTTGCCCCAGCCGTAGCATTCTCATCCTTAGCCAGCCTAAGTGTTGGCGTACCTCCAAGCATCTGAATTCCCACCCATCCATGAGAATCAACTGGTTGCACAACTTATGTTCATCCAAAATTCAGCATTGCAACCAAGCGATGAGAAGGATAGGATTGACGAGCTCATAGAGATGATCAAGAATATGTCCACCAAAATGATGCACTTGAGGAATCAGAATAACTAGCTGCAAGCATCACAAAAGAGCATCTAGTCTAACCTTAATCGTGATAACTGAGATCATCACGAAAATCGGGACAATCGGGAGGCCAACACATCATCCAGGAAAAATTATGACAAGAATTAGAGTTCAGGTCAAAAGTTTGATAGAAGGCCCTTCCAAAGACAAAACTAGACATTGAACACAAGACCCAACAATGGTGGCATCCCCATGCCCCTTGATCAGCCTAACAATAATGAGAACACTACAAGTGGGGTTTACTTGGTTGAGGCCACTTTGTCCGGTTGGTGTCGCATACACAAAACAAGTCGGCACTCAAAGCTGGATTTCCCAGAATCCAAAAGGCTACCGACATCTTTCGAGTTGAGGTCTAGAACACTATTGATAGCTTGGAATGTAGGGACATCATCCCGTCCGACCCATATGATTCTTTGGTGCTGGTGGTGAATCAGGCTTTGTTCCTAAAATACGAGTGCAACACACCAAAGCAGGAGGGTGTCAACTTGAGCAGCAATGATAAAGCGAAAGAGGTAAGTCCTAAAAATCCTTTGGCTTAGCTTTTTGATTTAGTAGATAATGGTCCTAAAGAGGATGAAGAAGAGCCTAGGGAGGGCAAAGTCCAGATGTTTCACCAACGGACTACCCCTTACAACCTTAGGAATAGAAAAGTCGGCTGTCATTCTGGAGGTCCTTTTACAACCTCCACCCCACCAAATAATTTCAACACCCCTCCATATCCAAATGCGAGCAATAACCCAAGATTTCCCCATACACCTACAAGGTACCTCAGAAAAAACAAACAACAAAACCATAGCCAGGTCTAACCTGATAGCACCTCCCAAAATGTTTCTTATGATTAGGAGGTTGAGCAGATGGGGGATTAAATCACTGAAGAATTCAAAAAGGTGAAGCTAAGCGTGTCCGCCTTTGAGTTACAAAATGTACCTGCTATCAGGAATGCCTTTTTTGAAAATGATAAATGGGACTCCATTGGTTGGGTCAACTCAGGAAACTCCAGCCAAGAGGGTCTCCTTTGACAATCAATAGAATGAGTCGATCGTTAGATAGATCTTCAATAGTAAGGCTAACCCGCCTGCAGGTCAGCCAACAAAGAATCCATCTGACAAAGTAATTAATTAGGCACCAACTGAAAGCAATGACAATGAGAAATCCAAGGGCCAAGTTGCCCAAGTTGAAATTTCCAGAGGACTATTTCAGGGGAAATTCAAAACTCCTCCCTTTTTGACCACCATCCGTGTGTTCGAAAAGAACCTCCATAACTACTTACTTGATTTAGGAGCTTCGGCCATTGTCATACCCTTTAGTGTGTGTAAGGAGCTCAAAATAATGCCAACTCCCTCCTGGTAGAAGGTGACACAACTTGACAAAACTGAGATCAGCATAGTGGGGGAAATTAACAAAATAACTATGTAGATTGTTGCTAATCCACGGATCCAACAGACTATAGACATTTAGTTGGTTGACATCCTAGATATGTATGGTATAATCCTAGGAAGGTATTTCACAAGGGCGTTGAATGGATACGCTGTGATTGACTTCTCCCACATGTGGTTTCCATGCAAAGGAATGTCAAATTAGATTCGGATCGATTGGGAACCACGGATGAGATTCATGATCACCGAATACAACAACACAAATGAAGCATTGTTTACTGAAACATATTTGGGAAATTATTCCCCAATGTCATCTCTGAACGAGTAGGAATGCCTTGAAGATGAGGAAACAAGTGAGGTTTTCCTCATATTATGTAGCCCACCTGCTAATCTCGCCCATACCTCTCAAAGAACTGAAATGCTAATAGAGTCTAATGATGAAAAGTCAGGAGAGGATAACAATCTCGAACTGCTCGATGGTTTCCAAGATTTCATGATAAAATGTGCCCAAGACTAGCTCATTTTGGGTGATAAAATGAAATTTCAAGAACTCTTGCTGCCTAATTGGTGTAGGGTACATAATGCTGCTCATTCCGAGTTTGAGTGTTGCTTATGCAAGACAACAATTGAACATATTAAAAAACAAGTCACTCTGAAGGGAGAGGCTAAATCAGCACTACCAAAACAAACCCCTCCCACCCCCTACATGTCCTCAGAGGGTTGCTGCAATGACTCCTCCGTCACAATCGAGAGATGGAACTGTTCACTCTGCTTTGAAGGATTCTCCTAGATTTTGGACATTGTGCTTTAACAGGTCCAAATCCAAGCACAGAGCTGGCACAGGTTTTGAGTTGATCAGTCCTAGAGTTAATTCATACTTTTATGCTCGTAGACTTTAGTTTTATTGTACCAACAATGTAGCCGAGTATGAGACTTTAGTCCTAGGCCTCTTGATGGCAGTAAGAAAAAGGGTCAAAACACTTCAGGTTTTCAGGGACTTAGAGTTAGTCATTAAGCAAGTAAGGAATCTTTATTCCTACTATGACAAAAGACTCACAAACTATAGGCACTAGGTGTGGGATCTTCTCGAAGGATTGGATGAATTTAATATCCAATTGATCCTGTGTTTCCAAAATCATACTACCAATGCCTTAGCACAGGCAGCCAACACACTGCAGCCGTTGTCCCTATCTGGTCTCAAAATATTCATAGTGGAACTCACTTTTGTTCCTTTCATGCTGGATAATGAAGCCAACTTCTAGGTGTTCAATGATGACAAACACATGCTATATTTTATCACCAGTTCAAATGTGTTTGCTACACAGATAATCGACGAGGTTGAACCTCAAGAGGATGACTTAGATATAGAGGAGATCATCAACCTGAAGACTAATACAATACCTAGGGGAATGGTCCAATTAGAAAGGATCTTTGATTTAGATCAGATCAGAGATCAAGATCAGTATGCTAAGAAAGATACCATTAGTGGCTAGCGTGACACCTATAACCTCAGAATAGCTTGGAATGCTAAGAATGTGTTTATTGGTAAAGTGTGTGCTCCTAAGGAAAGAAAGAATATACTTGAGGCTCTATAGAGGTATCATGACATCATTGCCTAGAGCTACAAGGATCTCAAAATGTATGATACCTCGATTATCATCCACACCATCCCTCTCAGACCAGATGCGAAGCCATTTCGACAGTGACAACGCCCTGTCAATGCTTTGCTGGAACCAATAATATACAAGGAAGTACAAAAGTTGTTGTCAGCTAGGATCATCTTTCCAGTTAGACATTCCACATGTGTGGAAAACTTGGTTCCTGTTAGGAAGAAGAGTGGGGAGATCAGACTATGCATTGACTTCCGTAATCTGAACTGAGCTTCAGAAAAGGACAATTATCCTGTACCCTCATTGGATGAGGTGTTACAGATCATAAACGGTTCTTAGATGATGTCCTTCCTAGATGGATACTCAGGGTATAATTAGGTAATGGTACAATACGAAGATCGACACAAGACGACATTCACCACCAAATGGGGAACCTTCGCTTATAGATGAATATCATTCAAACTAATCAATGTTGGTGCTACTTTCTAGCACCCCATAGATATTGCTTTCAAGGACCTGATCGGCAAGTGCATAATCATCTTCATGGATGATTTGACAGTGTTTTCAAGGCAGCGGGGTAATCACGTCACTGACTTATGCAAGTTCTTTTAGAGGTGTCATGAATTTGGGGTTTCCCTTAATCCAAAGAAGTGTATCTTCGGTGTCACTGAACAGAAGGTCCTTGGATATATCCTCTCAAAGAAGGGAATTTCTATTGACCCTGAGCATAACCAATCAATCATGAAGATTCAGCTGCTAGGAAGCAAAAAGGAATTAAAATCTTTCTTCAGAAAGATCAACTTTGTCTACAAGTTCATCACAGGCTTTGCGGAAATTGTCAAGCCACTCAATGCCATGTTAAAGTAGGATGCGAAGGTTGAGTGGAATCTGGAAGCAAAATAGACTTTTGAGGAAATAAAAAATACAATCACTGATGCACCGGTGCTGGTCAGTCCCAACTACCTGAAGCCCTTGTACGTATATTCATTTGCTTCAGAACATTCGTGTGCCAATATCTTGACACAAAAAGATGACAAGGGGAGTGAACATTCCATCGCCTTCATGAGTGCACCTTTGAAAGATGCCAAACTTCGCTACCACAATGTTGAAAAGTAGGCTTTTGCCCTCGTTAAAGGGGTAAAGAAATTTAGGTACTATATCTTGTGTAATAGGGTGTTCGCCATAGTTCCTGACCCAGCAGTGAAGACATTGCTCATGCAGAATGATCTGGGGGAACGTAGGGAAAAATGCATTGCCCTACTATAAGAATATGATATGGAAATCTAGTCGATGAGGTTGTTGAGAGGGCAGGCCCTTGCCAAAAAAATGGTAGAAGTAGTCCTTGAGGCTGGACCCAAACTCACAGTGCAGCAGTATTAGCTGGAGGACGTCTCTCTAGGGGAATGGTACGACGACATAGTGTATTATCTGTTGAATCAAAAATGTCTGCCTCATCTATAGGGAGTTCAAAGGTGAGCCCTTAGATTGAAGAGCAGCGGCTACATGCTATAGGGATCCGTGTTGTACAAAAGGAACCATGAAGGTATCTACCTTAGATTCCTTGGTAAAGAGGAAGTTGATTGGGTCCTTAAGGAATTTCATGATAGGTTTGGAACTGGTCATGATTCTAGCCTATCTAGTGTGCATCAAATATTGAGGGTTGGGTACTATTGGCCCATAGTTTTCAAGGAGGCCCATAATCATGTTCGCTCTTGCCATGTGTGCTAGACTGCAGCCGCCGAGAGAAGAATGTTGTTATCCCTCTATAGCCTGTGTTGGAGGTAAGGTCATTCACGCAGTGGGGTCTTGGCTTCATCAGTTTGGTAAGCCCTCCATCATCTGTTGGAAATAGGTACATTCTAACCGCCTCTAATTACTATACACGATGAAAAAAAGCAATTAAATGTAGGCAATGTACCACTGAAGTTGTTACTAATTTCCTAGAAAGTTTCATTTTAAATCACTTTGGTTGTCCTTAGGCTTTAGTGTGTGATAATGGCCCTATGTTTGCTTCATTAAAATTTGTGGTTTGGGAATTTGATTATGGTGTCTCCCTTAATTCTTCCTCCAACTAATATCCTTAAGGAAACGACCTTGCTGAATCCACCAATAAGAATCTAATCACCATAATCTGAAAACTGCTTGATAAGAATCCTAAGGACTGGCATACCTAGCTCCGATTTGCCATCTAGGAAAACCAAACCTGTCACAAGGCTGGCCTCAGGGATTCCCCATATCACCTGGTTTATGGCTTGGAGCCTATCTTTCCCATTCATTTGAAGATCCCTACCCTTTGGCTCATCAACGATTTTTATGAAGGAGGAGACCGTAGAGAGGCTCGCCTTGCTGAGTTGTTGCATCTAGAAGAGATAAGAGATCATGCAATAGAGAATTTTTCCAAACATCAAGGTGTTGTCAAAAGATGGTTTGATTGTCGAGCCAAAATTAAGGCCTTTTGTATTTCAGATCTGGTCCTTTAATGGGACAAGGCCTAAGAAAAGAAGGGGGGACATAATAAATTCAAAAAGCTTTGGCTTGGCTCCTTTCAGATTGTTGAAATCCTGGTGATAATTCTTTTCGCTTAAAGACCTTATCTAGTGAGGATGTCTCGTTGCCAGTCAATGGGAAACACCTTAAGCATTACTTCCAAGCTTGAGCTCTTTCAGAGTTGTCACTGTAAATACCTGTACATAGGTTAGGATAGGTTTTCTTGCTTTGCTACTTTGGTTTTGTTCTGCTTTGCTCATTCCTGATAGTTTTGTTTTGGTGTCGAGGAGAGTCTCTTGTTCTATTGCGATGGCCATGCTCGGCTTCACGAATGGTTTTCCTTGCTGCCCGCTCTTGTTTGTTCTCTAGATAAGCATTCATTCCCTACTGCTAGTCTCTGAAAGCACCTAAGCCTTGTGTTTCCCTCGTTGAACCTCGAACTAACCTAGGATGGTGTCCCGTTTGAATTTCCTGTATTTGTCATGGTCCACACAACAACACACTTTTAAAGTTTCCAAAGAATGGTATGGTGATTACTGAGAGGGTTGGATAAGTAAAAAAAGTTAAAGTCTGCTCCAGTGACCACTGTCGTTCCCAAGCCCATAGTGAGCTTCATGGCTTACACGGTTGAACAAAAAGAAAAGAAAAGTACTACAAAGAAAATATCCAATGAAAAGAATAGAAAATGAAAATAAATAAGCACATGGGTGTGCAAATATCTCTACCGGGGCTATGGACGCCTGGCTGGTAGTAGAGCTATGTTTGTGGGGTTATAACGATAACTCCGTCGGGGATATGGATGTATGACTGGCAGCGGAGAAATGTCCAGGTTAGTTTTGGGGTTTGATAAACTACGTCGCTTGTCCCTCTCACTCAGTGGCTGCCCATGCTATCTCCAAGGAAAGGAAATGAACTCACCATGCACACACTTCCATGACAGTGTCGCAACTTGGTTCAAACTCACCTTACTTAACTTGTTCTTAGTTAAACCCTAGAAATTGGCTTCAGGTCTACAAAACCAAAGATCATGGGTTCAGAATGAAGATTTATTTTTAGGACACTGAGAGCATTCTCCCCAACAGAGTCACCATTTGTTGCTCCTATAGCAGACACGCCCCATCCGGAATAGGGACCCTCTTTCTTCTTTTGGCTTGCCAGGTCCTTTTTTTTGCTTCTCCTTGTTTTTTGTGCCCCGTTTCAAGCTCTTTGATGGTCAACACATTTGTGAAATTCCCATTTTAGGGTTGACCAAACTTTTTCCCTTGGAAGAATGCTAAATTTTATGCCATTTTAGGTTTTCCCTGACTATCGGCCTTTCCGGCATTCGTGGCACCTTCCGGGCCTGGACCCTTGAGATTCCCCTCTCGAGTTTCCCTATGTGGATTTCCTTGTCAGCTTTGCCATTCTACGCGACTGTGGCCTAGCGTCTTCCATCCCCAAACCTGACTATCGGATTTCCCTCTCCAGAATTCCCTCTGTCTTTTGCCGTTCCAAATGGTCGTGGCTTGACGTCTTCCTAACCGTCGGACCCTGGATCACCCACCATCGCTTGGGAAATTTGAACTAACCTAACTCACTTGCCACTGTACCAAGAATTTAATTGGACATTAATGGTGTTGGGGGTTATATAAATGGATTTCGACTTGTCATTTTCACATGACAAAGAGGAATTTCAAGGGCTCGCCGACCCCAACATTTTTTTGCCTTCGTGCCCAGGCCCCTTCTTCATCATTCAGAAATAATTCAGCATCGAGCTTCTCTGGGAATTAGAGGTAGGTCCACCACCGGTCCTATTTTCATTCTTTTCATAAATTTAAACTAAAAATCTAAGTGGGGGGGTAAGAATAAATTGAAAGAATAACATGTTAGCAACCCAGCCTAAAAACCCATAAGTTAATAAACCAAAATCATGAGATGGATAACCTAAATTTGAAATCGGAGTTAAACCTTCCTGTCGTTGTTCTTTAGAATAGGTGGCTGCCTCCCTCGAGCCTAAAGCTCTCCATAGTCATCCATGCACAAAATTCAAACTTGGAAAATGACAACACCCAAACTCCTTCTAGTTCCCAACCTCTAAATTTCCCCTTTGGGGATTCCGTCTAAGTTTCGCCATTCCAGACGGTGGTTGCGCACCATCCTTCCAGCCCTCAGACCTTGGGCCTATGAAATACATTGCAAAAGTTGCAAATAATTGAACTTCGAAGGTTCTCTCCTGACCTTGGCATCCGGACTTCCATCCCCGAAATGTCGTTATGGTTTCGCCATTCCAAACCGCTGCGAGGCTCCCTCTTCCCAGCTCCTAGGCCCTAGTCACCCCTTTTCCACATAAAATATAATTAGAAACATAATGTCCAAGTGTTTTTCAGACTCCAGACTCTAGAATTCCATCCCCGAAGCTCCGTCCCTAATTCCCTATCCCAAACGACCAGATTTGACCATTTTTTCGGCCCTCGGGCCCCGACCTTTGGTTCGTCGCCAGGCTTTTCCTGACTAATGAGTTCATCTTCGGGGATAACCCTTTGGAATTTCATCCCCATATTGCCACCTGAATTTCACCATTTTTCACAGCTATCCCATGATAGCTTCCCAAACTCCAAAGGCCGACTCTTGAAGTGTTGTCTTCCCTGTGCTGTTCCAAATGGCCTTCCTGCAGCTGAAACCTGAATGCCTATATGGTGGCTCAAATGGCCTCCAAATCAAAAATAGACTTCAACCCACTTGCTGAAAATGAGCCTTCTTTCGTACCAACCCTTTATTGATCAAATCAAAGACTGAGAATACCTTTGGGAGTGCCTTGCCCTGTTCGCCCTTCTAAATGGCATTCTACCAGGGGAAGCCCGACCCTTCTGGCCCGGGTCATCCATTTTCCTCCCAGAACTATTGTGATCAAGTGTTGGAATTTTCTAAAATGATGATTCTATATCTAACCTTGGTTTGCAGGGATTTGTCTGAAGCTGTATCCACCTATTTAATGTTATTGATTCACGTCTCTTTGTGCAAGATTTATGGAATCCGATGCAGAAGCCTCCGGTGCCACCAAGGAAAAAGGAAAAGGAACTGCCAAGACACCCCGAGGCAAGGAGGATAAAGATCAAATGAGGTACAAGTTCCATGGAGTGCCATTGCACTCTAGAGTCACCACTCTTTGGAGAGATGTCACAGATACCAATATCAGGCATGTCGGTATTGATGAATTTACACAAAGAGTCAAGGTGAACGCAAAAATAGAAAATGCAAAGTTAATCAGAAGTAGCGGACTTGCCAAGGCTGTAGCCTTCCCGCCAGCTTTGGTGTCCCCCAAGTTGGTAATGGCATGCCAGAAAGCGTATCAACCTAAAACCAGAACCATAGTGGACAGATATGGAAACATCCTTGCAAATATTCCCCTATTGGGATAACTACAAATTTCCACATCCCCGCCTTTGAAAGCATGGAAACCTTGACCATAGAAGAATGCAAGGCATTATGGGATCAAGATCATATGAGATGCAAGAAACTGATTAATCAGTACTGGTTGAAGGACAAGTGGGCCAGTGCTAGCAAAGTCCCTTAGGAGCTCTTTCACAGTGATTTCTTCAAGGATTACCATGACCTCGTTACCCTACTAAGCAGAGTAATGGGCCTTCCTGCTGCGGCCTTCTTCCAAGAA
The DNA here is from genome assembly GCA_007115665.2 of Sequoiadendron giganteum. Lineage (NCBI taxonomy): Eukaryota > Viridiplantae > Streptophyta > Pinopsida > Cupressales > Cupressaceae > Sequoiadendron > Sequoiadendron giganteum. The sequence goes on along the minus strand of CM021108.1, from coordinate 237,820,612 downwards.
TGGATTTTATATTTTGTGGAGCAAATTCTCTATGGTGACGACACTGCCTTCCATTGGGGAGAAATAATCAGCTATTGCTTTCATGAGTAGTTTATCAATGTGAAGAAGACCTCTAAGTTATACATGACGTCCTACCTAGTCTATTCACTCGCCAATCGAGGACATTATAATGGATTGACTGTAGTTCCCAGTGAGGTTTCAGGAACATAGCTTAAACCTTATGAAAAATATGCACAATTGCAGTACAAGAACTTCAAGAAGGACTATTGTAGGGTGAACGACACATTCATTGCCTACATCATTCGGTCTCTTGGAGGTGACTTTGAGAGGAGAGTCTCCCATAGTGCCAGAGCCCTTCTTAGGGACTATGCCTTTCTATATATAAAATTCCCTAAGTTCACTTACATTCACACCCAAGGATTCATGGAAAGGCCAAACAAGCTACCTCGGTACCCCAATGGCTGTATCATACTATTGGAGTTGACTTGGTAGCTGCGGCACATTCACAATGTTCTGAGCAGCAAATATCTGGTAGGGACACCTTATCCTATCGGGCTTGGCCAAGGAATGTATAAAATTCATACCTCCCAAGGTGCAGGTAATTTAGAGAAAGAGCTGGCTGAGTACCACTTCAAGTAGCATATAGCTCGACCGTGAATGGACCCATATGGTCATATCAGAAAGGCACTGGGATCTGAGTATGCCCACCTCCACAATGTTCAATATTTCTAGGCCAACTACAAACATGATCTTGAAGTGCAGTTACAACACTATATGTGCATGACTACCCTCTACATGCGAAGAGAGCACTTGTGTCCAGTTCCAAATCATCTTGAAGAAGATGAGAGCATAGTGATCGATCCGAGATATAGTGCCATCGCCAATATGCCATTTCCTTTGATTGATTGGGATGAGCAAGAGGTTGATGACCTTGACATACTCACCAAGCCCATGGAGGCTCAAATGAAGGCGTGGATCAACCAACAAGTGGCCCAACTGAAGCAACATGGAGTCGCCTTAAAGCTCAAGGGACTTGAAAGTGAGCCAAGTGGCTCTGATGGTTGGGTGGCTGATGCTACAATTGGGGAAACTTCCAAATCCCCATCATCTATCAAAACTAAGAAGAAAAAATAATTTAGTGAGTAGTTTCCTAACCCAAAGGTTTATGCTCGAAAGGCTTTGGAGGGTGAGTCTTCAAAAAAGAAAAGAAGAACAGTTGAGGTTGCGGAGATGCCTATAATACCTGAAGATCCTCTCCTTGAGAGCAGAGAGGAAGAGGCTAACCCACCAAGGTCTCCATCTACTACAATTTTTGATGCTATTACCACTATCCCACCTACTTCACTTACATTAGTTGCTTACTCTCCACTTGCGGTGGAAATATCTATCCACCTTGCCTCCACTTCTCTGATCATGCAGGTCATATCAGTGGATTCGTCCTCCGCCATGACTTCGCTGATCTCGTCATCTTCTATGTCTCCTTCCCTTCCGCCTGCTTCTACTGTTGCAATGCCTACCCTCAGTCTCCCAGATTTCTTCATGACATATATGCAAAATGTGTCATCCGAGCTTTTGGGATTGCTTGCAAATCCCATGGTACAAGCTGCGATCACCTAGGCTATGGGCAATGCCTAGCTCTCCCTCCCCCTACTGAACCACCTAGAATGGAGGCAACAATGGAGATATTAGATGAGCTTGAGCGACAACAACTAGAGGCTGCCAAGAGGCCTGAAGATGAAGAGTTTGAATATCATGAGAATGCAATGTTCAAACGTCAGGAGATCGATGAGGTGGCCTATGAATCCTCCAGTGGGAGTAGTGAGGAGCTGGACACAAAATTAATCTGAGAAATGACTAATCCAAAGCTTGAAGAAGAATCGAATAAGCAGCTCAAGGAGATCGAGGATCAAGGTGAGGTTGTAGGTCAACCTATGATTGAAAGGTTTGTTGCTCCAAAGGCATAGACCAGTAGGTCTCCAGCTGAAAGACATGGTCGAACCCCAGAGCATGATGAGGAAGCATCCCTCCACAAGGATGAACAAGAAGACAAGCCCAAGGAAAGTGAGCATGATAAAGATGAAGAGGAAAAAGAGGCTGAAAGGGAAGATCCCTCCGATGAACAACTGCTCACCAAGTCTCCCAGCAAGCGCATATCTCTCGTGCAAGATTCTGATGAAGAGAAGGAGGATGCGGGGGCTAAAAAGGAGACCGTTAATGTCAAAGCCATTGAGCTTAGGGTGGAGGATAGCAAAGTTCAACAACAATCACCCCAGGGATGGCCTCAGATGCTCGACTAGCTACAAAAAGAACCTTGAGAAGAGAACTCCCACCTTGAAGGATTTGAAAGCAAGGCTAGAGGCAATACTGGCTAGAGCTCAAATTACGACAAAGAAGGAGAAGAAGCCAAAGGTCAGGTCTAAGATAACGATGGATGCCTCCCGATCCAGGGTAGTACAGATAGCTACGCCGGTGGTTGGAGAACACAGAGTAAGTTATAACATCTCCACCATTGACTTGGGAGTAGCCACAGGGGAACAGAAGGTTGACCACCTCCAAGAATCAGTCGCCACATTGGTGCACCTTATCCAACAGGATAAGGTTTGAAAAGAGGAGATTAAGGCATAGGTGGCTGATTTGACAACCTACATCCAACAATGGTCATCTCCAGAAGAGCAACCTATCACATCATCAGCCCCGCTATAGTTGTTGTCCTAGGAAGAAATCCATAAGCTAGAAAAGAGAAGAAATTTGGAAAAGACTATGAAAAATTGGTTCCCACAGGTCTTGGACATCGGGAAGATGGGTGTCAACTTGGTTGTCCAAACAACAAAAAATTTCATGGAGGTACAAACATCTCTTGAAGGCATAAGGAAAATTTGCAAGGAATTCCCAAAGAAGTATGGGGCTACCTATCTGAAAATTCAGGCAATCCTCACACTGCCGAGTGAAGTTTGGGAAAATGACCTCACCTTCAAGGATGATGACCACTGGCTGATGGACGTGTGGAAGCATGATTTTGATCATCGAAAGGGGAGGCTAGAATAGATCCTAGAAAGAATAATTCTAGATATAGAATGGGCCAAGGAGGCCAGAGGAGATTGTTTCAGATATCCCCAGCTGATGACGGGGTGTGAAATGCCTGTTGTGAAGATCAATCCGGAAAGCATAAAGCCTCACTTCCGGAGAAGGATGGAGAAGGAAATGGCAGCCGAGATTACCATGAACTTTATGAGTTTTCTTGCTTGAGCTTTCACCCAATCCAAGCTTTTTAGGGACAACGCTGCCAAATATGAGCACTGTTCATCGGTAGTTGTAGTTCTAGGAACCTTCCCTCTTCCCTGCCCCATTTTTTAAATTTTTTTTTAGAAGTGGCCTATGCTAAGGTTCAATACACATTGTAAAGCCAAATCCAACAAAACAATGGAGTTCAAGACTGCTATCTGAACTTGCAGCAAAGTGCAGTAATTTCCTATTCAAAGAACTTTGTTCGCAGACTCGATTCTCCTATAGCTTTAACTCACATAAGGCCGCATTTTGATTCCAACAAATCACATAAATCAACTAATGTATTACAAGCTTCGTCATGATCTATCATTTGAGAGACCTTGGGATAGTGTTCTTCAATTTGATTGTGGAAGATTATTTTTCAAGAGAGGTAATGAACCTACGCATTACCTGTGTTGTGAAGTGCATAAAAACACCATCAACAACTCTGTGTTACCATGGAAATTTGGTTGGATCACAAAGGACTCTCAACATTCATGGATATGTGGATTTTGATTGGGCAGGGGACATTGATAGTAGAAGGTCCACGAGTGGATATAATTTCATGTTGAATGGTGGTGCAATTAGTTGGATGAGCAAGCAACAAGTTGTAGTCGCTTTGTCCACTACTGAGGTTGAGTACATGACAAGAAATCATGCATGTAAAGAAGAAATTTGGTTAAAAAATTTGTGTTCTAACACTGGGTTTGATGTAGGGCAGATTACAATTTATTCTGATAGTCAAAGTGCTATTTGTCTAGCAAAGAATCCTACTTTCCATGCCAGGATGAAACATATTGATGTGTAGTATCACTTTGTACGAGATATGGTGGAGCATGGAACGGTCTCTTTAGAAAAGGTGGATACTCTGGAAAATGTTGCAGATGAATTGACAAAACCAGTGATCATAGACAAGTATAAGTGGTGTACTAGTTTGATGGGCCTTGGTTTCCATAAAAATTACAAGTTTTGTTGTACTCTAGAGGTGTCAGTAAGATTTTTGTCAAGTGGGAGATTGTTGCAAAAAGTGCCTAAATCGGTATTGACATGGAGCTCCTGAAAGAGCAGTATCACTGAGACTCTTGGAATGTCTTGGTGACGAGCAGCTGTCTTAGAAGATTAGATCATTGTGACCTTGGACTTGTCTTGTCAATAGAATTCATCAACATGACATGATCTATCAGAGTGAGTTTCCAAACTCACTCCGACAAAAGAAGTCTTGGCGACGTCGGCATGACCTTGCGGTTGTCTTGGTGATATCAGCGTGACCAAAAAAGTCAGAGTGACATTACTAACTCATTCCGATGGTAGATGTATAAGTGATGAATATCATCGGGGAGACTCTTGGCGATAGAAGCGTCAGGGAGACTTGTGTTGTTGACATGACCTCCTGATCTTTTGTCGATGGTGTTTCTCTCGCTGATGGATCTTCTCTTGGTGAACGATTGGTATGACTCTTGCTGATATGCATGGTTTAGTGTTCGTTGTCTCATTGAGGAGACATGAGTGTTTGGTGTGACTTCCTAGTGTGTCGCTGATAGTGATTGTCTTGCCGATGGTTTTGAAGATCGGGGAAATTTCACCGAAGTCTGAGTGATAGGAGCCGGTGCCATGTGTGATAGCCAGTGGAAAATCTAACATCGGTTCGACACATTCTTTTGTCTCACCGATGAGCGATAGAGTTGAAATCGGTTGACCAAGCATTTTTCCTATGTGTTCTGTCTTGGACCAATGAGCGATACAGAATGCGAACCGATTGGACAGTTGAACTGTTGTGACCATTTTCTTATGGAAAACAAATAGACAACTTGTGCAAGTGATGAATAGTTCGGTTGAGGGTTTGGTCTGGTTTTTGGTGGGGTTGGTTAGTTGAATGATCAGTGAGTGAATTCCATTGTATGCTAAATGAATGCATTGTAACAGTGTAATTTGATACAAGGTTGATTAGGAATTTTTTGCTGATATAGAATTGTTATCTGGAAAGAAGAGACTGTAACTTGTAAGTAATTTGATTACTGTAATACAATTGATATTTCTTTGGTGTGGTGGGTTTTTCTCCCATAAGGGTTTTCCCATGTAAATCTGGTGTCAATTGTGTTACGTGTTTATTTCTCAATTTTGTTGTTTCTTTCATGTGTGTCTTAATGAACTGTAATTGTAAACATTAAAAGGCATATCTCTCTTCTCCTCTGAGACTTGGCATTAGGAAAATTTGTTCCGCTATTGAATTTTTCCTATCATATATTGTATATATTATGTATATTATATAGTATATAAATTATATTATATATGAATATGTATGCATAGGGGAAGCTTCAAATCTTAAATAAAATAAATAACAAATCTCTATTTTCTTTAGATTTTTATAAACCAAATAATACATAAAACCAATATTATGTATGCTTTTAATATATAATAAATGTATTATATATTAATATATGATAATATATTTAATATATACTATATATTATATATTAAATATTATATGATATATATTATATATATTATATAGTATATAAATTTATATTATATATTAATATGTATGCATAAGGGAAGCTTCAAATCTTATACAATAAGTAACACATATCTATGTTTTTTAGTTTTTTTATAAACCAAATAATATGTAAAACCAATATTATGTTTTATTAATATACAAGTAATGTATTATATATTAATATATCATAATATATTATACATAATATATTATATATAGTATATTTAATATATATACTATATATTATATAATATATAATATATTTAGTAAATAGTATATATTATATAATATATATTTATACTATATAATATATAAATAATATATTATATATATTATATATTTAATATCTTATACTCTCTCTCTCTTGTCTCTCACTCCCACTCTATCTAGATAACTCTCTCTCTTTCTCAGGTCTCTCTCACTCTCCATCTCACCCAAACTAGATAACTCTCTCTCTCTCTCAAGTATCTCCCTCCCTCTATCCCTCCCAAACCCCTCTCTCTCTCTCAGGTCTCTCACTCCCTCTATCTCCCTTTCAAGTCTCTCTCTCCCTCCCTCTATCACCCCCACCCTACCTAGACAACTCTCTCGCCCTCTCTTGTCTCTCTCTCCCACCCTAACTAGATAAAACTCCCTCTCTCTCAGTTCTCTCTCACTCTCCATCTCCCTCTAATCTCTCTTTATCTTTAGTCTCTCCCTCAAACCCTTACTAGATAACTCTCTCTCTCTAGTCTCTCCCACTCCCTCTCTTTCTCAGGTCTCTCCCACTCGCTCTATATCTCTCTCTTAGGTCTCTCCCTACCTCTATCCCTCCCAAAACCATCTCTCTCTCTTAGATCTCTTCCTCACTCTATCTCTCCCTCTCTCCCTCTCTCCTCTCTCTCTCTCTCTCTCTCTCTCTCTCTCTCTCTCTCTCTCTCTCTCTCTCTCTCTCTCTCTCTCTCCCTCTCCCTCTCAAGTCTCTTTCTCCTCTCTCCCTACCTCTATCCCTCCCACCATCTCTCTCTTGGATCTCTCACTCCCTTTATTTCTCCCACACTACCTAGAAAAAATTATCTCAGTCACTCTCTCTCCCTCCCACCCTAACTAGATAACTCTATCTCTCTACAGTCTCTTTAACTCTCCATCTCCCTCTCAGGTCTTTCTCTCTCTATCTCCCTTTCAGGCCTCTCTCTTAGGTCTCTTCCACTCCCTCTCCCTCTTGGGTGTCTCCCACTCCCTCTCTCTCTCTCAAGTCTCTCCCTCAAACACTAACTAGATAACTCTCTCTCTCTCAAGTCTATCTCACTCTTCATATACCTCTCAGTTCTCTCTCTCTCTCTCTTGTATCAAAATTTAATGCCAAATTCTCTCCTCTCTACACTCTTTAGCCATTATTTTATTTTCTACTTATTTGTTCTAAATTTCTTATATTTTATAATAGTTCATCTCTTTGGTCTCATTTTACGTAGTTTTTCAACAATAATCATCAAATACACATATTATCCCAACAACATAAAGGGGACAAAAACCTTGACCAATTATTCTTACTCTTGAGGAGAACAACCAAATAGCTTCTCTTGGTTACTTTTGTTTCCTCCCAATTTTGTTGATGGAATGTGTGATTCATGTTAGGTCTTTATCCTTATATCACATTTCACCATCTTACACTAGTGTGGAAAGCTTCCAAATGTGGATCCAAACCAAGCACATCTCCCACTACTACTACACATAACAATATGAACATCAAAATTAGACTTCAAAATTAAAGTTTCATCTTGTAAGGTTTAACATAGTTTTTAAGGGTTGACAATCAATATTATTTCATGCCTTGAACATGCTTCTACATTTTTTATTCATGTTAACTAGTGTAGTGGAAAGAAAAAATCATCTACCCTTTATGTTTTAATGATATTCATACCATGTTTAAAACCCCCATTTTGACATAGGCTCTGAGTACACAAAAAATAAATGTATGATAGACTTTCATTGCTTCAACATGCTTCTAAATTTTTCATTCATATTGTAGATAATTAAAATTATCCTGATCAATATTGCACATTTGAATTTGATTACTAACACCATTTTTATCTTAAATCCATCTCTTTTCAACCGTTTAATTAAATAATCTTCATTATTTAACTAAATTCATTAGTTTCTCCTATTAATCAAATGATCAATATTATTTGGCTAATTCATTGCCTTTCATTCTAATTTTCATCTTATTTAATTAGGTAATGTGAATTATTTAATTAAATTTCTTATGTCTTCTCATTTGATTAAATAATATTTATTATTTAGTTAAATTTCATTAAACCCCTTTTATTAAATAAAGTTACTTATTTAAAGAAAATCCTAATTTCCTCCATCTTGCACAATTAAGAAATTTCTTAAATTACTTAATTGGCTATTTTCTCTCACCCTTCCTCTTGCAAGGGAATATTCACCTAAAATATTCCTCCATTAGAACTCCTTCAAAATGGAATATTCTTGTAACAAACTTCCTATTTTAAGGAAGTGTACTTCTTTGAATCAACGAGATCCATTGATTAAATCCTTGATCCTTGTCAACTTGATTTCTCATCCATTAATGGGAATCCTTGATCCATTCCTTCACCTCTCATTGCTTTTCATCCATTGATTGATCAAATCAATCTTGACCATTGATTCAACCATTTCTCCTATAAATACTCCTCATTTCTATGAGAAATGGATCCACATACATTTAGAGAAACTAAACTATACTAAATTTTAGAGCCATCTAAATTAGAATTTTATCATTTAATATCTATGTTAGCTTAGAATTGTATCCATTTCATCTCACCTTGCATCCATTTTAGCTTACATTTGATCAGTCTTCATCAATGGAGTTCATTTAAAAGCTTGTTTCAACTAAGGAGTTGGGAAAGGGATGAAATTCCACATCAATGTAGCACCAATCTACTAATGGGATGAGGTTTGAGTCATTAGATTAGTTTCCTTTAAGCATTTATTGTTTGTTATATTTAATGGCTTCTTTATTTGATGTTTTCAAGTATTTTATTCGGAGTTTGACTTAACTAGATAAATCCTAGTTTATTTAGTATGGATCTGGTAGGTTTAGCTTAGGTTATGATAATGCTCACATTCTAGTGCTAGAAGGAGGGCTAAACTAACTAGATTTGATAAAAAATTCTTGAGTTTTCTATTCTTGTCAAGTTCTGAGGTAGAGCGACACTATTGCAATTTGTCAAAGCAACACTTTTGTTGTATTATGGTGTTTTTACTGCATTATGGTGCTATTTATTTATTGAAATGCTATTGGTTTTTGATAGAGCAACACTATCTTGGAGCTCATGTGCTATTTGTTTTGACAAAGAAACACTATTTTTAAACTCTGGTGCTATTGTAAAACTTTGGTGCTATTGTAATGATATAAAGGCGCTACTAAAAAATAACAATGCAAGTTTTTTTTCTTGTTTTGTACTCCATCTTTAAATGGTTATATCTTGGTCATATGGTGGTATTTTTTAGATATTTTTCTTGAAATAGGGTATAATTTCATACTCTTTGCAATGGTGTAAGTGGTTTTCAATTTTGGTAGAGTTAAATTTTCCATTTTTGTACCTAAACTCAAATCACATTGCAACTTGGTCTAGGTTGTAGGGTTTTGATGCTTAATCATTTATCTAACCCTAAAATCTTCTTGTTTTCTTGATTTCATCTAATGTTTGGAACATGGATTGAAGAAAAAAGTGTTCATCAACACTCCTAATGACATCATTTGATTTTATTTTCTAAAAGTGTTTCTAAACATTTGATGAAAGGATAATATGACTTGATTTTTCATTTTATGATATAGCATAGAAAATATTTCAATTTAGATCTAAAACTTATAATCCTGAGTTATTCTGAAGTTGGATAAAATTAAACCAAACATCACATTTAAAATGAGAAACACAAACTTACACTTCATTTTGGTGCAATTGAAATGAACATAACATCTATTTTGGTGCTTTAAAATGAATTGGTGTATTTTGTTCTTGCCATGCTTGTGTAGAATTTTAGTGCATATCCACTCCCCTTGTGCTTTTTTTGATTTTGGGTGAAGAGAAACACTCTAATTTTATTAAAAAAAAATTACCCCAAGGATTTTCTATGTATCATCTCCCCTCACACTTTGTATAATCTTGGGTTAAGAGAAATAGAATTTTCTTGTCTTTATTAGATAAGGGCCTACATATGAGATACATCTGAGAATGGAGAACTCATAAGTGACCTTAAAATCATGTTTACTTGTGAGCTATATAAATTTTGGATAAATTGAAATAAAGTAGCTTAAATCAAGGGTGTGGTAGCATGACAGTTCCTAATCCTCATTCAAAAATAATGAGTTGGGTAGGAATGACTAAAGCTTTAAATAGCTTAATTATGGTTTATAACCCTGTGTTCACGGTGGCACTAAAAACCTTGTCTAGAGGCCAACCAAGTTTTCTAAAACATCCTTTAAAGTAGTGCATGGGAGGTGCACCACTCCCAGAAGTTACCTACCATGTCCGATTTATAGTTGAGGTATAAAGCTTAAGAGTTAATTCTTTTGTACAAAGCTAGGCGTATCAAGATGGTACATTCCTTGACATGGCATATTTGACCCCTCTATAATTTTGGATTTAAAATCATTATTTTAGGGGTGAGGTAAGCCTACTAAGAAGTGGTGTACCTATATTCCTCTAGCTGATTAATGTGACTAATTTTTTTGAGCCAAACTAGTAATTATTATGGAAGAATACTTGAAAAATATCCCCCATGCCCACTGATTCGGTTATACACATTCATTGGTTTCAAAACAACTCAAACAAACATCAACTTGGTCAAAATTTCAAAGCTTTTGTTTATTTTTTAGTACACTTCAAGGACAATATATTGTTGCATACCTCTAACTATATCTTCTTCTTTTTCAAAATAATATATTAGTGGTTTCCTAGTATACTAGACCATATCTCTACTCACATATATATAAGTTAACCTAGTGGCCTATGGCTTAGCTCTTTGATTTTCACAATTTCAAGATTTTGTGGGAAACATTTTTCCTCAAATCATAGACATTCTTAGTCTAAACTTAATCAAGACATTTGATCTGGTAAAATCAATTTCACTAATTAAAGATTAACTCAATTAAACCCACAAAGCATGTACAACTTGCTTTCATTTTCAAACATCCATACTTCCAAAGAAACAAAAAGAAAACATTGAAATTCATACCAAAACATTGTATCAAAGTTCTACCACCCAACAAGCATTGATTTCCTAGGTTTATCACTCCAAGGGTAAAGCATTTTTTCAATACCTTAAATTTGCAAACAAGTCGTTATTTAGGTTTGAAAGATTAGGATCAATCATCCCATCTATATCAAAACATTTTACATCTCACCTCATAAACAACTTTGAAATTTGGACACAACAACCTTCTAGACTTAGATTATCATCAATCAATCCCCTAGCTTAGCTATATGTGTGTGAAGGAATCCTTTTTCATACATTTATTTAAGTTAGCCATCTATCCTAAAGGTCACAATTCTACCTTTAGGATCCACAAGTTTATTACCATCTTTATCCAAAACATCAAATATCAAACCTTTTAGTCTAGTGTTTTCTAAAGCTTAGAATTTCATCATCCATATCACTCACCCCTTTCATCATCCATTCACATAATTGGTCTTAAAAACCTTAGAGGGTTACTTTTACCAAAATTTGAATCAACTAGATAATTCCAAAAATAAAATTCCAACACACTTCTCCCATAGTTGATCCAAAATATATGGTAACAACAAGATCATAAAACAAGAAAAACATGGAGCAAAAAAAAAAAAATCTACTACGAGTGATACCAACCAACAAGAATTTGATCCTAGAATCTACTCAACCCCATCACAAAATATACCACAAACTACACTAGAAAAGGGGTATGAAGTAGATGATGTTACAAAAAACCCACTTGAACTCATCATAGAAAAAATCCTTGAACCACAACAAGATCCCAAAACACACCATATCATCAACACTTTGATTAAGATCAACCCCACAAAATATATTCTATCCTTATCAAAGGAAGGGGCTAAACTCCCTTCAATTTTTGGTTTGAACACAATTAGGGAAAAACCATTAGGAAATGTGGCTTCTATTCCTCAAGCTTCCATCACACAACCCTTGGTACAAGGTTTGACTCAATCTGTCATTCAAACAACTTCATCACATGTACCAAGTAAACCTTTGACTACTAGTCTTGCAACTCACCTTGGAACCAAAATTGGTCTCACTCCAAATCTAGGAATCCACATAACTTTGGGAACACAAGACACAAATACCCCCAAAACAAAAATTAGTCACCAACATTTCATGCCCAACCCTATGCATTCACTACAAGAAATTCCCAAAGTATTCATATTGTCCAAAAAAGTCAAGTGAATCAAACACCCCAAGTGGGTCAACAAGGAAAAGTAAACACCATAATGCAAGGTCAATTCTCCATGAAACAAGGACCATCTTCATCAAACCACCCCATTGACACATCAAATCAAACGGTTCCACTAGTACCTTAAATTAACCAAGGAAACCCATTGATCAAAAATCCCCTCAATCAAGGAAACTCATTAGTCCCAAATTAGTCCCTCAAAATCAAAACAATCAAGGTAACCCTACCAATAAATTTATATCCAAATCATGCCACTAATATTACAACACCAAGTGGCACCATCCCAACCTTTGGTCCCTCAAGTAATGAAAAATCAAATAGGACCACAAGCCTACATTCCTACACCCCAATCTCAAATTTTACAAGGAATGATAGCACAAAATCAAGGATAAAATATATCAAATCCAAATCTAATGTGCAACCCTCAAAATATCATCACACATCAAACACCCCACAATCAACTCAACCCAAAAATCATTCACACCATGGTCCCTCAAAATCCACCACACATTCCACAAAATCAAAATATCACAAGCCAATACATGAAAAAAAGTGAATTTGTCCCAAACTAAAACATCATTTCACAATACCAAGGAAAAATACATTGGATTATCAACAACCTAATGTGAATCAACAAAAAAATCAAGCACACTTATTAGCATAGCAACAATAGGCTCAACTACAAGCCCAACAATAAAAATCTCAACTCCACATGCAACAACAAGAACAATTAAAAGCCCAACAATTACAAGCACAAAAATACGCTAAAAAACAAGTGTTTGTACAATAACAACAACAAAAAAAAAAGTTCTTGCACAACAAAAACAACAATAATGAAAACAACAAGGCTTGTATTATAACCCCCAACAATTATACACTAGCCTGCAACAAAACATATTGAACCCAAATGTAAAAAGATCATACACCACACCTCCACCACTATTACCATCACATAAACAATATCAAAATCCATCATACACCCCATATAACACACCCGCATATCAAAATACCATGTTTAATGCATCTACCATTCCACAACATAACACATGCTCCCCACCAAACCCTCAAGATAATTTTTCCTCATAAATTAGGGCACTCAAACAACAGATCCAAGGCATACTAATGGGGAAAACAAAGAAATAAAATGCACAACAATACTTGTGCCCATACCCCTTTGATAGAAACATTGCAATGATACCTTTCTTGCTTGGATTTGAAGCCACAAAATTTAAAAAATATAAAGAGTGGGGAAATGCGATGGATCACATCAAATAATTTTATGTAACATGTATGCAAGTTACTTATAATTATTCCTATTTTATGCACCTTTTCCCACATAGTTTAGGAGGCTCGGCGATAGATTTGTTCACATTTACCTCTGGGAATTCAAACCTTCCAAAACATAATCGATTGGTTTGTGGATCATTTCTCCTATAACATAGATATGGACATAAGCTTGGAAGAGTTGTACACCCTAAAACAAAATAAGGATGAATCATTCACTATTTTCTTATAATGATGGAGGCAGAGAGCTAGCAAAATAAAATGGCATATTCCTTAAGAGCAACAAATAAGGATCATCATTGCTAATGTGGAAATAGATCTATCACTTCAATTTAAAATGCAATGTGTCACATCATATGAGGAGCTTATCCCTAGGGCCCTTAACATTGAAAGATCCCTTATCACACAAGGAAACATGCAAGAATACAAGGACAACCGCCCATCTACTAGTTCCAATGACAAACCCCAATTTTGGGCTAAGAACAAATATGTTACTACTGATGGTTTTGTTGATGCAAAAGTAGTCCTAAGTGCTCCCAATAAAACAAAAAACAACCAATGAACATGCAACAACCATACACATAGCTACCAAACAATTAACCAACAATCAATGTTGCAAACACTCAAAGAGGACCACAGAGAATAAACAATGCTCCTAAATGACAATTAACTCCCTTAGGGGAACTTCTAGCCCAATATGTGTTGAAGAAGTTGATACAGTCTAATCTTATCACACTCCCAGATTTCAAAAACTACAAAAAGATAGAAGTCGAACCTCCTAGCTATAAAGAGGATCATTTTTTGTGAATTTCACTAATACAAAGGTCATAACACACAAAATTATTTTAGACTCAAGAATATAATCCAAGACCTTATTGAACAAGGATACATTAATTTTGATAAAAAATTAAGGAATGAAAATATAAAAATTTACAAAACTCCTATTCTTGGTCATGGAAAAGAGAAAGATTCAGGAAATACATCAAGGTCAAACAATGTAAACCATACCAATGATACCACAGTGGGAAAAATTTGTGTAACTTATTCATCACAACATGAGGAATCAGGCATGCATCAATATACTACTTTAAAACAAAGTCCACACCAATCAATAGTGTCTAGCAATATTTCATACCCTAATGGCATCTGATATGTATCAGATTGTGATATTCCTCTCTCATGTGAGTCTATGATTGGGCATATTGAAGAATTTATGAAGGAAAAAGAAACATGGACCTACCTAATAAGAGTTGTGAAGACTCTTTCACTAATTTTATACCATCCACCCAAGGGTCATGCCAAGAGGAGGCTCTTGAGGATAAGGAAAGTTGCTCTGAATTCAATTAGCATCAAGAACCCATATACCCACAACATTTCCAAGATTTTCATAATATCTTCCAACCCATGAGTGATAGTTTCTCTACCATAAGTCAAGATGAAGAGATCACTTTAGTAGAGTTCTATCAAGAGATGATGAAAATTTTCTAAGCTATCTTAAACTCCAAAGATATCCCTGACATCACCCATGAGATATTTCCTTTTGATGGACATATATATGTTCTTCATAAAAAATAAGGGTCTACCACTCTTGATATCCTCACACAAGAGTAATTAATAGTCGAGATTCTTGATTCTTACAATGATGAATCATCAAAATCTTCTCAATTGGCATCAACATCTATCGAAATAGTATCAAAAAATAAAGATGTCATGGAATCAGAGAAAATAGTTAATATTCTTGAACAATAGGAACCCATATAAATATGATGTGTTCACGACAAGTCATATTCAGTGTCCATTGATCAAAGGATACATTATCATGGAAAAGGATTAGGTCTTGTTAATACCTTCACAACACTAGGGGAAATCTTGTCTAATGAAAACATCAACATAGGGGCATGAAGGATCCTTATGATGAAAATGTTGTCAACACTACAACTAGTTGTATATTGAATCATCATCCACCCATCATCTCATATACAAATTGGGACCAACATAAAAATAATATTACTATCAAAGCAAGGAGAAGATCATCAAATAAAATGAAGAAAAAATCAAAGAGGACAAAGAAAATAGAAATGGATACTATTGTGTGGTCTCACAACACACCCCATTTTTCCCTTTAGAAAAATGTGGACCCCTTTTTTATTTTCCTCTCTCGCTTTTGCTTTCTTTGGCATTGTTTTGGGGTTGGTAAAATTACAAGTTTCATTTTAAATTTTCTCGATCTTTGCTTAAGTCCTCATTCTTTCCTAGATTCGGTGTCCTGGTCTTTTCATAAAGTTTTTATCAGTTTAATGGAAATTGGAATCCTAGAGTTTTTATGGTTGCATCAAGGATGTTGTATCTTTAATTGGTCCTAGTATCGCTTGGTAAGTCATCACCTAGTATTTGTAAATCTTGGTGGTCGTGTTTTCTTGCATCAGTTAGTCTAGTAGTTGCTTTTCATTTTCTTTAGCCAGAAGTCAAAAATTGAAGGTTTTTGTTATGAAATGTTTGAATCACTTTTGATCTCTCTTGAACCCGGTTCCTCTCTTTGCTCCCAGGTTTCTTTAAAGCTTGGAGGTAGGTGTCTCGGTTCTCGGTAATATTTCCAAGGTTAGGTCCCTAAGGTTGTCAATCTAGGTGATCTTAAATGATCATGTATCTTAAAGGATTTTGCCTCGTAAAAATTAAAGTGACACAAGAGTGGCATGTAAGCTTTTCATGTTGTATTTTCCTCTAGTAGTGAGCACACACAAAAACCTAGGTGTTCATAATTTGAACCCTAATTCACCATTATTACACCTTTATTCAAGAAATTGATGCATTGTAATAGGTAATTAATTAAGGTGGTTAAATACACACATGTACTTGGAATCACCTTGAGCATGCGGTTTATTTTATAGGACTCTACTTCGCGTCATATTACAAATTTGCAAAGGACATTGAACAAACGAAAAAAATACTATGACATGTAAGGAAAGGTAAATTTCAAGAAACTAAGAACTCAACTACCAAGGGTTTTAAGGTTGCATTCTAAAATATTTTCATCATCAGAAGAACCAAGTATGTCTTGAGTAACAAAAAAATTGTCAATCATTTCCATGCATGAAAGTCTTGAGAAAATGGTATTTCCCTTTGAAAAGTGAAATGCCGACTATTTTTATTTGAATTTAACTGAAAGGTGAATTGAAAGTTTTACGAATTGTTAAAAAACTGGTTAAATGTAACCCTCACTCGCACATAAGGCACATACTTCTGATGAAAAACCAAAAGATGAATTCAAATACTGCACTTCACAAGCTATACCAGTTACTGAGATAGCTACTGATACTCATATGGGATTGTCTTCTAATGTTGAATTCCTCACACGGGCACAACAAGAAAATGCTTCTTAGTGCACAAGGAATGTTATAGGAAGAGGGTTTCCACCAGCAATGCAGGCCCTTGAATTAGTTATGGAATGTTTAAACCACTACAACCCAGAAAAAAGGGTCATTAAGAAGGAGGGAAGAACATGTATATGAAAATCTCTTTGAGAAAGGAACTATATACATTTGGGCTTCCTACATTTACTCAAATGTACCATATTGATATGAAGGTGAAAGCCAAAACCTACCTAAGTTCTGAAGAACACAACCATGAAATTATTAACACACAATGGTGCTAGGAGAAAATTACAAAGTAGACAGCCAATTCTAAGGTCTATGTTCAACCTAGATGTTCAAGATATTATAACTATACTGAGCATGATAACTGGATTGCGATATGCTAGTAAATTTGAATCATGGATGTTTGTAATCATATCCAAATTGATGGAAGGCCCTATACTAATGCATTGGGGAAAATTTATTAGCGAAAAATTACATGATCAGATAAAGGCATTTCCAAAGTCTAAATGTTTTTATATGTTGTCACATGTGATCTATTCCTGCACATTAAGGGAAAACAAGCAAGGGTTAAAAAGGATTGGTACTTTGGGAAGAGAAGTAGGAAATAGTTTGATATATGTTCATTTACCTCAAATTACTATTCATGGATACAAGGAGCATTATCGAAGTGTTAATGATGTGTTTTCCATGAAGATGTTTAGTATAATTGAAGGTGACAAAGTCTAAAGATTGTCTTTGGAAGCACAAAGTTTTATTAGACTGATTGAAAGCTGGTACATTCAGTTTACAACTTTCACCTACCTTAGGGTGTGGTGGCACCTTCAAATGTTACAAATTTGAAGTGCCCATTTTGAAAAAATTGCCTCTGCACATTCAAAAGTGCACTTGAAAATCTGCTCAAGTGACCTACTTTGGAAGGTTATAATTTGGATCCTATTAATTTTCATGCAAAAACCCTTGCTAGACCCACTCATGTGACATATGTGATTGCGCATGTCAGTTTTTAGCTTCCCATGATGAGTTTTGACAACGTTTTGAAAAGTGAACTTGGAGGGTTCTGGCACTATTTTGTTGTTTCAGAACTTTCACTTCTGTGAAGTGGCCTCCTTTTTGAGCTTATGTCTCACAAACGGATGATTTTAAGGAAAAAATATTGTTTCTCCCCATTCTCCCCACATTTATATACTTGCCTGTTTGATTTCAGAGTCTCGAGATCTAATTTGCAATTTTTTCGAGATCAAAAGCAAATGTAGTTTAGTTTTTACATCTGCATTTCTGCAATGTTTCAAGGTGATCAACTTTGAGCCCTAATATCTCACCAGTAATAATGATTCAATAAAATCCATCTTGCACATGTACTGAGTGTACCTAAATGATCTAATGTTTCCAGGGGCAACTTGCTAGGAGTTGATTTGATATTTTTTCAAGAAGGTGATTGGGTGAGTTTTAATTGGTCTGGAATAGGTGCAGTTGCAGAAAAGTCCAACTAAGAAACTTTGATAGCAAATATCTTGCACCTCGTGACATCGTTTTCCAAGCCATTTGTTTTACTCCATTCTTGAGTCAAATTTCTACATGCTTGTGCATTTTCATAGCTCTAGGAGGTTGTTTGACCAATTTTCTAGAGCGATTCTAGAGCTCACTTGGGCAGTTTTTCTCACTGTTTAAATATGCCAAAAAATGGATTTTAATGATAACCTAGTTTATGTTTTCACTTCAGATGCATTCAGAGGTAGTTTCAAGTAAATTGAGAATGAAGTTTGTTTCAAAATGATTTTTTTTTTAGTCGGGCCCACATGGGGACTCGACATGCGTTATGCAATTATGAAGTTTAAGGATGAGGTTATACCTCATAGACCTATGGGGAACACAAATGAGCAATCAAGAAGCATGTGTGTTTTGAAAAAAAATATCTTAAGTGAGTTCCAGTTTGATGTTTACAATTAGGAGCCACCATTTGAGACATGTCAAATTGAGTTCTAAATCTCTTGTCAACAATGTGAAAAACAATCAGCCCTTCTCCAAGTAAATGATACATATGATGATGAGGACTTGGTTGAGTATGATGAAAATGAAGGATTTTTTATTAATGAGGATTCCAAATGTTACACCAATGAGAAATAGAATGCAAAGTTACACAGTGAGGGGATGAATCCATGGGGCAGAGGATCACTTAGAGAGCAGACTTTAAGAGCTTCTACCTGCTACAAGCATCTCATAGCATATGATTTAGATATCTGGAAGGGAACTACTCATTACTCTTTCAATACTTTGGTGACTAAACAAGACTTGTTGGATACATACCAACCACCATTTAATAGTTGTGTGGAGCAAGGGTGCACAAGTGGTATCATGTCCTCCTATAATAGAGTTAACAAAGTCCCTCCTTGTGCTGATTATGACCTCCTTACCAACAATGCAAGACATGATTGGGGATTTCATGTCTACATCACCTCAGATTGTGATGCTATTTCAATCATGTACACTACTCATCATTATAAATCAACTTGCACTTGCAATGAAAATATTTATCAAAATTGTTTGAGGAAATTCTATTTTGGCATCATGGAGGTATCCATTGTGCGTTTTGGAGAGGGGCATTCCAATGTATGATAGGGAATTTCATGGTGAATGGTTTAGAGAAAAATAAACCATTCACACCATGCCAGAAGGAGTAGATGCAAATAATTTCTTCTATAGACATTTACGAGGGGCTGCACACTTTTAAAGGGATAAATAATTATTCTAGAAAGGAATTTGCATCGACATGGAAATGTTTTTGCTACAAAATGAATGATGGAACCATTTTTTCAGGCTAAAAAGGGTTTGTTTGATATTATGAATGAAACGCTTACATAATACATTAGACACCAAAAGGAGCTCAAATGATTCTCAGAAGAAGATTTGGAAGCTTCAAAGATTGAAGCACTAAACCAACACTGAGATAGCTGCCACCATGCATATGTTGAGAATACGAACATTCATCAAAGAATAGAGAAGGGAGAAATCCAAGGATCGACATGGCTCTATGAGAAGGATAGTGTTTATTTTGGGCTATCATGGGATAAAGTCACAACACTATTTAATCTATTCTTGGCTGCTTGAACAATAGGTGATACTGAAGGGGCTCGAACCATTGTGAAATCTAGGGAATTTTTTGAAATGCTTAAACTATAGGGGGTGACCCTCTTGATAACTAAGGGAACAATGGAAGCTGCATAGTGTGAATCATATGTGGAGATACCACTGGGAAATTGAAATCATCCCAAGTTATGTGCCATAGGAGGGATCTAAAGAGTGAGTTAATACATCATGAAATGCTTGTGAATGGTTGGAAGTAACAAAGCAGAACCTACCAAATGCAAAGTTAGGGCAGAGAAATAAGATCACTGGCAGAGAAGAGGCAAGGCCACATGGCAAAATCTCATGCATTGCGCAGGGCTAGGGATGATGTCACACAAAGAGTTGTGCGATGTGCATGATTTGGCCACGTGGAGTGTGGGACCAAGGCATTTTAAAGGCACAGGTATTTTTTTTTTTTAAAAGGCCCATGGTAAATATTAAGGTAGGGGTGGGTGCAATATTTCAGTGGGCCGATAAAGAATGGCCTTCACCAAATATTTTAAAGGTAAAAAATTTTAATATTTCCAAGCAAGCATTTGAAAAGTGGTGGGTAAAAGTTCTAAAATATTTTCTCGATAATGTAATATGGGGTTTATATTTTTCAAAGGCAATGCACTTTAAATGGGCCGGGTAAAAGCACAATTAAAGTCTCCTTTGCCAGATGATTTTCTTAAAGGTTTTCAGTTTTTGTAAAGTGAAACCAAAAAGCTTATGGGTGAATGTTTTAAATAAAATATTTAAAACATTATGAGCAGATGGAAATTTGAACTAAATACCTCCTTAATAATAAAGTTAATATTCTCTACTGGAAGTGTAAATATGAAGTGCAACTACATCAAGTAAAAATGCATAAATGAAAATATTTTCACGGGAAAACAATGTAATTATTTCATCAAACTGCAAGGTAAAGATGAAAGAGGAGGTGGAAATTTTGCAAGAAAATATATTTTCAGTTATAGAAGGACAGAGGAAAGAATACTTTTTGAAAGGTAAAGATGAAAAAGGAGGTGAAAATTTTGTTACTACAAAGGATGAGTGAAGAGAAAATATATTTTTAGTTTTTGGTTGCTGATTAAGGGAGATGAAGTTTCCATGTGTCTTCAACAAATTGATTCTAGGGCTTCTTCTATTTTCTTCTTCCTTCTATATCTTCTCTTCTTTTCTCATTGTAGAGGGTTCGATTTTTTGGGTCTTTTGATGATATGGGGAGGATTTAGCTCAATTTTGAAGCATTTTGTAAAGGAGGTCAATGAATAGATTAGTACATTGTCTTGGTTAGGGGTTATATGTAACAGTCTGAAATGAGTTTTATAGAAATTTCTGATATCGAAACAAATCTTAGTTTTGAGACAAATACTCTCCTCTATATCTCCTTTGCAAATTATGAATGAAAATATCAAGGGTAGTTTCATTTGTCTTCAATGGTTAAGTTGAATGTATGGATCTATTTTTTCTTTAACTCAAAGAGGTAATTAAATGTTTGAAGGGAGTCAAAAATTTGTAAAGGGTTGCATAGGATTTTGATAAGAAGTTATGTCTCAGGCGTTGTGAGTTCTCATAATGCAAAACATTATGATAATAGTCCACATATTTCTAGATTCATTAATTGATATATTACTGGTTGTTGCATATTTGACTCCATTTACTCGATTGATGAAGCACTAGTCCATTTATGGACAATAATGAAGCAATTTAATTGATAATACCCTAGATTGGGGATTCAAAAATGAGAATAAAATTATAAATCATTAAATATTTCAACTATGATGTATGTGCTTAAAGTATCATTCCATTCCTAGTAGTAGGTAGTTATTTGTGTAAAGGTCATCCAAACCTTTGATGAATAATGTCTATTTTCACTTAGTAGGAACACATTTGTGTATAGAAGTGTTCTTGAGGAATTGAACATCAAATTAATATAATAAGGAATACCCTCCTTGGTCCCATAGAGCCTAAAGAGTAGGATAAAATACCTAAGAATCATTTTCTCGTTATTTGGCCACTAGCTTTTGTAGTTCTTGAATATAAGGGTTGGCAATCCTTTGGGGAATTTTAAAGCTTAGCTGGAAAAAAAACCAATAGATTGGCGACTCGGATGGGGAGAAATGAATCATGTACTTAATTATGTCCTAGAATCTCTAGTGAAAATTTTCTGAAATCCATTTGGAAAGAGTCAAACAAAGGAATGACTGGTTTAGATGTTCAAGAAGTTCCAGATCTGTAAATTGATGTGTAGTAGCCCAAATTCAAAAGACTGTGAAGAGACTCTGTTGGAAAAACTCAGAGAATTTATTTATATTGATAAAGATATCCTTACTTCAAAGGTTTTCCTCTTGTTGAAGAGGTGGTTACTCTTCTCTACAATTTATGCACATGAAGGGTTGTTTGTTATTGTGACTTGAAAATTCTCTACTCAAAGTTGCAACAGTTGGATATGTGAAGGTACATGGTTATTTGCATATTTTCATTTCCTGGATCCGTCATATTGAATGTAATTGTTGTTTCATTTAAAGTATTTTTCTAAGTATTCACAAATTAGTATAGATGGTTAGAATTAATTTGTATATCCCAGGGATTTCCTTTCATTTTTCATTTTCATATGTTTCAAGCCTAGCTTACCACCATATTATCAATTATCCTAGTAATCCTTCATATTGTCATGGTTATGATTATGCACAATTACTTAAACCCAAATTTTCATATATCTATGGATCACCAAGTTGAAATAACCATACCATTAGATACTTTAATATAGCTTGTTAAGAAGCTTCAAAGGTCTAATAATCCTCAAACATTTGATGTTGCAAAGTACATGAAACCAAGAGTGGACAAGCCTAGGATAAGGCTAGAATGGAAAGTTGTGTTTGAGAGAAAAATTAAAGAGATGAAAAAAAGGCACCAGATGTCTCTACAAGCCTAGTTAAGAGATAATCATACTATATCTACTTTCCAAATTACTACACCTTTTTTCAATTCCTTTGATCCATTGTATAACCAATTAGATTTTTCATGGGTTGACTACAAGGTTGAAAGTATGCCAAATCAAGTCTATAAACAGATGCCTAGATTTGATGGATACAAAGTATATGAAGGAGATGCACATATCCAAAGTTTTTCTACCTTTATGGAGAAACATTCATTTGGAAATAAGGATATGTTGATGAGATTTTTTGTTAGATCTCTTGATGTTAGAGCTAGGGATTGGTACTTAAGTTTTCTTGAGAAGACTTCTCTACTGGGATAAACTGGTGGATGCTTATAGAGAAGAATTTGAAAGAGAACCTTTTGACCATGTCACAAGGTTAAGAGAAATTAAAATACAAGATGGAGATTCAAGCATTGATTTCAGTCAGATTTTTTGTTGCTCTTTTATTAGTCCCTAAAAAATTTAGACCTAGTACTCTAGATTGTATTCATATGTACTTTGAAGCTTTTTAGGAAGGATCTAATGCATTGTTAAAATATTTTAGAATATAAAATATGCAGATGTCTTACACATTTTTAGATAATTTAGACAAAAAGAGGAATGAATATGTACACAGTCTGTTATCTTCAATTGTGGGTAAAGATGTTGATGAAATTAGCAACTTTGTGAATGCGAATGATCAAATGTATTAATCTGAAACACAACTAAGTGCATGCTCGAGAAAGAAGAAGTTAAGAATGGTGAAATATGTATCATTAATGCTAATGCCAATGGTAATGTTTGTGTCTTTCCTTGAGAGGATGTGAATGAAAAACTTAATGAAGACACCCAGTTCGATGCTAAAATGCAAAAAGATGTATATTATTGTAATGACAACCCAAAATTGAGCAAGAATGAACAAGTGGACAACTTGTTCTCTATGATGGACTATGACCAATATTTTGAAAAGGTTATTGGTGATTCAATCTCCTATGATTGGGAAAATCTAGTTTATGATTAGTCCATTGAGTTTTCAGCTTTTGATGATGGTGACACCATGATGTATCCTAATTTGCAATTTGGTAGTGCATACAGTTTTAGTGGAGGTCAAGGTGAAGAAGTGGTTGAAAGAATGGATCAAAACAATGGTATATTAAGCAGTGAAATTTTTTCAAAAATGTTGACCACAAAATATAAAAAATGTACACATGTTGATAACCCCCCGTTATTGTGCTACCCATATTGATTTTGAAAGTGATGATAATCCTCACTGTGCAAGGTATGATTCATGTGTTTTTTATTCTCCTTCCAATTATGAACTAGTTGGTCAACATAATGATAATGTGGATGAAGATGAGAAGAAATTTGATTGTAATGATGCATTGTATGATGAGTATGAAAGTATGGATACTGATGCAAGTTTATAAATCTCTTTTGATGAATTAGAAGTAGCAAATGACCATGATTTTTGTGTACCCAATGAGCCAAGTCTTTAGGACTTTAATGCAGATTTAGAAAGTCTTTAATGAGTTTTATAGAAATTATTGATATCGAAAAAAATATTAGTTCTGAGACAAATACTCTCCTCTATATTTGCTTTACAAATTATGAATGAAAATATCAAGGGCCTTTTCATTTGTCTTCAATGGTTAAGTTGAATGTATGGATTTGTTTTTTCTTTAACTCAAAGAGTTAATTAAATGCTTGAAGGGAGACACAGATTTGTAAAGGGTTGCATAGGATTTTGATAAGAAGTTATGTCTCAAGCACTGTGAGTTCTCATAATGTAAAGAATTATGATAATAGTCCACATATTTCTAGATTCATTAATTGATATATTACTGGTTGTTGCATATTTGACTCCATTTACCTGATTGATGAAATATTGGTCCATTTGTGGATAATAATGAAGCAATTGAGTTGATAATACCTCAGATTGGGGGTTCAAAAATGAAAATAAAATTATAAATCATTAAATCTTTCAAATATGATGTATGTGCTTAAATTATAATTTAATTCCTAGTAGTAGGTAGATATTTGTGTAAAGGTCAACCAAACCTTTGATGAATAATGTCTATTTGCACTTAGTAGGAACAAATCTATGTATAGAAGTGTTCTTGAGGCATTGAACATCAAATACACACAATAAGGAATACCCTCCTTGGTCCCATAGAGCCTAAATAGTAGGAGCAAAGACCTAAGAATCCTTTACTCATTAGTGTTATTAGAATTGGTAAGATAGTTAAAGTTGTCCCAATCTCTTTATAACATGACTTATAAAAAATATTCTTTCAAATTTCCTATTGTAATAGGGAACTATACATGTAGTGCAATTAGAGAAACCAATTTGTGTGAAGAGCAGTTAAAAATTTATAATTTGGAATACTTTTTACTCCAAAGAAAGTATTATGACCCAGAAGGGAATATTTCCAAGAATATATTTGATTATTGTACTCATGTTCAGCATATGGAAGACTATTGGCTAAACTATGATGATGAACACAAAGTAAGAAAAAGAGAATATGAAAGAATGTTATTGGAATCTGCATGAATTCTCAAGATTCATGATGTTCCAGATCATATGGAGAAAGATGATGGTGAAGTGTTGAATAAGGCTTACAATAAAAATAGTATATGATGAATGTATTCCAGACCCAAGTTATGAAAGTAAGGAAAAAATATTAGTGGAGGAATTATTTGCATCGTTTCTACTATAGACTCAACATTGGATAGATTATTTTTGTAAAGCTTTAAGAAATAAAGGAATACAACCTACATACTCAGAAGATACAATAAATAAACAGATAGAAGAGAATGAGTTTGAGTGTGGGGAACCTGCAAAGGAAAAGATGAAATATGGTAAAGTTGTTGCTGGTATGCACATTGAAGAGAGAACCCCTGAGGCTCCAAGCCAAGGAGTTTCATTAAAACAAGTTGGTAAGCATAAAGATATCAAGTCAGGAAAAGTTTAATCAAAAGTAAAACCAAAAGTGGCATCTTCTTCCACAACAAAACCAAAGACTGGGCATACAATTGATGAAGAGGTGGGGATAATAGAAAATACTGGTACACAGACAAGGTTTTCATCTTAGAGAGCTACAACATTATTCACTTCTCCCCCTTTAGTTAATATGGCTACTGTAAAACATGCACTAGGAAAAATAAATGTAGTTTTAGATAAAGTTTATAAGAGATATGAAGCTAAGATTAAAGAACAAATGGATAAATGGGGTGCCATGTGGGAGTGAGTAAAAGAAAATAATTCCAAAGATAAACCCATGGTACAATCAATGGTGGAAGAAATTCCAGATACAAGGTCAATTCCTATAAATTTTGTAGAAGAAGAATTCATAAAAGGAACACTCGCTTCATAATCAGGGAACCCTGTTGTTCTTGAAATGGAAACAAGGGAGACTACTGGATAGAATCCTACTAGTGATATTATTATTGAAGATACCTTTGATTACCAACCATTTCTATGGAATGATCAAAATGATAATGAGAAATCGTAGGTCTTTGAAAAACAAAAGGAAGAATAGGTTGAAATTGAAAATGAAGAACCTTCACAAGTTTCAAGTGATAAGGTTAGAGATGAAGAAAATATTGATGTGACATGATATGAAGAAGGTGATGTCCTAGGAACTGATTTTGAACATCTAGCTAGATAGGAAAATACAAGTCTTGAAACCAAAGAGACTATGTTGAATCTCAAAAATCGAGAATCTATGCCAGAAAATACTAAAGATGTTCGTATTTCAGAGGACATAATAGATAAAGTTGAAGATGTAAGAGAAGAGGTTCCTAAAAAAACTGAAAACTAGGAATGAAGAAGTGTTAGAGAGGTAGAACATGACGAAGATGAACCTGATTGGTTAATCAGAGAGTTAACTTCCCAATTGGAAGTGGAAGTCGTACCTCTAGATCTTAAAAGTTTTATGCAAGAAGTTGAGACTCCTAAGCCTAGGTGAAGAGCTAAAAAAAAACATTTTATACAAAAGAATATAGATGGAGGAAAAACAATCTATATAGCTATCATAATATTTGATAAATATAGACATGAGATAATGCCTAAGGAGTATAAGATAATAGGTATCAATGTTGGACACTCATCCTAGACACAAGAATTAGAATAAATGAAGATGAATTTAGAAACAACAATTGCCAAGGTACAAAAAATTAAATAGAAGAAAAGAGAGTTGAAAGAATTTGTTGCTAGCCTAGAGAATTTTGTAAAGTCATTGACCCAATCTGGTCAAGCATAGACTGAATTGCTTCAAAAATATTATGGTGACAACTGGCATATGCCATGTGCTACATTTTTTATTTTCTATTTTTTATTCTCTTGATAGACTTTAAGTTTGAAATCTTGGGGCCTTCTTCCTATAAAAGGCCATTTATTGCTTTACTTTTATTTTAAGTTTAGAATTTGTGGATGTCGAAAGAGCCAAAATTTCTCCAATTTTTTTTTCCTGTCCTCTGAATCATTCCAGACTAAAAACTTGTATGCACATATAAATTAATCAATATCGAAGCCAATTTGATAGCTACCTACCTCATATATCTTTTTCAGTTGGTTTTTTTAGTTCAACCAAACAAAACTGTGTGTTGCACCATTTAAGGGTGCATACAAAACCTACTCGGTGTCCAAACTAAAACCCCCTTTTCAAAACCTCACACTGTTTTATACCTAGCTATGAAATAATATGGTAAAGTATAGAGCAATTTTATTTGATTTGATTAAATCTTGGGGCATGCATGGAGAATAACCAGGAGAAATTTTATTTTTTCAATATTTTAATACTTTATTTTAGATTAGATGTTTAAATTTCTAAAAATGTTCCAAAAAAATAGATGAATGAATGAAAATTTATTGAAAATATTTTATTTCCATTAAATTCTCAATGCTTAAAGCTAAATCTACTTAAGTGGGTTTTTTTTTTATGTTCATGAAATATTATTGCAAATCTTTTGATTTCATGAGATTATTTTATGATCGAACTAGAAATATTTTATCTAATGCTTAGGATTCTTAATGAAACTAGAGATCTAACCATAGACCCCTTGAGATTAATAGAAATATCAAATAATACCCTGAAGCAAACCTAGTATGGTCAAGACCTGACTACCAGAGACTTGATATTGAGTTGAGTCAACCTTTTCCTATAACAGAGACACCCTAAGGTTGCCCTGGTTAAGTCTTTCAAGAAGATAGGTTCTTCGTAGTTTGTCTATGATAATTTTATCTGTAATGTTGTTGTGAGTGACATCATCATAAAAAAGAACTAGTGCTAGAAGGGGGGCCTCATGTTTATCCTTTTAGTTTCTTTAGGTTTGAAATTAGATTTTCGTACAGACACTAGATCTCAATCTGGTGATCCTCATGTGACTTTAGTCGAGCTTAGTGGTAAAACGCCTTCTAGACCTAATTTTTTTGGAAGTGTAAGTACAAAATCAAAAAATCTAACTGATGTTATACCACCACTACCTCCCATAGTGATGGATTTCTTCAACATAGAGTCATCGATTCAATTTGTTGTGTATAATGATTTACCAAAAGTCCTAAAAAGTTGTGTCCTAATTATTATCTTCACAAAGATGTGGAAGAACATATCATTATCTTTAAGGATGCATTTTTTAGAGCCATGATTCAACATGAAGATGTTGTGCATAGGTTGTTCTCGTATATCTTAAGTGATGAGATTTACCAGTGGTATATCAACCTACCTCGTAACTCGGTTAGATCATGGAAAGATATGAAAATTCAGATTTTGGCCAAATTTAGAACATCGATTGATCATTCCTTGTTATATCATTAATTTTATCAAATCAAGAGGTTTGATGGAGAACCTATAACTGCTTTTAATGGCAGGTTCTAGAAGGGTTATTCTAGGTTACATGCACCTTATTTAGTGTATATTTTTTTTGCTATTGTAGTCTATTATACAAAAGTAGATCCTTTAACTACTATGTTTGTGAAGTGAAGGGGAAATCCTCCCACTACTTTACCTGAAGCCTATGCTAAAGTTGTAAGTGTAAATTTAGAAATGAAACACCTCGAAAGTGGATTGTCTGCAAATGGAGGAAATGGATGGAATAATTATCATTTCTTGAGTGTGAATGGAGTCCCTTTAAATCATTCAATGAATCCTAATTATTTTTCTTCAGTGGTCTAGAATGGGACATTTTCTTAGAATACTTTCTATCAACTAGGAAATAGTCAAGCTTTAGTCCCTCACCATGGTCCAGCTATCATAGAGCTACATCTTAATAGAAATTCTTTCTTATCACAAACTCGAAAAAGTCAAAATGCTAAAATTATAGATGATAAGGAAGAAATAGAGAAATTACAACTCAACTTAAAATATTAACCACAAAGGTTACACAATTAATAAATCAAAACATCTATTCTCAAAATAACAATTAGAATTCGCAAAGTCAAGTGTATAACGCTCCTAGACCACCTAGACCTTGGAACACACGACCAAATAATGGAGGGATATCCACACCTTTAGATAACACTAATCCTTATAATGATATATCCACGTCAAAGGTGAGTTTAGGTGACATTGTAATGAATAATTGGTGTAGAATTCATAATACAAATGCTCAAGCTAAAGTGGACTGTCCATAGTTTAAAACTAGTTCAAATATTTTTTTGGCTACTACACATTACAATGAATAGTGTGACTCCCATCCTCCTAAAGTAAATGAATTGGTATCAGTAGGATATGATTATGCTTTAGTTCTTGAAAGTTACGAATGTATCAAGTCACTTACTGTTGATAAGAGTTATACTCATGAATATGAAGGAGATAGTTCAACCATGATTTTAGAAACATATATGTTTCCTTATGAAGATGAAAATGAACCTCAAGATGAAGTTGACAAAATTCATTCTTTTCAACAATATTAGAAAGGTCATAGTTATAACCTAAGAAGTAACATGAATGGTGGAGATAAATTCAATGGGTCATTGACCATGTCAATTCCGCCTAACAACTTTAATACTCTACCTGATGATAAATCAAGCAATACTCAAGGGTTACCTAAGGTAACCTCTCATTATAATTCATCAAATGTTTCACAAAGTGAAAAGTTAGATTCTGCTAATCAAAACGACTTGAATAATTATTTAGCAGAAGAAATCAAAAAGGTAATAATCAACCTTTCTTTATCAGAATTTCTCAAAATAACTTTGATCAGGAAAAATTTCTTAAACACTTTAGAAGATCTTCCAAAGGAAATAAAAATTAGGGAATCTCAGGTGAAAGATAATTTCATTAAGGAAAAATACAAGAACATTGTTCCTATGGTGGATGTGTAAGTAGCCTTTTACAAAGGAATATTAGAATCCCCACCATTTTTGCTCACATGGAGAATATTTGGTAAAAATATTCATAATTGTTTAGTAGACTCTGGAGCATCTACTAATGTGATTCCTTTGTCCATATGTCAAATGCTAGGGTTAACTCCATCAAGTTCTTTAAATAAAGTTACTCAACTTGAAAAAACTGAAGTAAATTTAGTTGGAGAGTTAACTAATATTCACATGTAGCTAGCATCGAATCCCATGATTCAGTATTATATAGATAATTAGGTCATCGAGATACCTGATACTTACAACATGTTATTGAGCAGAGATTGGTCAAAGAATTTGAATGGATATATGGCCACATATTTCTCACAGATGTGGTTACCATGGAAAGGAGCTCCTAATCAAATTAGAATTGAAAGAGAACAACATATGAAATATATGATCACTGATTATGATCAGAAAAATGAAGTTCTATATATTGATGTAGAACTAGGGGTTTATAATATTCAAAGATCAGAAGTTAAAATAGAAGAATTATTTACATGCAATGATGAAAATAATAATTAGATAACTCTTGGAATTGATGTTTTAATTGAATCAGATTGTGATTATGATAATTTTTTGAAGAATATTGTTACAGAAGCTCTAAAGAGCGGTAAAATTGAAATTTCATTAAAAAGTTTTTTACTGTAGGATTGGTGTAGGTTACACAACTTTGCACATTTAGAAGACAGTTGCATGATGTGCTTGAAAATAATTCACAAAATCAAGAGCCAGTACTATCTAGAACACGTTAAGATCAAAAGGTCTAAACAAGAAATACACAAAAACAAAGTCCAAGTTACACAAACTGAAAAGGATAATTTGGTAACTCTTAAGAATGGTAAGTCTCAAGTTATAGATGATCAAGCCTAGATTATTAAGTTTGATAGATCCAAATCAAAACAAGTAATTATAATTGGGAGCGAACTCATCAACCTGCAAGGTAAATATTTTCTTACCACTTATCGATTGCAATTTCAATGTAATAACATGGTAGAATATGAAGCCCTTGTTCATGTCTTGATGCTCACAATCAAGAAGAAAGTAAAAATTATTAAGGTGTTTGGTGATTCCAAATTGGTAGTTAGACAAGTTTGAAAGCAGTACATTTGTCACTACAAATGATTTTCCAATTACCAATATAGAGTATGGTATCTAATAAAAGACTTTGATGCTTTCAACATTACTCACATTCCAAGAAGATTTAATCAAAGAGCCAATTATTTGGTTATTGTTGCCAATGCTTTAGAACCTTTAGATACCTTAGATTTGAGAAGATTTACAGCAGAACTAGTACAGTTACCTTCGGTTCTCGATAATGTTACAAATTTGTAAGTGTTTGAAGATGGTTGACACATATTGGAATTTATTACTAACTCTGGTATCTTTGAAGAAAAAATAATTGAATAAATAGATATCTTTGATGACAAAATTCAAGATGAAGAATTAGCTCAAGCTAAAGGTAATAATATTTTGAAAGGGATAATTGAGTTGGAATGACTATTTGACATCGATCAGATAGTTCGAGAGAAAGACTTTCCCCAAAGTGATGGAGGGCAATCCGAGTCACACAATTCGCATACTAAAGAAGATCCTAAGAATGTGCTTATAGGAAAGGTCTATACCAAATAATAAAAGAGAAATATCGCTTAGGAACTCAAAGAATATTTGAAAGTTATAGAATGGACATACAAAGATTTGAAAACCTATGATACTTCCTTCATCACACATACAATACCACTAAAGCCTGATGCAAAGCCTTTCTGATAGAAACAACAACTAGTAAATGCACTCTTAGAACCACTAATCCAAAAGGAAGTACAAAATCTTCTCTCATACTGAATAATATTTCCAATCAAACATTCTACTTGGGTGGAAAATTTTGTACCTTTAAGGAAGAAGAATGGAAACATATGGTTGTGCGTAGATTTCCAGAATCTTAACAAGGTGTCTGAAAAAGATAATTATCCACTACCTTCACTAGAATAATTTTTACAGATAGTTACTGGTTCACAAATGATGTCCTTTTTGGATAGAGTCTCTGGATATAATCAAGTAATGGTAGTGAAGGAAGATGAAATGAAGACAACATGCATGACGAAGTGGGGAACTTTTTCCTACAAAAGGATACCATTTGGATTGATAAATCTCAAAGCTACGTTTTAGAGAGCTACAGATTATTCTTTTAAGGATTTGATAGGAAAATGTATTATCATCTACATGGATAACCTCATAGTATTTTATAAGAATAGAGGAGATCATGTTTCGACAAGATCTCAGAGTCATATTGCGAAAGTGTGAAACTTTAAAAGTTTCACTAAATCCTAAGAAATATATTTTTTGGGTGACTGAGGGTAAACTATTGGGACACATTATTTCTGAAAGAGGTATTCAATAGACCTAGACAGAGTGAGTGCATTTTTGAAGTTACAACCCCCGAGAAGTTAAAAAGAATTGAAATCATATTTTGGTAAGATCAATTTTGTCTAGAAATTTATTACCGAATTTGCCGAAATAGTAAAACCACTCAATGATATGTTGAAGAAAGATGCAAAAATAGAGTTGAAAAATAAGGCTAAGCTTGCCTTCAAAAATATAAAATCTGCAATTACAAATGCACTGGTACTGGTAAGTCCAGATTATGTTAAACCTTTTTATATTTACTCTTTTGCTTCTAGTCATACTTGTGTAGCAGTACTAACACAGAAGGGTGAGAACAAATAATATAATATTATTTATTTTATGAGTGCTCCATTTAAATAAGTGGGGCTAAGATACACATATTTTTAGAAACAATCCTTTGCTTTGTTTAAAGTAGTATGAAAATTTAGGAATTACATTCTAAGGAGTGCAATCAAATCTATTATTCTAGATGCTACAGTTAAAATGTTGTTAACACAGAGTGAGCTCAGAGAAAAGAGAGCCAAATGGGTTACAATTTTGCAAGAGTTTTATTTAGAATTTATACCCATGAAACTGGTTCAAGGACAAGCTTTGGTTAAATCTATTGCAGAGATAGATCCACAAATATGTAGCCAACAATATACTTTGGATGTAAAAGATCAAGAAGATTGGTATTCCGATATATGGCATTATTTGTTCACCCATAATTTCCCCGATCATATGCAAAAAATCAAAGAAGAGATCTTAAGATAAAATAACAAAGTTACATGATCAAATGAGGAGATCTATTTAAAAGAAATCATGAAGGAATCTATTCAAGATGTTTGAATAGAACAAAAGCGAATGAATTGTTGTAGAAATTGCATGATAAGTTTGAAACAACTCATGGAGCACCTTTAGCCACTACACACCTCATCTTGAGAGTTGGTTATTACTGGCCAGTTATTTTAAAGATACATATGAACATGTGAAATACTGTTATACATGTCAAACTTTAGCAGATAAAGAAAGATTCAATGCTCAACCATTACAATCGGTGATGGAGATGCACTCTTTTTCACAATGGGGGATATATTTCATTGGTACTATCAATCCTCCATCATCTGCAGGTCAATATTTTATATTAAGTACTACAGATTATTGTACCAGATGGACTGAAGCATGTCCTAGCAAACAATGCACCACAAAGGTGGTAACCAAATTTTTGGAGGAAAATCTTATTATCAGTTTTGGAGTACCATACATGCTAGTATGTGATAATGGCCCTATGTTTTCTTTATTAAAGTTTTTCAATTGGGAATTTGAATACAGTATAACATTAAAATTCTCATCTGACCATTATTCAAAGCGAAATGGATTAGCAGAGTCATCAAATAAAAATCTGTTAGATATAATTAAAAAATTGGTTGAAAAGAATCCTAGAGAATGGAATTATTTATTTAAATTCACCCTTTGCATAGATCATACTAGGATGAAATTTGTGTTGGGAAATACTCCTTACCACCTAGTTTATGGGGTAGATCCTATATTTCCAATAAATTTGAAAATTCCTACTTGGCAATTTTCTCAAGAATATATTGGATTAGATGATCAAACTGAAGTTCAACTGTTGTAATTGATGCATCTAGATGAAAAACGTACCTGAGCTAAAGATCATTTTTCTAGGCATAAATCTACAGTAAAACAATGGTTTGATAAAAGGGGTAGATTAAAAACTTCTAGAATATCGGACTTAGACTTGTATTGGAACAAAGCCCATGAACCTAAAGGTGAACATGGTAAGTTTGACAAGCTGTGGATAGGTCCTTATCAAGTTTCTAAAATTTTAGGTGATAACACCTATACGCTCAAAACTTGGACTAGTGAGGATGTCCCATTGCCTATCAATGGGCATTTTCTGAAGCATTATTTCCAGTCATAGTTTTTGTAAATAGGTTTTATTTTTAGATAGTTTTGTTGTTTCTTTGTAAATAGTCATTTTCTGCTTTGTTTTGTTCGCTTTTTTTGGATGTTGCGTCGTTAGGTTATACAATGGTTGGCAAATTTTGAAGGTGAAAAGGGTAATAGAATGACAATTCTAGAAATTTGATCTATGTTTCGACCGAAATTTGTCCTTTAATTAGAAGTAATTGGTGAATTGTTTGGTTCTTTTTACTCTAGTTAGCATAAATCATTCAGTTGATGTTGAGCTACAAACACCCATATCTTAAATCATTCTACTAAAATTTGGTATAGCAGTTATTTGCATTGAGTGAAATACAAAAGGCTACCTTTTCTACCAATGTAATTCCCAACCTAATAGTGGGATTCATTGCTTGCAAGTTGAAATGAGCTATCATTGAAATATCAAAAAATGAGAGAAAATTTTGAAATAAGCTATAAAAGAAATATCAAAAGAAAGAAATCAACTCTATAGCCTGTCCAAATATCTTTACCAAGGCTATAGATGCTTGACTAGTAGTAGAGCTATGTTTGGGTGAATTATAGAGATAAGCTTGTTAGGGCTATAGGCGTCTGACTGGCAACAAGGCTCTCTCCATGGTTGGCTTAAAAGTGAATTGCCAAATTATGTAGGTCAATGTAAATAGTTGCTATTATCTAAGGTTGTTGTAGTGAAAATAATTAATTGCACACACATGAGCTCAATAATACTTAATATTGTATGCTAGCTGAAGTGGGATTGGAATGTCAGAATGAAGATCTAACTATTTAAAATTAGAAGACTAAAAAAGTTGAAACATGGTTTTTAGATCCAAAACTTACTTTCTATTGTTTTGTTTTGTTTTTTGGTTGCTAGTTGTTGTGTGGTCTCACAACACGCCCCATTTTTCCCCTTGGAAAAATGTGGACCCCTTTTTTCTTTTCCTCTTGCTTTCACTTGCTTTGGAATTCTTTTGGGGGTTAGTAATATTGCAAGTTTCATTTTAAATTTGATTGATTTTTGCTTAAGTCCTTGATCTTTCCTGGATTTGATGTCTCGATATTTTCATTAAAAAATTTATCAGTTTACCCGAAACTAGAATCCCAGAGTTGTTGTGGTTGCATCAAGGATGTTGTATCTTTAATTGGTCCTAGTCCCACCCGATAAGTAGTCACCCGGTATGTTGTATCTAGTAGTGACCATGTACATGAAAGTCTCAAGAAGATGGTATTTCCCTTTGAAAACTAAAATGTTGATAATTTTGATTTCAATTTAACCAAAAGGTTAATTGAAAGTTCTATGAATTCTTAAAAAACTGGTTAAAATTAACCCTAACTTATAGATAAGGCACATATTTGAAAATGCAGAATACACTGACAAAAATGAGTGCTTCTGAAGCAAAACTAGAAGATGAATTCAAATACTGCACTTCACAAGCTATATCAATCGGTGGGATAGTTATTGATACTCATATGGGATGGTCTTCTGATGTCGAATTCCTCACATGAGCAAGGAAATAAAATTCTTCTCATTGCACAAGGAATGTTATAGAAAGTGGGTTACTTTTATTAGGAGGGTTTTCACAAGTAATGGAGGCCCCTGAATTAGTTATGAAATGTTTAAACCACTACAACCCAAAAAAAAGAGCCATTGAGAAGGAGGGAAGGACTTATACAGATCTCTCTGAGAAAGGAATTATATATACATTTGGGCTTCTTACATTCACTCAGATGTACCATATTGATATGAGGAAAATTCCAAAACCTACTTAAGTTCCAAAGAACACAACAGAGAAATTATGAACATACAGTGGTGCTAGGAGAAGATTAAAAAGAAAACAAAGCCTATTCTAAGGTCTATGTTCAAACAAGATGTTCAAGATATTATGAATATGTTGAGTAGGATAGCTAGATTATGAGATGCCAGTAAATTTGAATCATGGATGTTTGTAATCATATCTAAATTGATAGAAGGCCCTATGCCAATGCATTGGGGAAATTTTATTAGCGAAAAATTGCACAATTAGATAATGGAATTTACAAAGTCCATATGTTTTTATATGTTGTCATATGTGATATATTCCTATTCCTTAAGGGAAAAAAAGAAAGGGCTAAAAAGGATTGGTACTCTAGGCAGAGAAGTTTGAAATAGTTTGATATATGCTCATTTACCTCAAATTACTATCCATGGATACAACGAGTGTTATTGAAGAGTTAATGATGTGTTTTCCATGAAGCTAATTAGAATAATGGAAGGTGACAAAGCCAAAATATTATTTGTGGAAGCATAAAGTTTTATTAGGCTAGTTGGAGGCTTGTAGATTTAGTTTCCAACTTTCACCTACATTAGGGTGGAAGGGTTTGATGGAGATCCTTTCATGCTTCCTAGGTACCCTACAAATAAAATTGTGTTATTAGAATTTTTAAGACAATTAAATTTGTCTCAAGCTCTTTATAGCATGGCTCATAAAAAGGCTTCTTTTAGATGTCCTATTGTAATAGGGAACTATAAATTTATTAAAATTAGAGAAACCAATTTATGTTAAGAGGAGTTGAAAATATATAACTTGGAATACTTTCCACTCCAAAGAAAGTATTATGACCTAGAAGGGAATATTGCTAAGAATATAGTTGGTTATGATGCTCATGTTCAACATCTCGAAGACTATTGGCTAAACTATGATGATCAACACAAAGTAAGAAAAAGAAAACATGAAAATTAATTTCATTGGAATCTGCATGAATTCTCAAGATTCATGATGTTATGGATCAAACGAAGGAAGATGATGGTGAAGTGTTGAAAAAGTATTACAATGAAAACATAGTCTATGATGAACCTATTCCAGACCTGGATTATGAAATTAAGAAA
Source organism: Sequoiadendron giganteum (assembly GCA_007115665.2). NCBI lineage: Eukaryota > Viridiplantae > Streptophyta > Pinopsida > Cupressales > Cupressaceae > Sequoiadendron > Sequoiadendron giganteum. Next base: position 237,783,189 of record CM021108.1, on the reverse strand, counting down.
ATAATATCAATGGAGGAATTATCTACACTGGTTCTACTACACACTCAACATTAGATAGATGATTTTTGTAAAGCTTTAAGAATGAAAGCAATAAAACCCACATACTCACAAGATACAAGAAATAAAAAAGAAAAGAGAATGAGTCTGAGTATGGGGAACCTACTAAGAAAAAAGAGGAAAGTTGGAAAAGTAGTTACTTTTATACACATTGAAGAGAGAAACCCTAAGGCTCCAAGCCAAGGAGTTTCATCAAAACTAGCTGGTAAGCATAAATATGCCGAGTCAGGAAAAGCAATAAAAAATTAAACCAAAAGTGGCATCTTCTTCCATAGAAAAACTAAAGACTAGGCCTACAATTGATGGAAAGGAAATGATAATAGAAAATATTGGTTCATAGACAAGGTTTACATCTCAGAGAGCTACAACATTATTCACTTCTTCCCCTTTAGTTAATATGGCTACTGTAAAATAGGCTCTAGGGAAAACTCTTGTGGTTTTAGATGAAGTTTTTGAAATAGATGAAGCTAAGATTAAAGAACAAATGGATAAATGGGGCGCCATGTAGGAATGAGTAAAAGAAAAGAAGTCCAAAGATAAACCCATGGTATAGCCAATGGTGGAATAAATTCCAGATATAGGGTCAATTCCTATAAATGTTGAAGAAGAAGAATTCATAAAAGGAACACTTGCTTCAGAAGTGGGGAACCCTGATGTTCTTGAAATGGAAATAGGGGAGATTGTAGGAAAAAATCCTATTGATGATATTGTTATTGAAGATACCTTTGATTCCCAACCTTTTCTATGGAATGATCAAAATGATAATGAGCAACTATAGATCTTTGAAAAACCAAAGGAAGACCAGGTTGAAATTGAAAATGAAGAACCTTCACAAGTTTCGAGTGATACGGTTAGAGACGAATAAAATTTTGATGTGATAGGATATGAAGAAAGTGATGTCCTAGGAACTCATGTTGAACACCTAGCTAGATAGGAAAATACAAGTCTTGAAATCAAAGAGACAATGTTGAATCTTGGAAACATATAATCTATGCCAGAGAATACTAAATATGTTCCTATTTTAGAGGACGTAACAGATAAAGCCAAAAATTTAAGAGAAGAAGTTCCTGAACATACTGAAAGCCAACAAAAAAGAAGTTCTATATAGGTAAAATGTGATGAAGATTCACCTGATTGGTTAATCAGAGAGTTAACTTCCCCATTGGAAGTGGAATTGGTACCTCTATATCCTAAAAATTTTATGCAAGAATTTGAGACTTCTAAGCCTAGGTGAAGAGATAAAATGAAACATATCATACAGAAGAATGTAAATGTAGGTAGAACAATCCATATAGCTACCCCAGTAGCAGATAAAAATAGACATGAGATAACACCTAAGGAGTATATGATAACAAGTATCAATGTTGGACACTTATCCTAGACACAAGAATTAGAAGAAATGAAGATGAATTTAGAAACAACTATTTCCATGGTACAAAAAATTAAACAAAATAAAAGAGATTTGAAAGAATAGGTTGCTAGCCTAGATAATTTTATCAAGTCATTGACCCAATCTGTTCAATCACAGATTGAATTGCCTCGAAATCCAATATTTATGTCATAGGAAAATATGGATTCCATTGTAGTAATTTTCCATAGGATGAATGTATTTGAGGAATGGATTGAGTATTGGGTAAGGCAAGGAGAAGAAATCATTATAAATACAATTGGGAAATATAAGGAAGCACAATGTCGGTTTGAAAAATACAAAAGACTAGAAGGAGAATGTAGATTTTTCCAAGAATAGATTGATGTTGAGAGGTGAAATGTATAAACTCTCATGCAAATGCATATCAAAGAATTGATAAGAGAACAAATAATTTTAGAACAAGAAGTTCCAGTATGTGAAAAATGGAAGAAACGGTTAAATTGGGAAGGTGAGACTTTAGTACAATGTATAGAAGGATTTGAAAAGGTCACCGAGAAATATAGTAAGTTGATTGATAAAGGTCAAGATTTTATTGAAGTGTTAGCATGTCAAGATTGTGATCCTCGGACATTAGGATAGGAGTGTAAAGAAGAAAAATCTTTGAAGGAATGGATCGAGAAAATAAATAAAGACCTTATTCAGTTGTTAACCCGTGAAGTCATTGATGAGATCATACATTCCAGTACACTATAGTCAGGTATGAAAGAGAAAAAGTGCAAAGGAATGCCAACATACTCTAGGTATCAGAAGATTACACCAAGCTCAAGTATAGTTTGAAAGAAATCCAAGGAATTTCAAAAGAGCACATGCATCAAATATTGAATGATTTTCGAGAGTATCAACTGAAGAAAAATGAAGAAAGGTTCTCGAAACTCGAGTTCTAAGTGATATAAGGAAGTACCAGATATCAGATACCGGAAGTGTCACAAAGGAATTATGTTAAATTTGATTTTGTAGGTTGTTCTCGGTCTTGGTAGAAGTTTCTCATCTGGTATTCTAAAGAATGTTGATAGTCTTGTTTTATGCAAAGTGTTGTGCACCAGATTATGAAGTTGAAAGTTGTTGCTTAAGAAGTCAAAGCTCTAAATTTTTCTAGAAGATTTTGATGACAACTAGCATATGCCATGCGCTACATTTTTATTTTCTATTTTCAATTCTCTTGAAAGACTTTAAGTTTGAACTGTTGGGGCATTTTCCGTATAAAAGACTTTGTTGCTTTACTTTTATTTTAAGTTCAAAATTTTGTTCTTTCAAACTAAAAACTTGTATGTACATAGAAATTAATCAATATCAAAGCCAATTTGATAGCTACCTATCTCATGTATCTTTTGTAGCTGGTTTTTTTAGTTCAGCCGAACAAGACTATGTGTTGCATCATTTAAGGGTGCATATAGAACCTACTCGGTGTCCAAACTAAAACCCACTTCTTCAAAACGTCACACTATTTTATGCCTAGCTGTGAAATAATCGGGTCAAGTATAGAGTTGTTTGCTTTGATTTGATTAAATCTTGGGGCATGCATGGAGAATAACTGGGATAAATTTTATTTTTTAGTATTTTTTATGCTTTATTTTAGATTAGATGTTTAAATTTTTGAAAGTATTCCAAAAAAATAGATGAATGAATGAAAATTTATTGAAAATATTTTGTTTTCTATGAAATTTTTGAATTCTTAAAGTTAAATCTACTTAAGTGATAAAAAAATTGTTTGATGTTCATGAAATATTATTGCAAATATTTTGATTTCAAGAGATTATTTTATGATCGAACTGGAAATATTATATCTAATGCTTAAGATTCTTAATGAAATTGGAGATAAATGTACACCCCTTGAGATTACCAAAAATATCACATCATACCCTTAATTGAACCTAGTATGGTCAAGACTTGACTACCACAGACATGGGATTGAGTTAAGTCAACCTTTTCCTATAACACAAACATCCTAAATTTTCCATGGTTATGTCTTTCAAGAAGATAGGTTCTTCACGATTTTCCTGTGAGGATTTTATCTAGACTATTGTTGCGAGAAACATTGTCATCAATAGATACCAAAGAATACAAAATAAAATAATTGTAATCATACTCCATCATTCAAAGAAACTATGGGGAAAAGTCAAAAAGGAAAATGTATCCATCAAAGATGTCCATAAATACAAAAGTAAGCTTCTCAAGCGACATACAAAGCATATCAAGAAATTGGTCTTAAATCCACTCAAAGATCCATTTACAGCCATCATTTCTCATGTTCCCAAGTTTGGAGAGTCAATGGTTCCAAACTATCGACCAATCCATCTCATTTTCCTTCATACATGTCATCGTACACAACATCCATGATATCCAATTCTCTCATTGACCGTGTGTTGGAAACTAATCTCCATCATAAGGATTCTAAAGGAACTCTATTGTGATGTGCACACATAGATAAGGTTAATTCTTGTATCAACAAGGTAGATCAGAGTTCTCCAAAGTTGCATTCAAGTTCTTGTATCTTAGCAAATCAAATTCTTCAAGAACGATATTGTTGGAATGTTATGATAGTCACATCTACATCAATACCACTAGGTGGTTCAACATGAGAGTAAAATTTTCAAAAAATCAAAAAAATCAAAAAAATCAAGAAATCAAGAAATCAAGAAAATAGTAAAAACCATAAAAAATCATCCTCAAGTGAGAACCACTATGGTGGTGCTTTAGTCTCATGCTTGGAATGAACTTTTTCTTCTAAGTTTTAACTGTTTGTTGGCCTAGGGTTTTAGGTATGAAACCTTAGTTCAATTTACTTCAAGCCTTAAACCCTTGTCTTATATTTGTGTATTGACTTGTTATATTAGGTTTTCGGTTGCTTTAATAACCACTTAAGTCATTGTGTCTGTTGCTATTACCGACCCCTTTGCCTAGGCCTGTTGGTTACTTTTATTCATTATCGCTCTATTTTTACCATGTTCGGGCTTAGTATTTTTGACTTAAGTCTTGATTGTTTAATAAAGGGGGTGTTGTCCATTAGCCTAGCTAGGGCTCCCTTTTAATGACTAACTCTAATTGCATGTGAAAAAAAGGGGTTCATTGATTTCAAAGATTAAATCCTGGCCATGAGTGCACACCACACAAGATTGAAATGAATCATCTCTGAAAAGTTGTGCGGCTTGAGCACTTGTGACATGTGTCCTTTTGTACAATGTGGGGACCGCCTCCCACTACAGTGCTCGATGTACCTAAGTTGAGGAATCAACGAAAGAGATGTAGCAATATGATCAAATCTGAGCCATTACGCTCACACTGCACAAGCCTTAAAATCATAATTTAAAGTCTTCTATGTGGTGTGGTTGATTATGACGTGTGTATCATCTTGTCAATAGGGAAAGGAATGTGGGGCCCTCAAACAAATGACTTGGCGTTCGAGTGGTGAAATTTTCATCAGTCAATCATGTAACGAGTGATGATGATGTTTTTTTGCCCTCGATTGGGATCATCGGATGTGCCACATCAAAATCCAATCTACAGATGCGATTTAAAATAAAAATTGTGAATGTAGGAGTCATTGCCTTTCACGCGAGCAAATAGTAATTGGAGCAAATACACTCAGAGCCATCTAGTGTCAACACAAGTACATTTAAGGTTGGTTTCTTCCTCACACCTGAGGATTGTTAGTGATTCATAGGTACCTTGGAGGTCGATAAAATACATTCCAGAATTCACTGCATCCATAATTGGTGCTCCATACCAGCAGAAAACTATAAGTAGAATGAACATTATCCCTGTATCATTTTCTTAAAAAAGAAGAAAGCTTGAGTTAGGGAAGATATCTATCATTTGATTTCATCTGCTTGTTTTAAAAGTGTTTTATTAGGGTTGGGGTATGCACTAAAAGGTTGTATGGCTTGTTGAGTTCTATAATTGTGTGTCCCATAATTGGTATCCTAGTATTGGTTATGAGGTGCTAGGTTTTTTGTGTCTTTCTGTATAACCTTGGGTTGTTTTAGTATCTATATCTACCTATGGCAACCAAAGCTCATGTGTCAGGTTCAGGAACCCAAAGTAGGACTGTCTCCCAGGATGTAATGGACCAATTCAAACCCTCCACGAGAAAAAGGCTGAGGGAGTTATTTTTTTTTATGGTTATCATGTTCAAGAAGGGTTGAAGGATAAAATGTGTGGTATTAGGGATGCCAATTTATCGGTTCGTGGTTGGTGACTATTTCAGAATTGGTTTGGAAATAGGAACTTGGCTGTCCCTGTTTACAACCCTTGGAGGTTAGACTTGGTAAAGTTGGTGGTACCAAATGTATACATGGATATTGATTTATTGAAAAATATTTCCTTGAGATACGACCCTATTTGAAGAATAGTTAGGTCAATTGCAAGAAAATAATTGGTCAAAATAACTAGAAAGGAAATTGCAAAAATTTTTAATCTACATGAGTGAGATGTGAGCATGATCCCAATTGACCTCAAAACCTTCAGGGAGGAGTATAAGAACACAAAGGTTCTTTCTAGAACAACAATGCTACCTTGTCATACAACCTCCACTGGAAAGGGAAAGAATATAAGAAAAATCAAGATTGGCGAAGATGAAAAGGATGATTTTCCCATGAGGTATTTTTCTAATTACTTCAAGAAGATGGTTTATTCCCTCTACCAAATCCTCGACATGGATGAACCATCCACCATGCCTACAGACCTCAATAATATGGTTGCACATATACAACATTCAACTTATAATGTGGTTTATGACTATGCCACATACTTGTCAAAGAGAATGCACTAAGGTGTAAGTAAACTTAAGGAGGATAAAGAACCATTGAGATTTTGGTGGTACTCCTTGTTGATACATATGTTCCTTTTCAGGGGGGGAAAGTCTTTGGAAAATATATGAAATTGAAGAAAAGAGAGGATGACATTGGTTTTCCTCTCCAATGTTGGACACAGATTTTGGATAAGGATGATTCAAAGTTTGACTATTTGGTGTCCAACAATGTATTTGCCTCAAAGCTAAGAGGTTTTTAGGTTTTTAACCCTTCTAGGGTTCCAAAGGAAATCCATGATTTTTTAAGGCCTATGGAAAGGAGGCCTGATTTAAAATTGAGACATAAATGGGGCGATATAATTGCCTACCCTCAAACTACTATTTTTAGAGTATATGGCACTACTGTGACTCCCTATGCTCTCCAAAGGGATGTGCCTTTAAGAATAGGATTCATTGAAATCATGAGATAGTTGGGGACCTCACAGAAATCACATCTACCAAACTCTTGAAAGAAAGGGCCATTCTTCCCTGAATGGATGGTATTTGCTGACTTTGTGATGGTTAAGGGTTCTTGGAAGGAGGTTTCTAGAACCTTATCAGTTGCAAACAATATGCCCGAGGAATAATGATCCAGAGGGTTTTATTGTTGGTTTGAAGACAACACGCAAGGGTGGTCAGTTCATACATAATTTCTATTATCTTGAGGATGTTATTAGAAATATCATGGATTTTTCTAAACAGGAGGAGAGAAAAGAAAAATATTTAGCTTTCAATAAGATGATGGAGCAAGCTACAAAGAGAGATCCTAATTAATACCCCCTACCAAACATTACAAGTTAACTCAATAGGATTGTGTACGCCATCCAAAATTTTGAAGATATAGTAGGTGTCTTGAGGGCTGAGTGTGCATTAACAAAAAAAGAAAAATTAGTGGCAGTAGAACATAACCTAATAGTGGTGCTTGAGGAGAGCCCTTCTTATCAACCTAAATCAAAATTAAGAATCTATTCTAAGAGGAAGGAGAAGGTAAGAAAATAACAGAAAAAGCCAAACCTTATTATATCAGAGGAGTCAAGGGTAGTTTCTTCGTGTAGCCCAATGCCATCACCTCCTAGGTGGCCTTATCTAATTATTGTTGTTATTGATTCACCTCCTAGGGAACCCCTAGCCAAGAAGCAAAAAGTTGAGGTATGTAAATTTGTTGATTATTTTGATTCTAATTCTGATGATATTTTGGTGACCCTTGAATACATGAAACAAGGGATGCCTTCTCCCCCAAGAGAAGTGGAATCAAGCTCTGGAGCGGGTGTCCTTAGGCTGACCAGAATGGATTTGAGTGGTCTGAACAATGATGATGATTTGAGACAAGATTCCTACAAGGAATTTATGGAAGATGATTCATTCATCGAGACCAAATAATTTAAAATATTTGTTTGGAGAGCAAGCGTTCAAGAGTGTACTAAGAGGGTAGCCAAAGAAAGAATTTTTCACCCTGATCTCCCAGAGGAGGCTATACAAGCCAATGTAAGAAGTGAGATGAAAAATAAATTTTAGACTATTAAGTCGGATGAAGCTTGAGCACTAGTGCAAAGGAGTGGTGTTTTATTACTACCTGAGTGAGACATAACTGATGTTGTTGTTCTAGACACAATAAGGAGGGTTGAAAGACCTTTATTCCAAACTAAGGAAGATGTTAGATTGGCACTTTAGGGCTCTGATTTTAGTGAAGAATGGGATGCTTTGGCTATATGGTCACTATCCCTTGGATCTAAGAAGCCACTAGTAGCAGAACCAACTAATTTCAAAGGACAACTGATTATAAAGATATTTTTTGATACCCTTGCATTGGAGGTAGTTGATATGACCATCAATATGGCTAGGTTCACCAAGGCGATAGTGGAAAGCCTCACCAAAGAAAGAGATACATATAGGAGTAAGTATAATGAGCTGATTGGTGAGTATAACTTGAGTCAGCAAAGGGTTGTTGAGCATGAAACAAAAGTGACATTATTAATACAACAGGTGGAGACTCTTGAGTCTCAAAGGCTTGCTAATCTAGGTCATGCAACATCCACACCGCCCATGAATTATTCCTCTCCTCCCCCTCCTGAGGAACCCTTGTCAATAATACCTTACAATATGAGACAAGAACCATTGGCAATTGAACAACCAGGTGTGCTAGGAGTGGCTCAATCAGCTGAACCTACCAGGGAGGAATTAATGTTCCAGATCAATGAATATAAGGAATTGCTTCAATAGGCTAAAAATTTTGTGTATGAAACTAACTCTAATTGTTCACAAATTTTTGAAGCATATGAATAAGAGAATCCAAGGTACATTGAATAGCATTCATTCAAGCTATGCTTCAATGATTCAAGCAATAAAATTGTTTGAAAGAGATAGGGAATTGGCTACTCGATTGTTGGATAAATGATTCTGAGGGTTGAAAATATCAAGCTTATGGCAGTTGGAGCAAGGCAGAAGGAAGACATGTATCCAAATGTTATCCCAACCTATAGATTTATTGGTGAGATTAGGGAGAAATTTTTTCAAGGTTTTTCTACTCCTATTGATGCCAAAATAAAAGAGTTGAAAGCCAAGTTTGATGAGGTAGATACCTCACTACTACCTAACACTCAGGATGCACATGATGGGATTAAAACTCTGCAAGCATGGAGAGATCAGATTGAGGCAACTATTGCTTCTCAAGAATCATACATTTTTAAAAGAATTGACATTAATATGTTGAAAAATACTCTTGAGAATTTGTCTTTTGTCATCGTTTTCTTATAGGATTTTGACAAAGAGGCTACTTCTATAATGATAAAGTATGCCCATACAAAAATAAGATGGATCAAATTATCGGGTTTGATTGTCATTCAGATGCAGAGTATGAATCATGGAAGAGGATTTTCATCAGTGATTTAGGGCTGAGAATATAACAGGAGAATGCATATACTTGGTCAAGTATAGTACAGGTCTAGCCTCAAAAGTTACATTGTATAAAAATATGTTTTCTCAACTCAAGGTGTAATGAAAAAATGTGGACTGGTGTTGATGTTGATCGGGATGATGACTCATCTTCTCTCCTACAGATACTCATGAAGACAAGAAGTTATAAAAGTACAAAGGTTATCATCATACTTCATGATGCCTTTTAAAAGGTGGTTATATTTGCTGCTACGAATAATTTTGTCTCACGTGTTTCCCTCCATTTGTAAATGTAACTGTAAAATGAATATAATTTAATGGTCCAATTGATATGGGACATGTGTACATATTGGATTTGTATAAGCATGAATTTTCACCCCTAACACAAATTCTATTTTACCCACTTGCACTTTAGAAAACCTAAGGTGAAGGCTTAATTCCACTTAAGCCCACTACTCACATTTCACTTGGGTGCCTGTTTTGTGTGTCGGTGGGGGCATTTCTATCAGGGACATCCACATCATGTGCCAATGTTTGTGCAGTGCACTTATGTCCCTATAAGATTCTTATGGCTGGAGTCTATAGAGATGTTACACTTCCGATTGGAAGTCGAAGTGTAATGCCCCTCTTCAGCTAGCTGACCCGAATATGGCCATTTTTAATCCTTTACTTCATATTCTTCATCCTTTCATCCATTGTTCTCTTTAGTAGAGGTTTGGCAAGAAATTTTTAGTATTCTCTCCACTTCATTTATCCATCTTCATGCTTTGTAGCAGCACTTTACACTCCATCACTCTAATAGTGCGAGCGTAGGAAAAACACCATTATAGTAGAGGCTTGAGCTCCACTCATTTTCTCATCCACAAGCCTTGAGCGCTTTGGACGGAGGTGGTAAGCTCCTCTTATCTTCTATATCATCTTTGGTTGAGTAAGCATGTACTATTTGTAGTGTCTTTTGTTTACGTATCTATTATTTCCCTTCTTTATCTTTATTTCTATCATTGCAAACTTGGTTGTCCATGGAGGTGGAAACACCAAAATAGGGGTCTGACTGAGGTAGGCCCCTAAACAACCCCAAAATTTTCCCCCTTTGATTGTGTGCAGATGGAAAGATCTTAAAGCAAGCTAGTGGGAAGACTGTTGTGTGAGATCGTATTTGGCATCCTTGTGGTAATATATTTATTTTATCACATTCATATTTATGTGTCATTCCTTTTAATCTCATTTTTTTGTTCAAGAAACCTCTAAACTAAGCTAGCAATCCTTTCTTGAGGATTAAACCTCATCTCTTTGGTTCTCTAGTTGTACGGATGCCAACGCACCTATGAGACATCAGTGCATCGTGCTATCATCCCAGAACCACACTTCCATTCTCTGATAGAGAGCTACCTGAGATGCAGATTTGACCTTAAAAAGTGACTCGTCTAGTCTCCCTTCAACTCTCGGGATGGAAGAGTGGTCAAAGGACACATATTCCTCATCACTCTCATCCTCCCTATCCTAATCTTCTTTGCAACTGAAGTAAGTTAGGGCAGCCTTTCCACTCTTGGCCTTTCATGACCTAGGGCCTTATAGCGGTTGGTCCCCCTCTCTTACATTTTTGGTGAACCCGACGTGAACTAATGTCTACCCATTTTTCGGTGTTCTAAAATTTTCTCTTATACCTCTTGGTCATTGTACCCTTGTGTGTTGTGAAATTTTATGAGCTTCACAACCTAGTCTATGACCTCTAGGCATATTTTCAAAAGAATTTTGTGACACCTTCCAATGGAAAAGACAAAGGTCTGCTATAGTTTCACTACTAGCCTTTTCTCTGGCTCTTTGGTTGGTCTATCCATGTAGGAGCACTTATCGTGAGGTCAATCTATGTTTCTTGATGAAACTGATCACATCCCTACCCCTCTTGTATCACCGACCTCCTCATCCATAGATGAGCATGAGGCCATCCATATCCCTTTTGAATACATCATTAGCATTGGTAAAGGGTTGGATGCATTATAAAATCACCTGGAAGGAAAATCAAAGATTGCTAGGGTTGCTAAAGTGATTAGTGAAATAAGATACATGGTGGAAAAAGATCGGACAAGTGTAGAGCTCTTATCTAGTCTCACTAGTCTGGCCTCAGCATGTGCCCCCTCACACCATAGTCACATGGCACAAGGTGGCCTCTTCAAGGAATGTGAGATCAAGCTAGAGATGTCGATGCCTCCTACATCTGTATATATGGCCGACGGTGTCCCTTCGGTCAGTGTACCCACTACTTCTGAGAATTTTGAAACTGTCAAAGTAAATAGGAACCCTTTGGGTTTCCACTTCACCCCTTCCACTGGCTTCGGTGGTGGAGGCTTTTGTGGAAGAAACTTTAGAAGTGGGGGTGATATTGGCAGAGGTGATTCTGGTAGAATTCATGGTGGTGGCTTCAAAACTGGCAATGGCTCTGACATAAGTCACACTGGTAGTGGCGGAATTGGTGGCGGCTCCGGTGGTGTTCATGGTGATGGTCTAGGCAGTGGCTTTGGTGGTAGTTCTAGTGGCCCTATGCCTTCTAATGACCCTATTCTGAACACCCTTCTTTAGAATATGGGGACGATGCAGAACCAGTTGGTGAACCTTTCCTAGGCCTTGACCCAACCTATTTTCCATCCCTTCTTTTGACACAACCCATTGTCAGTTGCAATTTTAAACAATCCTTTCCCGTAAGGGATGGAGATTCCAAAATTTGAGAAATAAGGTGGTAAAGGGGACCCAAAGACACATGTTTCTGCCTTTAACGCCTTATGCGCAAATTTTTTCCATCATGATGCATTGATGGAAAAACTATTTCCCCGATCCCTCAAAGATACAACACTGCATTGGTACTGTTCTTTGCTCAATAATTCCATCTTCACATTTGATCAGCTTGTGAACCAGTTCTTGTGATAGTTCCAAGCCAATATCAGACCAAATATGACCTTCTTAGACCTTGTTCGATGAAAACAAGGGGCAATGAGAAGATTATAGAATTTATAGCATGATACCAAGCACTCTTCTCATAGATCTCGTATCTGTTACCTAACTCTGATGTATAGAAGGTCTTCATAGGGAACTTACTAAGGTCTTGGCAAGAGAATTTTTCCCTCATGAAGTATCCTTCTTTCACACACTTGTGTGCAGATTTATGAGAGTACGAGCACATTATAGTTCAGTTTAGGGGTCCTCCCTCGTGCTCCCATTCTGAAGGAAGATCTATCATATCGATCTCTGGAAGATTTAAAGATATTGAAAATGTAGTAGCCATTGTGGATAACAACAACCTCAGACACGACTGAAAGTTTATGAAGCTACCAGAATGTTATTCTTCCATCTTGTAGAAGTCGGTGAAAGATAAGATCCTTACCCTACCACCCCCTAAACTAGTTAGAGAACTATACCCTAATTGGTATGAAGAAAATACATATTGTCAGTACCATCAAGTTAATAGAAATGATACTGAATGTTGCATGTGCCTGTATCAGTGGAAAAAGCTAATAGTGACTTGCAGATATACATGGACCTGTTTCCAACACATTATGTTAACATGATTATCGACCCCTCTAATTTTTTTTCTTTCCCTAATGCATATGTTAACATGGTTACTATTACTCCCTCTTCTTGTCTTGTGACCGGTTCACCGGATGAGGAGTTTATTTCATGCAAGATGTGCTAGCAAATGGTAAGCCTTCTCCACTTTATATTCCCGCTCATCTCAATGGTAACATTGTGATAGGGGTCTTTTTCGATCCCGTGAGTAGAGTGAATGTCATCATGAAGGAGACATTACTCTTAAATTCCCTACAAAGGGAGGAATACGAAAAAACAAAATCCATCATTCATACACATGATGGACTTTCTCTTAAACCTTATGGATCGATAATGTTGTCTGTCCTGGTTGGACCCAGGAATGTAGATGCAGTCTTTGATGATATTCCTGAGTCAGACCTGTTTAGAGTGAAGCTAGGCATACCTTGGTTGGCTTCCATAAATGGGTTCACCTTCGTAATCCATAAATGCCTTAAGTTTTCCCATGAGGGTGTCATGCACGTGGTGCATGATATTGGATATCAACCTGTGGTATCTCGTGGGGGATACTCATTGGATCACTTTTGGCCCACTCTCGTCGGTCCGCTCCCACAAAGAATGAACCTACTTTACAAGAAATATATGAAGTATAAGATAGCAGGCATGGGACAGCTAAAATTGACCCTTCTTGTAGTTGAGTAGCCAGCAACCTCCTCCTCTCAAAAGAGAAAGGAGAAGCTCGCTCCCTCTCGAGCTGAGTCATATACTCCCCTCTCTTGGGAAGAGTATTGGATGACCAAGCTTGGGTTCTACCTACTGAGTTTGATGATGGCTCCCTGGTGGAAGCCCAAGATCAGGATATCAGATCTCCCTAATGGGTCGCCAGGACCCTAGTACTATTTGTATGGCAAAAAGAAAGGCTCGCGAAGATAATTTTATCCTCAATCTCTTCTTGTTCCCTCAAATGTAAAAGGGTCCACCTCTAAGGCACTAGAGTCGATTCCTCCCACCGCTTTTGAACCTACCCCTTCTGCTCCCATTCAGAATTTTTTCCTTCCGCTCGAAACAATTGTGGAAGACACTCCCATGGCTGAACAAAATCCTTCCATCCCTTTGCAAGCTCTGGCTCCTAGTTAGAAAAGTCATATAAACCACCTTGCACGAGAGCGTAAGCATCGGTGAAAGGCTCTCTTGGCTAAGCAAGCCTCCTCACAGAAAGAGGAGGAGAAGATGACACCTCCTATGGTGTCCTCCTCTTTCCCCTCTCATGCCTCTGATCTAACTATCTCTGAATCTCTTTTGGCTCCCGATGTGAGTGCACATGCGCTTGGAAGGGTGGAGGTGTTTATCACACCTTTGACGAAGCCTCCTCTATTGACCTCCATTTTGGATGTCTCACCTTTCCCAAAGCCCATGGATGTGGTTAATACTTCGGTTGCATCTATTTTGGTTCTTTCCTCTTCTCCTTTGACCCTCCTTGCTTCGTCTATGGGGAGTTCACCTCCTTTGATGAAGAAGAAGGTAGAGTGTGGTCCTTCCAGAAAGGGACAACATAAGAAAATCTCACCTTCTCCAAAAGGTGGCCCCATGTTGACTTGTTCTATCCTAGTAATAGAACCCATCCCAACCTCCCTTGAGTTTTTCACCGCTCTTGATTCTCTGAGTGAGCCTAGCGGTGAACCTCAGGTGTGAACCCCTTTGTCCATTAAGGTGAAACATGGCACTCATTAAGTGTATTTTTAACTTAGTGGATGAAGTTTTGACCCTATCAGTAATCTTTGCGAAGTCATTGACCTTAGACCCACAAGATTTGAGCGATGAAGACCTCACTGGTCCATCTTCCTTAGCCCTTGTTGCGGGTGGATTAGAAGCTCCTCCCCTTAACATTACACCATTGTAAGCTCATCATCCTTCCCCTTGCAATGATCTAGAGTGGGAAGCTAATGACCTCTTGGTCGACCAGTTTTAGGGGGAGAACCTCTTCTGGATCTTTAGATTACATGTGTGTGTGTTGTGATTTGTTCCTCATAATCATTCTATGCATGCTTGGATGACACTCATCACCACTATTAGTGCTTGGATACAGGCGTGGTATTTGTGTTGTAAACCTTCCTCTATATGTATCTCTCTATTCTTCAATGTTTTTGATTGACATTCGGTAAATTGGGGATGATGCAAAGCATCGGGAGCATTTAGGCATCCTTCAATGTTGACCCAATTTTATATTTTAAATTTTTCTTTCATGCATTCTTCTTGATCTGGTTGGGGATTGATGATATTGTGCCTCACACTGTGGTTACCTAATATTTATAAATAAAGGCAGATCTGACCCCACAAAACTAGATCCCCCTTTTCTCTTTGTTTGTGTTCTCTTTGCCTTTCCTTTCTCTTATCTTTCACTCTTCCTTCCTTGAGTTGTCCTTTTTATGTCTAACAACATTGCTTCTACATTGTATGCTCTTTAGAAAATGCATTCATTTCCAAATGAATCTTTTCTCAAAGATCCTTCACATACTTCTTTGTTAGAATTGCATTCTCGACTTGAAACCCTAATAGAACATGTTTCTTTCATCATGGGTTCCTAAAGAAAGGACTTGGAAACCCTCCTCTGAAGTGGGATCGGTCTTAAGTCTTCCCCTTGCATGGGTGTATCTCCTTCCTTTTGAATTCCTTGATGAAGTTAACATCTTTTGAAAAGATTCATTGATGATGAATCGATTCAAGAAAGAAGAAGTTAGCCTTTGAACAGTGTGTCCCTTGAGTGGACCCTTCCTTTTCATGTTGGGTTCCTGAGGGATCCCTTGGAAAGCCTTCATCAAGTTCTATGGCATCTAGCTTGGGAGTAGCCTGACTAGATCGGTTTTGCATCTTCACATCTAGCTCGGGGGTAGCCTGGATAGACTAGTTTCACTTCTTCACCTCTAGCTCAGGGGCAGCCTACCTAGACCAATTTTACTTTTTTGCATCTAGTCTGGGGACAACCCTACTAGCCCTACTTTGCATCCTTACGTCTAGCTTGGGGGCAACCCGACTAGACATCATTTTTCAAATAGTGCATCCCTTGAGTGGACCCTCCTTCCTGTTGAAGGGTTCCCAAGGTACCCCTTTGAAAGTATTACAACTTAGCGATGGTCTGCGAGAGTATTCATTCACTGGCCTGTGTGGCCGCTTCCTGATGTGTTCTATCTGTGGGTAAACATGTCATTGTCTCTAACACTACGAAGTCCCATTTTACTCGCTCTCCCTCATGTGAGAGTTCTTGGGAAATACCTTCCTTGTAGGTCCACAGGTCTATAAGGTGCTTTTCCTGGTTTCCTTCATGTGAGATTTCTTGAAGGATACCTCCCTCATAGGACTGTGAGCCTGTGAGGCACTTTCGTTGTTTAGCTTTGTAGTTTCACAAAACTACGAAGTCTTCTTCTATGCTTTCGAGTTCGTTAGACCACGCTCTACTTCCTCATTGGTTCAGGTATACATCTCTTACTTTGTTACTTTGTTACTACTCTACTTTACCAAAGCAATCATCAGTACTTGTGCTCGCTAAAGTGGGGGGAAAATGTATAAGCATGAATTTTCACCCCTAACAAAAATTCTCTTTTACCCCCTTGCACTTTAGAAAACCTAAGGAGAAGGCTTAATACCACTTTAAGTCCGCTGCTCACATTCCACTTGGAACCTATTTTGTGTGTCGGGGGGGGCGTTTCTATTGGGGATGCCAGTGTGGCGCATAGAAATCTGTGTGGCACACTTACATCCTTGGCAGATTCTTGCGGTTGGAGTCTGCAGAGATGTTACACTTCCAATTGGAAGTCAAAGTGTAACACCCCTCTTCGGCTGGCCAACCCAAATATGGCTATTTTTCATATTTTACTTCATATTCTTCATCCATTCATCCATTGTTCTCTTCAGCAAAAGTTCGGAAAAATATTTTAAGCATTCTCTCCACTTCATTCATCCATCTTCAAGCTTTGTATCAGCACTTTACACTCCATAACAACAATCCACTACTCCATCACATCGATAGTGTGAGCACAGGACAAACATCATTACAACAAAGGCTTGAGTTCCTCTCATTTTCTCCTCCACAAGCCTTGAGCGCTTTGGACAGAGGTGGTCAGCTCCTCTTATCTTCTCTATTGTCTTTGGTTGAGTAAGCACATATTGTTTGTAGTGTCTTTTGTTTATGTAGCTTGTATTTCCCTTCTTTATCTGTATTCCTATCATTGTAAACTTGGTTGTCCGTGGAGGTGGAAACACCAAAATAGGGGTCTGACTGAGGCAGGCCCCTAAATAGCCCCAACATTTTCCCCCTTTTATTGTGTGCAGGTGGAGAGATATTGAAGCAAGCTAGCAAGAAGACTGTTGTGTGAGATCATCGTCGTCACCCTTATGGTAATATATTTATTTTATCACATTATTCTTTATGTTTCATTCCTCTTAATCCCATTTTTTTGTTCTAGAAACCTCTAAACTAGGCTCGCAATCCTTTCTTGAGGATTAAACCTTGTCTCTCAAGTTTTTTGGTCATACAGACACCAACACACCTATGAAATGCTAGTGCACTGTGTTGTCATCCCAAAACCACACTTCTATCCTTTGACAAAGAGCTACCTAAGACACATATTTGACCTTAAAAAGTGGCTCATCTAGTCTCCCTTCAACTCTCAGGATTGCAGAGTGGTCAAAGGAAACATAGTCCTCATCATTATCATCCCCTCAATCCTAATCATCCTTACAATTGAGGTAAGTTAGGGCAGGCTTTCCACTCTTGGCATTTCGTGACTGGGGACCTTGCAGTGGTTGGTTCCCCTCTCTTAAAAGCCCAAATCTTGTTTTTCTCCCTTGTTCTTATAAAAGGGAATTCACGACCAGATGTAGAGGTCTTTTGTTGAATTCTAGTATATTGAGAGGGTAGCCAAAGAAAGAAGTTTGCACCTTGATCTCTAAGAGGAGGCTATACCAACCAATGTAAGAAGTAAGATGAAAAAGAAATTTTAGACTATTAAGCCGGATGAAGCTCAAGCACTAGTGCATAAGAGTGGTGTTTTTATACTACCTGAGTGAGACATAGTTGATGTTGTTGTTCTAGACATAATAAGGAGAGCTAGAAGACCTTTATTCCAAATTAAGGAAGAGTCTAGATTAGCACTTCAAGGATCTTCTTTTAGTGAGGAATGGGAGTCTCTAGATATATGGTCACTATCCCTTGGATCTAAAAAGGCAGTATTAGAAAAACCAGCTAATTTCAAAGGACAACTGATTATAAAGAGATTTATTGATACCCCTGCATTGAATGTAGCTGATATGATCATCAATATGGCTAGGTTCACCAAGGAGACAATGGAAAGCCTCACCAAAGAAAGAGATACATATAGGAGTAAGTATAACAAGTTGATCAATGAGTATAACTTGAGTCAGCAAAGGGTTGGTGAGCTCAAAACAAAGGTGGCATTATTAAGACAATAGGTGGAGACTTTTGAGTCTCAAGGGCTTGCTAATTAAGGTCATGCAACACCCACATCACCCATGACTCATTCCTCTCCTCCCTCTCCTGAGGAACCCTTGTCAATAATTCCTTATAATATGGGCCAAGAACCTTTGGCAGTTGAACAACTAGGTGTGTGAGGAGTGGCTCAATCAGCTGAACCTACCAGGGAGGAATTAATGCTCTAGATCAGTGAAAATAAGGAATTGATTCAATAGCCTCAAGATGTTGTGTATGAAACTAACTCTAAAATTGTTCACACATTTTTGAAGAATGTGAATAAGAGAATCCAAGGTACATTGAATATTTTTGTCCCACGTGTTTCCCTCCATTTTTAAATGTAACTACAAAAGCAATATGTTTGAATGGTTCAATAGAAATGGGACATGTGTACATATTGGCCCGAAGCTTTTTTTTCTCCCTTGTTCTTATAAAAGGGAATTCACGGCCATAGGTAGAGGTATTTTTTTGAATTCTAGATCAAAGTGATTCAAGTGAATAAACACAGAGATATCATGTTTTGAGTCAAGGTCTTAGGTTCTGAGATAAGAAATTCAACTTTGTCAATTGTATGGTTCTTAGGCATGTCAGGAGAAAATATGTAAATTTTTTAATTCCTTCATCTCTCCATCGCTTTATTTTACATGGATAATCAATGAAAATATGATCAATAGTCTCTTTATTGGTTTTCATTATTTTCTTGCAATGAACTATGTTTTGATTATGTCTCTGGTTTAATGAGCCAGTTAGAATTCTTTAATTAGAATGTAGGTTTACATAAGTGTTGAATGGATTAAGTAAGTAGTCAGTGGTTTTGACTGTTAATATGCGAATTGTAATGCTTTTCACTAAGATCATGGATTTATAAGATTAAATTTACCTTACAGTTCAGTTCACTTTGTGAAGACTCCGTACCCTTAGATAAGGAACTAATCTTAATGTGTAGAGCACATTTCTTATAGGTCTAGTTTTTTATTTGACAGCATCTTTTATAAATATGTCCCTATATTTTTTTTTATAGTATTCTCCTCGTGTGGTATTTGTTTCTTTAGAGGAATTTCCCATTTCCTAAAAGATTTTATCCTTAAGCATCTGAGGAGAATGCATCTTCTTTGACATACAACGTATGATATAGTCTGACAAATAAGTTGAAAGAGATACATTGTGGGATCACCCTCCTGGGTTTTGTAAAGCCCGAAGTGCAAGAGAAGAAGCATCAAGACTTCATCTTATTCGTTGGCCAACTGTCTCGCAAGTATTCAAGAATTGAGTGTTGCAAACTCATAGGTATTTGGTGAGATCTGATTGGTTCTTAAAAAATCACCAATAGAATGACGACTCTACTAGGGAGCTTATACATTGGTTAAAAAATTGTTCACCTGTATGCCTTATCAAAGCTTACCATGATATGTGGTGTTATCAGTTATAGATTTGGTCTAGTTGAATTTTTGTGAACGTTTTCCCAAGTCTTTGTTGAGGGTTTTCCATTAAATTTTATGTTGAAAACCTTATTTCTTTCACGTGTTAAAAGGAATGTATTAGAAAGTTTGACCCAAAGTACATCGTATTGTTAAAGTATGTATGTTCCAGTAGAACCTTGTGCAAATTGCATTTATCATAATACAATTGATATAAACTTGTCCCAATCAATTTGGGTGGCGACTCTTACATCTCTACACCAGTGCGTGCCAATATTTGAAGACATTGAGGAATTGAAAAGGAAGCACAAATGAAGGTCCAAGAAGGTGACACAAGTACAAAAATTTCACAAAAAAATGAGAGGAATGTGAAGCCAGATGAAGAACTCTGAACTAAATCTAAAGTTTGAGCTTGTTAAAGACAAGCAACCATAGTGGGTAAAGAAAACTTCTAAATCAGGTAAGTCTATTGAATCCCCACCTGCTGAAGTGTCTCCTACTTTTAAAAATGAAATAAAAAATAAAAATTCTCAAGGAGAGTCATGTGGTGCAACAATTTCTAGGGAGGATCACTGACATTTTCATGTCAAACAAGTGTTCGATAATGAATTGGATATGTCACGAGAGGAAGCTAGGTGGGAATTTTGGAACACATGCAAGCAGTTCCAAGAACCACCTACCCCTGGAGTTGGGTCTATCTTCCATGGGGGAAATTTTAATCCCAAGGTCCTAAAGAAAACCAAGTTGATCAAGCCTTTCATACTTCTTCTCTAGGTGAGTTTGACTTCTTGGAAAATGAGGATGATATAGATAAATATATGCAAGCCTTGGAGGATGAATAAAATTGGTTTGTTGAGCAAGAAGAGAAGAATAGACTAAAAGAATTGAGGGAGAAGGCTAATAGGGTCAGAGCCAAGCAACTTGAAAGAGATTTAAGGGGATAGAAATTTGAGAAAATGATAGAAGATGACGCTAGGCATAAGGTTGTTGAGGAGGATGTTGCTAAATTAAAACTCCAAATCACCCAAGAGATTTCCAAAGAAACAATTCAGATGGGGATTTTTGCTCCTAATACATGTGCTACAAGTATTGCAACTACCAAAACCCCTGACCCTCCAGCCTCTACAAAGAAGGCATCCTTTATAGACCACGATAAGAAGCCCATAGATCAAAGTAAGAAAAAATCCTTTATTCCAAACACTAGCACAAATACCCACACTTCGTTTGCTAAGATCCCTGTCATTAATCCTAAGATTGACCTTGTTTTATCTTCTACACCCCTAAATTGTAAGCTATTAAAACTCTAGCTAGAAAATGAGAAGTTGCAGGAAGATTTTAAGAGAGTTGAGATGGAGGCTACTAATGCAGAAATGGAAAGAAATATTTATTTCCTCAAAATGTCCATCCCTACACCTAAACCTTCAAGTTTCAGACAAAACAATATTGAATCCCCAGAAAAAAAAGTCATATGGACATACACTTGGTAGAGGTGAGAGTGGAGGTCAAGGTGGAGGAAGAAATAAGGATGGCATCTCTTACTCCTAGGATGACAAATAAAACAAGAAAAAAAATAACAATAATGATGGAAATGGGAAAGGTAAGATAGAAAGTAAGCCTGATAACAAGTGATATGGAGAACATATTGATCTCCATAGGGATAGAGTTTCCAAAAGGCCACCTCAGATGGATAGGTATAGGCAACTATTCTTTTCTAATATCCTAGGATACATGAATCCTATCCCTAACAATGCTAGGAATCATCTCCCTAAGTTCACAGGTAACAATGCCTTTAGTGGTGAAGATCACCTGAAGGAATTCCGGAGTTTTGTAGAAGACTTTGAGTTATGGGACAATGATGTTTCCATGAATTATTTCATGCAATCATTGATAGAAGATGCCAGGGATTGGTATAGAGGATTACCTAATTCGAGAATTGATTTTAAAGATGTCTTCTATAAGACTTTTAGAAAGCAGTATGGGGATCAAACTGATCCCAGGTTCAGATTAATTGAATTTAACAACCTTACTAAAGGCCAAATTGAGAAGGAAACTGAGTTCAATGTAAGGTTTCACAAGGCCATGCTCAGATTTTTTGCTTACCTTCGACCTAGTGAGAATTCTTGCTTGGTAGTATACTACAATGCTTATGGCTCCAAAATGTGTTATCTGCTAATAGACAAGAATCCCCATTTTCTAAGGGAGGATTACATGATGGCGGTCAACATTGAAAATAATAGAAGAGTGTCAGGAAAAGTAGGACACTAGGATGATTGTAGGATTTCAAAAAATCCTAAGGTACAGAGTGAGAAAACTAGAAAAAGCTCAGCCCCTGATGAGAAATTAGATCATGTCCTCAGCTTGTTGCAGAAAGCAGAAAAAAATGACAAAACTCAATTCCAAAGAAATGATAGGCCCCCAAGGCTACAGGATTATCCCTATCATACTAATTGGAATAATGGGAAGCCAGTAAAAAACAACCAGAAAACTTCTCAAGGAACACTTGATCCTCTGTAGAGAAATTCCACAAATGTTGTTGAAAACTTGCCATGGTGTGAAGTATGCCAGATGTGTCACTCATCACAGCAATGTGATGTTGCAAGATCCCTAGAAGAAACTCAAGATGACCAAAGGGAATTGGATTCCCCTTAGGGCCATGAATAGATGGAAAATTTGTTCATGATTAAATCACAATTTGAGTGTGGTGAGTATTTCTCAGGTGATAATATTGATGTAAGTGATGTGGATGTGCTGAGGAAAGAGGCTAGTATGCATCATCAACAAGTTTTCTCAGATGAAGATGAAGATAATGATTGCACTGTGTATACTCTGGAATCTAAAAAATATTTCCTTGCGAAGACCTTCAAATGAAGAGATTGAAAGATACACAATTGCACTAGCTACCAAGGCAAGGAGTGATTATCATCTAAGATATAGAACTATGAGTGGTAATCAGGGTAGTCCAACCAATTTTTTTTTAAAGAGGATAAAGTGGGCGGAAAAGAAACAAAGATAGAGAATAAGAAAGAGGAAACAAAGCCCAAGGAGGGTAAAGAGGTGAGAATTTGGTCTAAGAAATGCACTGGAGTGAAAAATGAAGGAGAAATTGCCCCTCAAATTGAAGGAGTCAATCATAATAAATCTAGTATTAAAAAGACTTCAGGACATGTTGAACATGTAAGTCCTAAAGAATTTGTGTTCCCTGAGATACCAAGTTATTCTCCTATAGATATGTTCCAATTGTCATCACAATTCAGGGTAAAATTCCCATTCTTGGAAATGATGAGAATAGATGAGCATAAAGATAAGACTATTGCATATATCAACAACATTTTTACAAGTAGGAAGGATAAGATGATTATGCAACAATCTAGATAGAGAATTATTCAAGAGAAGGATGTTGAGGTCAAGGTGGTCATTAATGAAAACCTCAAAAATATATTTAGGAACTACCATTACTGCCAATCCAAGCCAAGTTAACCCATTTTATTTAAGCTTAATCATTGATGGTAAATTACTTAGGAATTGCATGGTAGACTCTGCAGCTTCCAAAAATGTAATGCCGAAGAAGATCATGGAGGAAATGGGTTTGAAGGTGGATAGAACATATGGAAAATGTTATGCTATGGACTCCAGAGAAGTTCCTATTATAGGGGTGATCAATAGAGTTCCATACAAACTGGTAGCATTCCCAGAAAAATAATTGTTCATAAGTGTTGCAGTGGTAGATAACCCACCAAACTATTGGATGTTACTATCAAGACAATGGAGTGCTTCCATGGGTGGAAGTATACAATGTGACCTATATTTTTCAACCTTTTCTATTGATTAGAAAGATGTTAAGGTTGTGAGGGAGGCAAGAATCTATTACATGATTGAGCATATAGAAGAACCAGTAAGGGTTCATTTCGTAGATAATTTTTTGGATACTTTCTGAGTTGAAGAAGAAGTGTCAAAGGAAAATGTTGACCTTGCACCAATTTGTCGTGAGATTGCAGATGACTTACAAGGAAACTATCCCCTGATGATGTATTTTTATGGCTCATGTTCCAAAGATGGCTCTGGTGCAGGAATCATTATGATTTCTCCACAAAGTAAGACTTATAAATACTCTTTCTTCTTACCATTTTGTTGTACAAATAATGTTATTAAGTATGAGGCTCTTTTGCTTGTGTTGAAACTTGATTCATGATCTGGGAGGATTCATGATCTGACTGTTAATGATTATGCATTGCATGGTTGATTTGGAACATTTGAAGGTATTTGCAGGTGATTTCTTGAGTATTGGGTGTTAGTTGAGGTGATTATGAGTGTTATTTTGGGTTTCCATCACTAGAATATGCTTGGCCCAAAATTTCCCAAAATTCCTTCCCGACCTGCATTTTGCAAAGGGGTGAAAATATTGAACTTTGACAAGGGGCTTCTTTAATGAAGTTTTAGGGATTCTGATGGTTGTTTTGGATCTCTCTGATGATCGAATATGTTGTTTATGATTGATTAACCTAGATTTTAGATGCTAGAATGAATATTAATTGTGGCCCTTTCGAATGTAGGTTGGATTGGATAGGTTGTTGCTATTAGAGCTGAGGGAAGGAATGGTCATACTTTAAGATGTTGTGAGATCTGTGGGATTGCAATCCAGTATATTTTACAATGGTGGGCAGGTGAAATTCACTCGTATGCGGTTGGGTCGATGCGCTCGGGGGCTGTTCATCTGAGTTGGACGTGACATGGAAGATTCAAACTGGTTTCACTTGATCAGAGTCATTGGAGACGCCCAGCTCGACGGTTGATCAGTGAATCATACTCAAACTCATATGACATGAGCATTACCATTCTTCTACTTCGCACCGGTGAGACATTAATGGTGAAGTGACTTGTCAGATTTGTTCAATTTGAATCAAGATTTGTAGAGATCCCAGTCTGATCTAAAGGGGCACCTCATGCATTCAATATAGGGTGACGATTTATTGCAACCTGTCTAGGGCCGATTTGGTTGGTGGCCAACCTTCTCTATAACCCTAGCTCAAGCTAGCATGGGACAATATGTCTATAAGTGTGGCATTTCACCATATTTGGAGGGGTTCAAAAAAGTAGGTTATTGTTGGAAAATATAGGTTAGACAAGTTTGTAAAGGGTTAGACAGTCGATTGGAAGAATTAGGAGATAGTTTCATATTCAAGAAAATGTTGTAACACAAAATATCATAATTGTTGCTATTACTGGTGATTCAATACAAGTGAAGACAATGTGTTATTATTGGTGCCTTCTTTGGATTGATTTTTCTTGCATGGTTCTTATTCTATCTTCGAAATTGCTTGGAAATATCTGAATGTATTTTAGATTTAGAGTAAATAATTTAATGGTTCTTGTGATTTAATGCTTGGTGTGTTGTAGATATCTTTGGTTCATACTTTGGGAAACTTCTTGATTGTGGGATTGCTATGCAAGGTAAACCTGTACCTATTATTTATGTGCTTAGTTCAATTGTGGGCACTTGTCCATGTCAACTGCAAAACTAGGGTTGGCTTGGATGAATCTGCATAATTTGAAAATATTTAATTTCTTATAAGATTGCATTGTTTTTGTGAGATTGTAGGTATAGCCTAGGGTAAATAGAAAGTAGTTTTAAGGGATTGGTCTATTCCAAGTATTTCTTCATTGGTATTTTTGATCTTAGGAGTAATATTTATCTTAGGATTTATAAAACCCTTACCTTTTGCTATTTCTTTGAACTATGGTTGAAGTAGGAACTCAAGTATCACCCTATTGCAAAATATGATAGGTTTAGAGTCTCCAACATTTGTTTTGTAAGGTCCCTTTGTGATTACCAACATTTTCATATTTATCACTGAGTGGTTCCACTACATTGCCATGACCTAAAACCCAAGAGACCTTGGGGTTATCTCTTTTCTCATAGAGATCAACCTTTCAAAAGAGATAGAATACTATATTCTATCTGAGTTTTTGTTGTGCATAAAAAACCATCAATAGGATTGGCTAGAAGGATGGCTTGAATAAGAAAGCTAGACCATTTTCTAAATGCCCTTTCTCTTGAGAGACTCAGTTGGAGAAAATCACCCCAAGAGAAGAAGAATAGTTTCAAGAACTGCCACCTCCAACTAGGTCAAGAAGGACCAGAAGAAGGGAGGATTCATCATCCAATCCATCATTTCCACCATCCTCACCCTCATCCACCTCATCTTCATCTTCATTTGAGGCTAGTTCCATTCAACAATCCTAACCAGTCATCACTCATCCTTTACCATCTCCACCTCCGCCAATGGATTTCTTGGTAAACAACCCATCACCTCTATCCTGCAACAACTACAATGTTATGCCCAAGAACCCTGAGCATTTTTTCTCTAAGTTTTAAACGATTGACCCTAATAGAACAACAAAGGAGAATATTAGGATTTTCCATACTTTTCTGGGGGATAGAGGGATTCATCATGAAGATGTTGTATGTAGGATTTTCCCTTACTCTCTGGGAGAGGAGGATTTTTAATGGTACAACCACTTTCCTACTGCATTTAAACATAATTGGGCTGAACTTGAGCCTGTATTTCTGCATAAGTTCAAAATTATCATCAATGCCAATGAGCTTTACATGTAGTTTACCGAAGTTAAGAGAGAAGTCAGTGAGCCTATAGGATCATTCAATAATAGGTTCCACCATGCATACACTAGATTACAGGAACCTTACGTTGTGGATGATTCCACTACATTAGAAGTCTATTTTGATGCCCTAGATAGTCTTACATCCACCTTCCTTAAGTGGAGAACTAATCCTCCAACTACCCTACTCACTGCATATACAGAGGTTTTTAAGGTTGGTACCGATCTAAGACAACACTTGTCAAGACCCCTGCCATCTCTGGGACTAGGTGCTCATCTTGGGCAAGTCTAAGCTCTTAACCAGGCACTAAATAATCACTCCCATTATGAATCCCATTCCACAACTACCTTTGGTTCCACACATAGGTCATCCAATACCTAGTTATCCACAACAAGGTGCTAATCAACCCCTTCATCCATAGCCACAAGTTTTTTTCCCTACATATTTACAGAACTCAAAAGTTTTGAAGTATGTGATCACTGAATATCAGAATACATCGAATGAGATATTGGTGTCAGAAGTCAGCATGGGGAACTATGTCTTAGCTGCCCCTGTTTTAGAAATAGAGGAAGTATTTATGTTGCAAATATTCTCTGATGAATCCACATCAGGAGCTAGTAGTTCTAAAGCACTACTTGAACAAACATAGGAACTTGATGATCAAGAAGAGAGATAACTAAGCTTGCTAGATAATTTCCAAGAGTTTATCCAGAAGTGTGTGGAGGATCAGATTTAGTTGGGTAGAAATATGAACTTCAAGGAATTTACCCTCCTTAATTGGTGCAGAGTTCACAATTCCCCTCACTCTAATCTAAATTTTTTCCTGTGCCAAACTATAGTGGAGCAAATACAAATATGTATGAATCCAACCCCAGCTGACAGGCTGGATATACAGAGCATTCAAAATGATCATAAAAGAAAGAACCCAAGGCCTCTTGAAGAGCCTTCAGGCAGTAGCAAGGACAAGGTTAGTTCAAAGAAATCAAGAGCTGATGGTTGTTGGACATTTAGATTTGATGGATCCAAATCAAAGTAGGGTGCTGGAGCAAGATTTGAACTGATCAGCCCTAAATGTAAAACCTATTTTTCTTATCATAGACTCTAGTTCCAGTGCACTAATAATGTAGTTGAGTAGAAGGCTTTGGTCCATGGTTTATTAATGGCTTTAAGAAAGAAAATTAGGATCCTACAAGTGTTTGGAGATTCTGAGTTGGTAGTTAAACAAGTAAGGAAACAATAGTCGTGCCATAACAAAAGAATGACCAACTATAGGCACAAAGTCTGGGATCTGATTGAAGGGTTTGATGCCTTTAACATCGAGGTGATCCCATGAAGTAAGAATCAAATTTTTGATTCTCTAGCACAAGTGGCTAGTACATTGTAGCCTTTATCACTTTCAGGATTGAAGAGATTTACTATGGAGCTCACTCCAGTACCCTCAGTTCCTGACAATGTAACCAATTTCCAAGTATTTGAGGATGATAAGCATATTCTTGATTTCATCACTAGCTATGATGTGTTTTCTTCTCAGGTGATTAATGAGGCTGGACCTCAAGAGGCTAAAATGGACCTACAAGGGGTCATTAACCTAAAAAACTAATACTATCCTGAGGGGCATGGTGCAATTAGAATTTTTTTTTGATCTGGCTAAGATAAAAAATTAGGAACAACAAGTGAAAAGGGAGTCTCTTAGCAGCCAATGTGAAACATACAACATGGGGTTCAGGATGGTGTCAAAAATGTCCTTATTGGTAAAGTGTGCACTCCAAAGGAAAGGAGAGAAATTATTGAGGCCTTGCACACTTATCAAGATGTGATAGCATGGAGCTATGATGACTTAGAGACATATGATACTTCAATCATTACACATACTATTCCCTTGAAGTCAAATGTTAAGCCATTTAGGAAAAGACAGATGCCAATTAATGCTCTACTAGATCCCATCATTCAGAAGGAGGTGCAGAAGCTACTTTTAGAATGAATCATATTCCCAGTGAGAAATTCAACGTGGGTTGCAAACTTGGTTCCAGTAAAGGAAGAAAAATGGAGAAATTAGACTATGTGTTGATGGGTCTCGGATGATGTATTTTCTGGATGGGTACTCTAGATACAATTAGGTTATAGTACAATATGAGGATAGGCACAAAATTGCCTTTCCTACAAAATGGGGAACTTTTGCTTACAGAAGAATTCCCTTTGGGTTAATCAATGCTAGGGCTCTATTCTATAGAGCAATGGATATTGCTTTCAAAGACTTCCTTGGTAGGTGCATCATTATCTACATGGATGATTTGATAGTATTTTCTAAAAGGAGAGGTTATAATATTGTAGATTTATGCAAAGTATTCCAAAGGTGTAGGGAGTTTGGCATCTCGCTTAATCCAAAGAAATGCATTTTTGGAGTCATTGAGGGAAAACTATTAGGGCATGTTATTTTAGAATGGCATATTTCCTTTGATCCAGAATGAGTAGAGGATATACTGAAGATTTAGCCTCCTACAAGCAAAAAGGAAATGATGTCCTTCTTTGGGAAAATTAACTTTGTTAGAAAGTTTATCACCGGATTTGCGGAAATAGTAAAAACCTTGAATGCCATGCAAAAACAAGAAGCAAAGGTTGAATGGAGTGCAAAAGCTAGGGAGGCATTTGTAGAAATCAAGAGAGCTATTGTTGAGGCTCCAGTATTGGTAAGTCCTGATTATGCCAAACCCTTTTACATATACTCGTTTGCTTCAGAGCATTCCTATGTTGGCATGTTGACCCAGAAATCCGATCAAGGGAATGAACATCCCATGGCTTTTATGAGTTCTCCTCTTAAGGATGCAAAACTGAGATATCCCAATGTAGAAAAATAGGCTTATGCCCTGGTCCAAGTAGTAAAGAAATTCAGACACTATATCTTGAGAAATAAGGTCTTTTGTATAGTACTGAATCCTACAGTAAAGTTGTTATTAATGCAGAATGAATTGGGAGAATGTAGGGCTAAGTGGGTAACCATGTTACCAGAATATGATAGTGAGATCCAACCCATGAAATTGGTAAGGGGGAAATGATTGACAAAGACAATGGCTGAGATGGTTCTTGACCTCACGGCCCAACAATATCACCTCCAAGAAGTGTCTCTAGGAGACTAGTATGATGAAATCATTTACTACTTGTTGAACCAACAGTGTCCTAAGCACCTTGATGCAGTACAAAGGAGAGCTCTGCATTTGCAAAGTGGCAGTTTTATGATGAAAGGAGC
This sequence comes from Sequoiadendron giganteum, assembly GCA_007115665.2. Lineage (NCBI taxonomy): Eukaryota > Viridiplantae > Streptophyta > Pinopsida > Cupressales > Cupressaceae > Sequoiadendron > Sequoiadendron giganteum. The sequence continues at coordinate 237,753,725 of CM021108.1, read as the reverse complement.
TATCTTGTACAAGAGAAATCATGAGGGGGTTTATTTGAGGTGCCTAGGGAAGGAAGAAGTTGGGAGAGTGAAGTATGAATTTCATGGAAAATATGGCACAGGCCATGGCTCAACACCTTCCATTGCAAATCAGATCCTAAGGGTAGGCTATTATTGGCCTATCTTGTTCAAAGATACACATAACCATGTGAGGACTTGTCATGTATGTCAGAATTCAGCAAGTAGGGAGAAACGTGCAACCCTTCCACTTTAGCCAGTCATAGAGGTAAAAAAATTTGCATAATAGGGAATGGACTTCATAGGTCCAATCAATCCACCTTCCTCTATAGGCCATAGGTATATTATTATTGTAACTGATTAATTTACCATGTGGACCAAGACTCTTGCATGCAAACAATGCACTTCTAAAGTGGTAATAAATTTTGTAGAGTTGGGTATTATTAATCGCTTTGGATGTCCATTGGCTTTAGTTTGTGATAATGGTCCTACATTTGCATCATTGAAATTTTCTAATTGGGATTTTGATCATGGAATTGTCATAAAATTTGCATCTAATTACTACACACAGGGCAATGGTTTGGCTGAGTCTTCCAATAAGAATATATTGACAGTCATTTGTAAGCTACTAGAGAAGAACCCTAAGGATTGACACACCCAACTTAGATTTTCTCTTTGGGAAGATCATACTAGACATAAGACATCCCTAGGAACCTCTCCTTATCACTTAGTGTATGGTTTGGAACCTTTATTTCCCATCCAACTGAATATTCCTACCTTACAATTTATTAATGAATATTATGATGGAGAGGATAAGCGTGAAGCTTGCTTAACTGAACTGTTACACCTTGAAGAGAGAAGAGATGAAGCCTTAGAAAACTTTTCCAAACATTAGGAAGTAGTGAAAACATGGTTTGATAGGAGAGCCAAGGTGAAAGCCTTTAGAATCTCTAACTTGGTTCTATACTGGGATAAAGCACATGACTGAAAAGCGGATCATGGGAAATTCAGTAGACTTTGGCTCGGCCCTTATCAGAGTGCAAAGATTCTAGGAGATAATGTTTTTTGTTTGAAAACTCTCACTGGAGAGGATATCCCACTACCTATCAATGGGTAGTATTTGAAGCATTATTTAAAGTCTATAGTTGTTTACAACTCTTTTCTTGTACATAGGGAGATTAGGTTTCCTTTTTTCTTTTGGTTAGAGTAGGTCTGCTTCAGATGGTTTTTCTTTCTGTTGTGCTACTGCTTTGGGTTTTCTTGCTTTCTTCTAGGCTTGTTGCATCTATATGATTGGTTGCTTGCCTGGGGCTGTTTTGGGAATTTCTTATACAAACTCCAATCATCTTTTCAGGGTCATTTGGTGGATTTCCTTCATCTGATGTTGCATATGCTTGGAATTGGAGTCACTTGATTAAGTCAAATTCTAGAATGTATTTGGGTCTCATACGTACACACAAATATTAAGGTTTCCAAGGTTGCATATGGTACTTGTGAGGTCTGACTAGGTGAAAAATCTTATATTCTACTCCAGTGTCATTGTGGTTCTCATCCCTGAGTGTGGATTCATTGCTTGCAAGGTGAAAGAAAAGGTTTAAAAGATCTCAAAGAGAATATCAAAAGAAAAAGAAAAGAAAATGTTGAAAATAAAAACAAATGTTCACCTTATCAGGGATATCCTAGTATCTCTACCGAGGCTATGGAAACCTAGCTAGTAGTAGAGCTATTCTAGGGAGGGTAACAGTGATAACCTTGTCGAGGCTATGGATGCCTAACTCAATGAGAGGCTTTATCCAGGTTGCTTTTGGAGTTGGAATCCTTATGTAGCCCCATCAGACTAAGTTTGGTCCTTGTTGCAACTGAGGAAAATGGAAATAGATGGATATACACACACTTCGACCCTAGTACAAAAAAGGTTTGCTTGTTTGTGATTTCTGAAACCTTGTCCATAGGTAACCTGATGCATGGGTTGAAACCAAAGATTCTATGTTGATTCTAGTTTTTCATTGAAATGCTCTGGAGCATTTCCCCAGTGGAGTCACCATTTGTTGTGCAGTTTTGCACACATGCCCCACTAAAAGTAGGGACCCTCTTTTTCCTGTTCTTTTGCCTCTTTTCTATGGCCTTGCTTTTTTTTTGAGCTTGTATTTGAAAATCTCAAGTATTTTTTTTTTGGTACTTTGGTCCTTTGGTCCTAGGATTTGTGTTACTTTGCAATGTTCCTTGACTCCTATCTTTCTTGTAAAGTGCCCCCATTATGATAAAACTTTGAAAATTCTAGTTCCTTTGGATAATTTCGAGTTTTTCCCTATTTTTGAGATTTTTCCCCTCAAGCAAATTTCCTCGGCTGCTTAGAAAACCCGGCGGGGCTGGTTCTACACTGTCTTCGGAGATTTTGGTGCTTTGTGGAATTCCATATCCCCTGGTTTTTTCCGAATTTCCTTCGTTCCTTCATTTCTCTGGTATGCATCTTAACACGGTTTACCTCGATATTGTGAGGGATTTTGATTTGGGTCATGGTTCTGTGGTGGTACTGCCTTATCATGAGGGGCTTTCATTCCCGATGCGATAGCATGGTGGTCCTACCATACCGCGAGGGTCTTTGTTTGACGGTGTGGTAGCGTAGGGTTTATCCATCTGGCACGGTAGCATGGTTTACCTCAATACCATGGGTGTCTTTGAGCTAGGTCACAGTTGTGCGGTTCACCGCCATACCATAGGGACTTCTTGCTTGGCTTGTGGTGGCACAGTTTATTGCCTTACCTCGGTGGTTGAATAAGTGGCTCGTGGTAGCGTAGTTTTAGTCACTTTGGAGGAATTGGGACGTTAGAATTGTTGGTCAATGGTGTGAGAATTGTGTGGACTTCGTAAGAATTCGTTGCCTTGGTAAAAACCCAAAATCCATTCTTGCTTCATTTTCCCATGATGTGCTAAGTATTACTAGTTTCGGTGATTTCTGTCCCTGATGGAATTTTTCGAATATTTGTTATTTGTCAAGAACTGAGAGGATTCTTGATCTAACTGTTAATGATTATGCATTGCATGGTTGATTTGGAACATTTGAAGGTATTTTTAGGTGATTTCTTGAGTATTGGGTGTTAGTTGAGGTGATTATGAGTGTTATTTTGGGTTTCCATCACTAGAATCCACCTGGCCTGAAATTTCCCAAAATTCTTTCCTAACCTACATTTCGCAAAGGGGTGAAAATCTCAAACTTTTATAGGGGGTTGCTTTAATGAAGTTTTAGGGATTCTGATGGTTGTTTTGGATCTCTCTGATGATCGAATATGTTGTTTATGATTGATTAACCTAGATTTTAGATGCTAGAATGAATATTAATTGCAGCCCTTTTGAATTCAGGTTGGATCGGGAAGGTTATTGTTGTCAGAGCCAAGGGAAGGAATGGGTGTACTTTAAGATGTTGTGAGATCCGTGAGATTGCAGTTTGGTAAATTTTGTGGCGGTGGGAAAGTGAAACTCACTCGTACATGGTTGAGTCAATGCGCTCAAGGGTTGTTCATCTGAGGTGGACGTGACATGGTAGATTCAAACTGGTTTGACTCAATCAGAGTTGTTTGAGAGGCCCAACTTAGCTATTGATCATTGACTCATATTCAAACTTATATGACATGCGTGTTACCATTCTTCTACTTCGCATCGGTGAGACATTAATGGCGAAGGAACCTGCAGGGTTTTTTCAATTTGAATCAGGATTTGTAGAGATCCCAGGGCGATCTGAAGGGGCGCTTCATGCATTCAATGCAGGGTGGCGATTTATTGTGACCGACCTTCTCTATAACCCTATCTTAGGCTATAATGGGACAAGCTTTCTATAAGTGTGACATTTCACCTCATTTGGAGGGGTTCAAAAAAGCAGGTTATTGTTGGAAAATAGAGGTTGGACAAGTTTGTAAAGGGTTAGATAGTCAATTAGAAGAATTAGGAGTTAGTTTCATTTTCAAGCAAATGTTGTAACACAGAATATCAGAATTGTTGCTATTACTAGTGATTCAATACAAGTGAAGACATTGTGTTATTATCGGTGCCTTATTTGGATTGATTTGTCTTGCATGGTTCTTATTCTATCTTCAAAATTTCTTGGAAATATCTGAATATATTTTAGATTTAGAGTAAATAATTTAATGGTGCTTGTGATTTAATGCTTGGAGTGTTGTAGCAATCTTTGGTTCATACTTTGGGCAGCTTCTTGATTGTGGGATTTTTGTGCAAGGTCAACCTATACCTGTTATTTATGTTCTTAGTTCAATTATGGGCACTTGCCCATGTCAACTGCAAAACTAGGGTTGGATTGGATGAATGTGCATAATCTGGAAATCTTTAATTCCTTAGAGGATTACACTATTTTTGTGAGATTACAGGTATAGCCTGGGTTAAACAGAAAGTAGTTTTAAGGGATTGGTCCATTCCAAGTATTTCTTCATTGGTATTGTTGATCTTAGGAGTAATATTAATCTTAGGATTTCTAAAACCCTTACCTTTTGTTATTTCTTTGAATTGTGGTTGAAATAGAAACTCAAGTATTACCCTGTTGCAAAATCTGATAGGTTTAGAGTCTCCAACATTTGCTTTATAAGGTCCCTTTGTGATTACCAAGAATTTCACATTTATCACTGAGTAGTTCCACTGCATTGGCATGACCTGACACATGAGACACCTTGGGGTTATCTCTTTTCTCATAGAGATCAACCTTTCAATAGAGATAGAATACCATATTCTATCTGAGTTGTTGTTGTGCAGAAAACACCATCAGCTGGAAGGAGAAGTTGTTTGGAAATGAGAGAATTCAGTTAAAAACCAACAAGATTCCCTAGGGATTGGTTGCACTAGAGAGGGTTTTTTATAGTCCTGACAAAGTAAATGTTAAGCAAACATCTTCTCATAGGGAAGACTTGGAGGAAGTAAACCTAGGGATAGAGAATTCCCCTAAAAAGGTATATATAGTAAAAATGATGAAACCCCATGTGAGAAACATGTTAATTTCCTTATTAAGGAAGGGTAGGCATGTCTTTGCATGGTCATATGTTGATCTCAAGGCATACAAGGAATATTTGTTCCAGCATGAAATTCCTTTGAAGCTTGATGTAAAACCGTTTAGACAAAAAAAAAGGCCTATCAATCCTACATTACAACCAAAGATGCAAGAGGAACTTACCAAGCTGAGAGAAGTAGGGATCATCAAGCCTATCTAAAATTTATTAATGGTTTCAAATCTGGTGATATCAAGTTGTGTGTGGATTTCAAGAATCTTAACGTAGCATCCCTAGAAGATAATTATCATTTTCCCAACATGGAAGCCATGTTGCAAAAGTTCATAGGGTGTGAGTTACTTTCCATGATGGATGGTTTCTCAAGGTATAACCAAGTGATGGTAAGAGAATTTGAGCAATACAAGACTGCATTTACTACGTCCTAGGGAACATACGTATATATAAGGATTCCTTTTGGTCTCATGAACGCTGGTGCTACATTCCAAAGAGCAATGGATTTGGATTTTTCTGATTTTATTGACCTTTTCTTTCCATTTACCAAGACAACCTCACTACACATAATAAAAATGAGGAGGACCATTGTTTACATTTGGAAAAAATATTTATCAGAGATTTAGAGTATGGGATTTATCTTAGCCCTAAGAAGTTCCAATTTGGAGTAAAAGAAGGAGAATTATTAGGCCATATTTTCTCAAAAGATGGAGTCAGGATTGACCTTGAATGGGTGGCAACAATTGATAAAATTCAGCAACCTAAGATCGTAAAGGGAATTCAGTCTTTCTTCAGGAATATTTATTATGTCGAAGGTTTGTCACCAACTTTGCTGAGACTGTAAGGCCCATATCTAAAATGCTAAAAAAGGAGAGAAATTAGCATGGACAGAAGAACTTGCAAAAGCATTTCAAGCTATTAAAGATGCTATTAAGGAAGCCCCTATTCTTAAATCCAATGATTACTCAAAGACTTTTCAGTTGTTCCCATTTACTTCCTTTCACACAGTAGCAAGGGTCTTACTCCAGAAAAATGATGAAGGTTTCAAACAACCTACTGATTTCTTTAGCAAGTCATTATAGTTAGCTAAATTGAAATATGTTGCTATAGAAAAGCAAACATACACCTTGGTTAAGCCTGTCAAAAAATATAGACCATATCTGACTGAGGCTACAGTTGTTGCATATGTTCCTACAAAAAAAATCAAGGATGCATCTACTCAACAAGATACTACATGGAATTGATGTAGGTGAATAAATAGGATTCAGGAATTCAACATTAACATCTAAATCACCAAGTTGGTGAGAGGCCAGCGCCTGGCTAATTTGATGGTTGAGACAAACCTGAAAGGCAACAAGGTAAATCAGGTTGAGCATGAAAATGTTGTTCCTATATGTGATATGCACACCTGTGGGTGGTATAGAAGAATTTTTTAGTATTTACAAAGCATGCAATTCCCTAAGGGTCTACCGAATAATGAGAGGACTTTGAAATTACATGCAATTAGATATGTTATCATTGATAGTGAACTTTGGTGGACATTCCCTAAAGGTGTATTTCTCAAATGTGTGGATGAAGATCAGGCATAAGATCTTTTTATTGAGATGCATAAAGGTGCATGTGGAGGCCATTACATGGCCAAAACTACTTCTCATAATATTTTTAGATCAGGTTTCTAGTGGCCCATGGTATTTAAAGATGCAAATAGGTTTGTGAAGAGGTGTTATGCTTGTCAGAGGTTCACTGGCAAGTTAAAAAAAATCAGGAAATCTACCACTTAGGCCAATATCGGTGCCAACCCTTTTTCAACAATGGGGCATTGATTTCATTGGAGAAATGTCTGAAAAGTCCATTGGAGCACATGGTTGAATTTTGGTTGAAATTGATTACTTCACAAAATGGGTTGAAGCTATTCCTACTAGGAAGGAAACTAGCAAAGTTGTAATTGATTTTTTAATGAATAATATTTTAAGTAGGTTTGGTGTTCCTGAAAGAATTGTCTCTGACAATGCCATGTGTTCTAGGAATTCACTGATATTTGTAATCAGTATGGTATAAATTTTTCATATTCATCCCCTTACCATCCCCAAGGAAATTGATAGGCTGATTCAAGCAATAAATTCTTGATGAAGATCATCAAAAAGGTGATTGAGGAGAATAACAAGGCCTAGGATTCAAAGTTGCAATTACCATTATGGGCAAACAGGACCACAATGAAGAAGGTTATTTGTAATTCACCTTTCAATCTAGTTTATGGGTTTGAGGCTAAAATACCTCAAAATAACTTGCTTAAAATATATAATTTTTTCCAAGAATATGACAGTGATATTTGTGATGAAATGCAACACAAGATGAATGAGTTAATTGAGTTGGATGAAACAAGGTGAGAATCTCATAAAAGGAATGAAAAGTTGTAATTGCAAGTCAATCACTTACATGAAAAATGGGTCGTTGAGAGGAAGTTTGAATTAGGAAGCATAGTCTTAATGTGGAATGCAAGAATGGAGGACAAAGGGAAGCATGGGAATTTTGATCCATTATGGTTGGGCCCTTATCTAGTTGTTGATACACATGGAGAGGACTCTTATTTCTTGTAGTCTTTAATAGGTGAAGTTCTCAAACTGCTAGTACATGGAAAGTTCTTGAAATCCTATTTCTATTGAAATGGGCTATCTTCCATGTACATTCTACAATCTTGTAGATTTTTTATATAGGTTTGGTGTCTTCCTTTTCTGTTGTGTCTACTTCTCTTGTCCTGATAGGTTCTTGGGTTTTTTTTTTTTGTGTTGGTCTCCTTCAACCTGAGATTTGATTTCTTGCCATACTCACCAAGGGTATGCATACTCAAGTTAGAGCCACTAATGGATTTTTTTAAAGTCTAATTGAATTTTGATTTAGTCCCATGCTTGGAATGACCTTTTTCTTCTGAGTTTTAACTATTCCTTGGCCTAGGGTTTTAGGTCTGAAACCTTAGTTCAAATTTCCTTCAAGCCTTAAACCCTTGTCTTATATTTGTGCATTGACTTGCTATATTAGGTTGTCAGTTGCTTTAATAATCACTTAATTCATCACGTCTGTTGTTGTTACCCATCCCTTTTCCTAGGCTTGTCAGTTCCTTTGATTCATTGTCACTCTATTTTTCCCATGGTCAAGCCTTGTATTTTTGACTTAAGTCTTGATTGTTTAATAAAGGGAATATTTTCTATAAACCTAGTTAGGGCTCCCTTTTAATGACTAACTCTAATTGCATGTGTAGAAAAGAGGTTCATTGATTTCAAAGATTAATTCTTGGCCATGAGCGTACACCACACAAGATTGAAATGAATCATATCTACAAAGTTGTGCATCTTGCACGCTTGTGACATGTGTTATTTTGTACAAAGTGGGGCCCAACTCCCACTGCAGTGCTCGATGTACCTAAGTTGAGGAATCAATGAAGGAGATGTAATGATATGATCAAATCTGAGCCATTGAGTGCACACCGTGCAAGCCGTAAAATCATATTCTAAATTCTACTGCATGGTGTGCATGATTATGACACGTGTATCATCCTACCAACAAGGAAAGGAACATTGAAACCTCTGACAAATGACTTTACATCTGAGTGGTGAAATTTGCATCGATTAGTCATGTAACAAGTGATGATGACATGTTTTTGGGCCCGATTGGGATCATCAGATGTGCCACATCATAATCTGATCTACAGACATGATGTAAAATAAAAATTGTGAATGTAGGATTCATTACCTTTCGCATGAGCAAATAGTAACTACAGTAAATACACTCAAAGCCATCTAGCATCAACACAAGTACATTTAAGGCTATTTTTTTCCACACACCTAAGGATTGTCAACAATTCATAGGTACCCTAAAGTTTGAGAAAATATATTCTAAAATTCACTGCATCCAAACTTGGCACTCCATACCAGCAGAAAACCGTAAGTAGAATGAACATTATCCCTGTATAATTTTCTTTAAAAAGAAGAAAGCTTGAGTTAGGGAAAATATCTATCATTTGATTTGGTCTTCTTGTTTTAAAAGTTCTTTATTAGGATTGGTATATGCACTAAAAGGTGGTAGGTCTTGTTGAATTTTGTAATTGTGTGTCCCATAATTGGTATCCTAATATTGGTTCTGAGGTGCTAGGTTTTTTTCCTCCTTCTATATATGGTTGCACATACAAAAGACAGTTTATTCCCATGAGGTATTTTCCCAATTACTTCAAGAAGATGGTTTATTCCCTCTACCAAATCCCCAGCATGGATGAACCATCCACCATGCCTACAGACCTCATCTATATGGTTGCACATCTACAACATTTAGCTTATAATGTGGTTTATGACTATGCCACATACTTGTCAAAAAGAATGCACCAAGGTCTAAGTACACTTAAGGAGGGAAAAGAACTAGTGAGCTTTTGGTGGTACTCCTTTTTGATACATATGTTCGTTTTTTGGGGGAAGAAAGTTTTTGGCAAAGAGATGAAATTGAAGAAAAGAGAGGATGACAATAATTTTCATGTCAAATGTTGGACACAAATTCTGAATAGGGATGATTCAAAGTTTTACTATTTGGTGTTCAACAATGTCTTTGCCTCAAAGCTAAGAGGTTTTTTAGTTTTTAACCCTCCCAGGATTCCAAAGGAAATCGATGAATTTTTAAGGCCTGTAGAAAGGAGGCCTGATCTAAAATTGAGTCATAACTAGGGTGATATAATTTCCTACCCTCAAACTACTATTTTTAGAGTATATGGAACTGTTGTGAATCCGTATGTTCTCCCAAGGGATGTTCCTTTAAGAATAGGATTCATTGAAATCATGAGAGAGTTGAGGGCCTCATAGAAATCACATCTACTAGACTCTCAAAATAAAGGGTCATTCTTCCCTGAATGAATGATATTTGCTAACTTTGTGATGGTTAAGGGTGCTTGGAATGATTTTAGTAAGTTTTTGGCACCTTATGAGTGGTAAATCAATGGCAGTTGAACATAACCTAGTAGTGGTGCTTGAGGAAAGACCTTCTTATCAGCCTGAACCAAAATTAAGAATCTATTCTAGGAGGAAGGAGAAGGTAAGAAAACAACAGACAAAGCCAAGCCTTATTATATCAGAGGAGTAAAGGGTAGTTTCTCCTTTCAGCCTAATGCCATAACCTCCTAGGCAGTCTTCTCCAGTTATTGTTGATAGTGATTCACCTCCTAGGAAACCCCTTCCATCAGAGCAACCCCTAGCCAAGAAGCAAAAAGTTGAGTTATGTAAAGTTGTTGATTATTCTGATGAGGATGAGGATGATATTTTTTTGACCCCTAAAGACATGCAACAAGGGATTCCTTCTCCCCCAAGAGAAGTGGAATCAATCTATGGAGCAGGTCACATTAGGCCGAGCAAAATGGATTTGAGTGGCTTGAACAATGATGATGATTTGAGAGGGTAGCCAAAGAAAGAAGTATGCACCATGATTTCCCAGAGGAGGATATACAATCCAATGTAAGAAGTTATATTAAAAAGAAATTTCAAAATACTAAGCCGGATGAAGCTTGAGCACTAGTGCAAATAAGTGGTGTTTTTCACTACCTGAGTGGGACATAGTTGATGTTGTTTTATACACAATAAGGAGGGCTGAAAGACCTTTATTCCAAACTAAGGAAGAGGCTAGATTGGCACTTTAGGGCTCTTCTTTTAGTGAAGAATGAGATGCTCTGGCTATATGGTCACTATCCCTTGGATCTAAGAATCTAGTAGTAGTAGAACCAACTAATTTCAAAGGACAATTGATTATAAAAAGAGTTGTTGAAATGCATGCATTGGAGGCAACTGATATGACTATCAATCTAGCTAGGTTCACCAAGGTGACAGTGCAAAGCCTTACCAAATAAAGAGATACATATAGGAGTAAGTATAATGAGTTGATTGGTGAGTATAACTTGAGTCAACAAAGGGTTATTGAGCTTGAAACAAACGTGACATTATTAAGACAATAGGCGGAGACTCTTGAGTCTCAAGGGCCTTCTAATCCAGGTCATGCAGTGCCCACATCGCCCATGACTTATTCCTCTCCTCCCCCTCCTGAGGTACCCTTGTCAATAATGCCTTACAATATGTGCCAATAACCTTTGGCAGTTGAACAACCAAGTGTGTCAGGAGTGGCTCAATCAGCTGAACCTAATAGGGAGGAATTAATGCTCGAGACCAGTGAATATAAGGAATTGCTTCAACAGGCTCAAAATGTTTTGTATGAAACTAACTCTAAAATTTTTCACAAATTGTTGAAGAATATGAATAAAAGAATCCAAGGTACATTGAATAAAATTCATTCAAGTTATGCTTCAATGATTCAAGCAATAAAATTATCTGAAAGAGATAGGGAATTGGCTACTCCATTGTTGAATAAATGAATTCCAAGGGTTGAAAATCTAAAGCTTATGGCAGTTGGATCAAGGAATAAGGAAGACATGTATCCAAATGTTATCCCAACCTACACATTTATTGGTAATATTAGTGAGCATAGTTTTCAAGGTTTTACTGCTCCTATTGATGCTAGAATAAAAGAGTTTTAAGCCAAGTTTGATGAGGCAAATACCTCACTACTACCTAACAATAAGGATGCACATGATTGGATTAAACCTCTGCAAGCATGGAGAGATTAGATCAAGGAAACTATTTCTTCTCAACCATCATACATTTGTAAAAGAATTGACGTTGATATGTTGAAAAATACTCTTGAGAAGTTGTCTTTCATCATCAGTTTCTTATAATATTTGGACAAAGAGGCTACTTCTATAATGATAAAGTATTCCCCATACAGAAAGAAGATAGATCAACTTATCAGGTTTGATTGGCCTTCAGACGTAGAGTATGAATCATGGAAGAGGATTTTCATCACTAACTTGGAGCTGAGAAAATAACAAGAGAACACATATACTTGATCAAGTATAGTACATGTCTGGCCTCAGAAGTTACATTGTATAAAAATAAGTTTTCTCCTCGGCTCAATGTGTAATGAAAAAATGTTGACTAGTGGTGACATAGATTGGTGTTGATGCTGAACAGGATGATGACTCATATTCTCTCCTATAGATGCTCATGAAGATAAAAGAGGTTACAATAGTACAAATTTTACCATCATACTATAGGATTCCTTTTGAAAGGCGGTTATATTTGTTGCTGTGAATATTTTCATCTCACGTGTTTCCCTCCATTTGTAAATGTAACTACAAAATTAATTCATTTTAATGGTCCAATAGAAATGGGACATGCGTATATATTGGACTGAATCTTGTTTTTCTCCATTGTTTTTATAAAAGGGAATTCACAACCATATGAAGAGGTCTTTTGTTGAATTCTAGATCAAAGCAATGCAAGTGAATAAACATAGAGATATCATGTTTTCAGTTAAGGTCTTAGGTTCTGAGATAAGAAACTTAACTTTTTCAATCGTATGGTTCTTAGGCATGTGAGGAGAAAATATGTAAATATTTTAATTCCTTCATCTCTCCATTGCTACATTTTATCTGGATAATCAATGAAAATATGATAAAGAGTCACTTTATTTGTTTTCATTGTTTTCTTGCAATGAACTGTGTTTTGATTATGGCTCTAGTTTAATGAACCGGTTGGAATGCTTTAATTAGAACGTAGGTTTACCTAAGTGTTGAATGGGTTATGTGAGAAGTCAATGGTTTTGATTGTTAATGTGCAAATTGTAAAGCTTTTCACTAAGATCATGGATGTCTAAGATTAAATTTACCTTACAGTTTAGTTCACCTTGTGAAGACTTCGTACCCTAAGATAAGGCACTAATCTTAATGTGTAGAGTGCATTTCTTATAGGTTTGGTCTTTGATCTGAGAACATATTTTATAAATACGTCCTAATTGATTCATCTGTATTTTGTTTTATAGTATTCTCAGCTTGTGGTATTTGGTTTTTTAGAGGAATTGCCCATTTCTTGAAGGATTTCATCCTTAAACATCTAACGAGAATACATCTGCTTTGACATAAAATGTATGATATAGTCTTATAGATAATTTGAAAGAGATATGTTGTGAGATCACCCTCCCGATTTTTGCAGAACCCGAAGTGTAGGAGAGGAATCGTGAAGGCCTCTTCTCATTCATTGGCCAACTGTCTCACAAGTATTTGAGAATTGAGTCTGGCAAACTCATAGGTATTTTATGAGATCTGATTGGTTATTAAAAAATCACCAACAAAATGGAGACTCTATTAGGGAGCTTATAGATTGGTTAAAATCTTGTTCACCCATATGCCTTGTCAAAGTTCACCATGATATGTGGTGTTATCAGTTATAGAGTTGGTTTAATTGAGGTCTTCTGAACTTTTTCCCAAGTCTTTGTCAAGGTTTTTCCATTAAAGTTTATGTTGAAAACCTTATTGCTTTCACGTGTTAAAAGGAATGTATTAGAAAGTTTGACTCAAAGTACGTCATATTTGTTAAATTTTGTATGCGTTAGTAGAACCTTGTGCAAATTGCATGAATCATAATACAATTGATATAAACTTATCCTACTCAATTTGGGTGGCGACTCTTACATCTTGGCACCAGTGCGTGCCTATATTTGAAGACATTGAGGAATTGAAACAAAAGCATGAAGGAAGGTCCAAGAAGGTGACGCAAGTACAAAAAGCTCACAAACAAATGTGAGGAATGTGAAGCCAGATGAAGAACTCTGAACAAAAGCTATAACCCGAGCTTGTTAAAGACAAGCAACCACAGTGGGTAAAGAAAACTTGTGAATCAGGTAAGTTTGTTGAATCCCCACCTGCTGAAGTGTTTCCTATTTTTAACAATGAAATAAAAAATACAAATTCTCAAGGAGCGTCATGTGGGGCAACAATGTTCATGGAGGATTTGTATCAATGGGTTATTTTTTCAGGTGTTGGATTTAGCATGATTAGATCAAATAAATACCCAAAGAAGTTATGGAATACAAAGAAAGCATTAAATAAGAAAGATTATACCTAATATATGTTGAAGCTTCCATGATTCACCTCCATAACACCTTCTAACTTGCAACGTATGATTGTTGCCCTTAGATCTGTGTGAGAAAATTGACTATGCCATTGTCCTATGCAAGTTTTGAAGGATTTAAATGACCAAAAGACTATGATAAATGATTGTGCCTAAAATGAAAAGTAAATTCTACATTAATGAAGTGGTTCTATAATAATAAAGTGGTGCCCTAAATTGTGAGCAAAATTGACATTTTATAAAGAATGTAATTTTGCACGGACAGACGAGATTAAAAGTTGTCAAAGCCTAAAATCAGTGGACAAGATTTCATGTGACAATCCCTAATTAGGGTGAGGGAAAAATTGTTAAATGAGTGGCCAAGATGTGATTTGATAAAAGAAAATTGGTTGTTGAGAATAAATGTGATAATTAGCCAAAAAGATAAAGATTTTAGAAAATCAAGAAGATAAGAGTTGAACTGAAAAGCAGATTTTTGGAAAATCAAGAATTTGCTCAATTACTTGATTTTTGGAAGAAGATTACCATTTTGAATTAAATTAATTCAAAATAATATTTTTTAGATTATTTACTAAAATGAAGAGATGGTTAATAAAACAAAATAAAACAAAATCATTTTAAATAATTTTATTTATTTAAAATGAGAGAAATATGAAATTAGGTAATTAAATAATTAAAGATAATTATTTAATTTAGAGGATTATGACTGATAATTAAATAAATTAATAAATTCATTTAATTATGAGAATTGGTGACATATTAAATAAATAAATGAAATTCATTTATTTAATAATGAGGAAGAATAAATGAATAAAGGTAATTAAATAAATTTATTTAATTGTAAGAAGACAATAGATAATTAATGATGTATTGAATAAATAAATATAATTTATTTATTTAATAATCATGAAGCATACAATAGACATGAATTAATTAAATAATTATGAATTACTTAATTAATAGTTGAATGTGGACCAAGGACATAATTAAATGTCATAATTATGCTAGAATGAAAGTGGTAAAATAGAGCTTATAGGCCTAGGTCATTTTTATGTGTCTATAGGATCAAGGAATTTTTCATGTTGAACAAGTGTTTGAAAATGAATTGGATATGTCACAAGAGGAAGCTAGGTGGGAATTTTGGAATACAAGCAAGTAGTTCCCAAATCCACCTACCCTTGGAGCTGGGTTTGTCTTCCATGGGGGAAATTTTAATCCCAGGGGAGAACTTCCTGGTACTCATGTATTATTTCCTTTTGAAGAAAACCAAGTTTACTAAGTATTTTATACTCCTCTAGGTGATTTTTAATTCTTGTAAAATGAGGAGGATATAGATAAGGATATGCAAGTCTTGGAGGATGAAGAAAATTGGCTTGCTGAGAAAGAAGAGAAGAATAGACTAAAATAATTGAGGGAGAAGGATGATAGGGTCAGAGCCAAGCAGCTTGAAAGAGATGCAAGGAGACAAAAATTTGAGAAAGTGAGAGAAGATGTTGCTAGGAGTAAGGTTGTTGAGGGGGATGCTGCTAAAGTAGCACTCCAAATCACCAAAGAGATTCACAAAGCAATGATTCAGATGAGGATTGTTGCTGCTAATACATGTGTTGCAAGTATTGCAACTACCAAAACCCTTGACCCTCCAGCCTCTATAAAGAAGGCATGATTTATAGACCACGGGAAGAAGCCCATAGATCAAAGTAAGAAAAATTCCTTTATTCCCAACACTAGCACAAATACCCACTCTTCGTCTGCTAAGATTCCTTCCATTAATCCTAAGATTGACCATGTTTCATCTTCTGCACCCTAGAATCCTAAGCTATTGAAACTGTAGCTAGAAAATGAGAAGTTGTAGGAAGACCTGAAGAGATTTGAGATGGAGGTTGCTAATTCAGAAATGACAAGAAAGATTGCTTTCCTCAAAATGTGCATCTCTACACCTAAACCTTCAAGTTCCAAACAAAACAATACTGAATCCCAAGAGAATAATTCAGATGGACATACACTTGGCAGAGGTGGGGGTGTAGGTCAAGGTGGAGGTGGAGGAAGAAATAAGGATGGAAGCTCTTACTCTAAGGATGATGAAGAAAACAAGAAGAAAAATAACAATACTAATGGAAATGGGAAAGGTAAGATATAAAGTAAGCCTGATAAAAAGAGAGATGTAGAACATATTGATCTCCATAGGGATAGAAATTCTAGAAGGCCAGCTTATATGGGTAGGTATAGGCAACTGTTCTTTGGTAATATCCTAGGATACCCGAATCCTATCCCTGACAATGTTAGGAAGCATCTCCCTAAGTTCACAGGTGACAATGTCTTCAGTGGTGAAGATCACCTGAAGGCTTTCCAGAGTTTTGTAGAAGACTTTGAGTTATGGGATGATGATGTTTCCATGAATTATTTCATGCAATCATTGACAAAAGATGCTATAAATTGGTACAGAGGATTACCTGATTCGAGCATTGATTCTAAAGAGGTATTCTATAGGATTTTCAAAGAGTAGTATGGGGATTAGACTGATCCTAGGTTCAAATTAAAAGGCTTTAACAACATTAATAAAGTCCAAAATGAGATAGAAATTGAGTTCAATGTAATGTTTCAGAAGGTCATGCTTAGAGTTCCTACTTACCTCTGGCCTAATGAGAATGCCTTCCTGGTAGTATACTGCAATTCTTATGACTCCAAAATGTGTTATCTGCTAAGAGACAAGAATCCCCAGTTTCTGAGAGAGGCTTACAAGATGGCGGTCAACATTAAAAATAACAGAAGAGCATAAGGGAAAGTAGGATGCTGGGATGATTCTAGGATTTCCAAAAATTATTAAGTCCAGAGTGAGAAAACTAGCAAAAGCTCAGCCCCTGATGAGAAATTAGATTAGGTCCCTAGCTTGTTACAGAAAGTAGCAAAAAATGAAAAACCTCAATTCTAGAGAAATGATAGGCCCCCAAGGCTATAGGATTATCCCTATCATACTAATTGGAAAAATGGGAAGCCAGTCAACAACAATCAAAAAAATACTTAGGGAACACCTGATCCTTTGTAGAGAAATTCCACAAATGTTGTTGAAGACTTTCCATGGTGTGAAGTATGTCAGATGCCTCACTCATCACAACATTGTGTTGTTTCAAGATCCCTTGAAGAAACTCAATATTACCAAGGGGAATCAGATTCCCCTCAGGGCCATGAGCAGATGGAAATTGTGTTCATGATTAAAGCATACTTTGAGTGTGGTGAGTATTCCTCAGGTGATGATATTGATGTAAGTGATGTGGATGCACTGAGGAAAGATCCTAGTGTGCATCATCAACAAGTTTTCTTAGATGAATATGGAGATAATGATTGCACTATGTATACTCTGGAATCTAAAAATATTTCCTTGCAAAGACCTTCAAATGAAGAGATTGAAAGATACATAGTTGCACTGGCTACCAAGGCAATGAGTGATTATCATCTATGAAATAGAACTATAAGTGGTAACCAGGATAGTCCAACCAACATTTTTGATAAAGAGGAAAAAGTGGGAGGCAAAGAAACAAGGACAAAGAATAAGAATGAGGAAACAAAGCCCAAGGAGGGTAAAGAGGTGAGAATTTGGGCTAAGAAAGGCACTAGAGAAAAAAATGAAAGAGAAATTACCCCTCAAATTGAAGGAGCCAAGCATAATTAATCTAGTATTGAAAAGACTTTAGGACATGTTGAACATGTAAGTCCTAAATAATTTGTGTTCCCTGAGATACCAAGTTATTCCTTGTAGATATGTTCCAACTATTTTCACAAGTAAGGGTCATAGTCCCATTCTTGGAAATGATGAGAATAGATGAGCATAAAGATAAGACTGTTGCATATATCAACAATATTATTACAAGTAGGAAGGATAAGATGATTATGGAAAAATCCAGATCGAGCAGTACTCAAGATAAAGATGTTGAGGTCAAGGTGGTCATTAATGAAAACTTCAAAATATATTTGGGAACTACCATTTTTCCAATCCAAGCCAGGTTAACCCATTTTATTTAAGCTTAATCATCGATGTTAAATTACTTCAGAATTGCATGATAGACTCTACTACTTCCAAATATGTAATTTCAGAAAGATCATGGAGGAAATGGGTTTGAAGGTGGATAAAACATATGGAAAATATTATGCTATGGATTCCAAAGAAGTGTTTGTTATAGGGGTGATCAATAGAGTTTCATACAAATTGGTAGCATTCCTACAAAAGGAATTGTTCATAAGTGTCGTAGTGGTAGATATCCCACCAACCTATGGGATGTTACCATCAAGACAATGGAGTGCTTCGATGGGTGGAAGTATATAATCTGACCTCTCTTTTTCCACCTTTTCTATTGATCAAAAAGATGTTAAGGTTGTGAGGGAAACAAGAATCTGTCACATGATTGAGCATGTAGAAGAACCAGTAAGGGTTCATTTCGTAGATACTAGTTTGGATACTTTTCGAGTTGAAGAAGTGTTAGAGGAAAATGTGGACCTTGCACCAATTTTTCATGAGATTGTAGATGAATTACAAGGAAACTATCCTTGGATGATGTATTTTGATGGATCCTATTCCAAGGAAGGCTCTGGTTCAGGAATCGTTCTGATTTCTCCACAAGGTAAGACTTATAAATACTCTTTCTTGTTATAGTTTTCTTGTACAAATAATTTTGTTGAGTATGAGGCTCTTTTGCTTGGGTTGAAACTTTCTTCCAAGCATGGTATTAAGATGTTCAGGGTATTGGGAGATTTTGAGCTGGTGGTTTCCCAATTTAGGTCCCAATTTGTTGCTAATGATAAAAGACTTCGAAAATAAAAAAATGTTATCTAGGATACTATTGAAGCCTTTGATGCCTTTGGCATAGACTAGGCAGAGAGAGGACAAAATTTTAGGGCAGAATTGTTAGCCATAATTGCAGTTAGACTAGATGTTGTCACTTTTGATGGTATTTCCCAAATAGAAGTACAAACACGGCCTGCAGTGCCAAACAATAATTGCAATTGTTAGGTGTTTCATGATATTTAGCTCTTTTGTAGTTGAGATTTATGGGAAGGAGATGTTGTTTGGAAATGAGATAATTTAGTTAAAAACCAACAAGATTCCTCAGGGATTGGTTGCATGAGAGAGGGTTTTTTATGGCCCTAACAAAGTAAATGTTAAGAAAACATCTTATCATAGGGAAGACTTGGAGGAAGTAAACCTGGGGATAGAGAATTCCCCTAAAAATTTGTATATAGGAAAACGGATGAAACCCCATGTGAGAAACATGTTAATCACCTTATTAAGGAATTACAAGAATGTCTTTGCATGGTCATATGATGATCTCAAGGCATACAGGGAATATTTGTTCCAGCATGAAATTCCTTTGAATTTTGATGTAAAAATTTTTAAACAAAAACAAAGGTCTATCAATCCTACATTACAACCAAAGATGCAGGAGGAACTTACCAAGATGAGAGAAGAAGGGATCATCAAGCCTATCTGACATTCATCATGGGTTTCAAATCTAGTTTCTATTAGAAAAAATAATGGTGATATCAAGTTGTGTATGGATTTCAGGAATCTTAATGTAGCATCCCTAAAAGATAATTATCCTTTCCCAAAATGGAAGCCATGTTGTAAAAGGTCACAGGGTGTGAGTTACTTTCCATGATGTATGGTTTCTCAGGGTATAACCAAGTGATGGTAAGAGAAGTTGAGAAATACAAGACTTCATTTACTATGCCTTGGGGAACATACATATATGTAAGGATGCATTTTGATCTCATGAACACTGGTGCCACATTCCAAAGAGAAATGGATGTGGCTTTTGCTGATTTTATTGACCTTTTTCTAGCCATTTACCAAGATGACCTCACTCCACATAGTAAAAATGAGGAGGACCATTGTTTACATTTGGAAAAAAAAATTATCAGAGCTTTAGAGTATGTGATTTCTCTTAACCCTAAGAAGTGCCAGTTTGGGGTAAAAAAAGGAGAATTATTAGGCCATATTGTCTCAAAAGATGGATTCAGGATTGACCCTAAATGGGTGGCAGCAACTGATAAAATTCAGCAACCAACGAATGTAAAGGGAATTTTGTCTTTCTTTGGGTAGATTAATTTTGTGCGAAGGTTTGTCACAAACATTTTTTGAGACTGTAAGGCCCATATCTAAGATGCTAAAAAAGGGGAGAAAGTAGCATGGAAAAAAGAACATCCAAAATCCTTTCAACCTATTAAATACTCTATTAAGGAAGCCGCTATTCTTAAATCCCTTGATTACTCAAAGCCTTTTCAGTTGTTCACATTTTCTTCCTTTCACATAGTAGCAGGGGTCTTACTACAGAAAAATGATGAATGTTTCGAACAACCTATTGCTTTATTTAGCAAGTCATTACAGTCAGCTGAATTGAAATATGATGTTATAGAAAAGAAGGCATATTGCTTGGTTAAGCCTATCAAAAAAATTAGACCATATCTGACTGAGGCTACAATTGTTGCACACATTCCTATAGCAACAGTCAAGGACATATTTATTCAGTAGGAGACTACATGCCATTGATGTAGGTGGATAAATAGGATTCAGGAATTCAACATTAACATCCAAATCACCAAGTTGGTGAGAGGCCAGGGCCTGCCTAAGTTGATGGCTGAGACAAACTTGGAATCCAACAAGGTAAATCAATTTGAGAATTTAAATGTTGTGCATATATGTGATATGCACACCTGTGGGTGGTATAGAAGAATTTTTTGAGTATTTACAAACCATGCAATGCCCTGAGGGTCTACCCAAAAATGAGAGAAGTACTTTCAAATTACATGCAATTAGATATTTTATCATTGATAGTTAACTTTGGTGGAGAAGCCCTTAAGGTGTATTTCTCATATGTGTGGACGAAGATCAGGTAGAAGATCTTTTGATTGAGATGCATAAAGGTGCATGTGGAGGCCATTACATGGCAAAACTACTACCCGTAAATTTTTGAGAGTAGGCTTCTGGTGGTCCACGGTATTTCAAGATGCACATAGGTTTGTGAAGAGGTGAGATGCTTGTCAGAGGTTCACTAGAAAGTTAAAATTTTCAAGACATCTGCCACTTAGGCCAGTATTAGTGCCAACCCCTTTTCAATAATGGGGCATTGATTACATTGGAAAAAATGCTTGAAAAGTCCAATGGAGGATATGCTTGGATATTGGTTGCAACTAATTACTTTACAAAATGGGTTGAAGTTGTTCCTATTAGAAAGGAAACTAGTAATGTTGTCACTAATTTTTTAATGAATAATATATTAAGTAGGTTTGGTGTTCCTGAAATAATTGTCTCTGACAATGTCATGTGTTTCAGGTCTACTAAATTCATTTATTTTTTTAATTAGTATGGTATAATTTTTTCTTATGCATCCCCTTACCATCCCTAATGAAATGGACAGGATGAGTCAAGAAATAAAAGCATGATGAAGATCATCAAAAGGGTGATTGAGAAAAACAAGAAGGCCTAGGATTCAAAGTTGCAATTAGAATTATGGGCTGACAGGACCATAGTGAAGAAAGTTATTGGGCATTCACCTTTCAATCTAGTTTATGGGGTTGAGCCTAAAATACCTCAACATAACCTGCTTAAAATGTACAAATTTGTCCAAGAATATGACAGTGATATTTGTGACGAAATGCAACATAGGATGAATGAGTTAATTGAGTTGGATGAAACAAGGCGAGAAGCTCATAAAAGGAATGGAAATTTGCAATTGCAAGTCAAGCACTTACATGAAAAAAGGGTCATTCAGAAGAATTTTGAATTAGGAAGCATGGTCTTAATGTGGAATGCAAGAATGGAGTACAAAGGGAAGCATGGGAAGTTTCATCCATTATGGCTAGGCCCTTATCTAGTTGCTAATACACATGTATAGGAATCTTATTTTCGTTGAAATAGGCTATCTTCCATGTACATTGTATAGTCTCATAGATTTTGTTTATAGGTTTGGTGTCTTCCTTTTCTGTTGTGTTTGCTTGTCTTGTCCGGATAGGTTCTTGGGTTTTGTTTTTCTATGTTGGTTTGCTTCAACTTGAGATCTAATTTCTCGCCATACTCGCCAGGGGTATGCATCCCCGAGCCAGAGCCACTGATGGATTTTTTTAAAGTCTGATTAAATTTTGATTTAGTCCCATGCTTGGAATGACCTTTTTCTTCTGAGTTTTAATTGTTTGTTGGCCTAGGGTTTTAGGTCTAAAACCTTAGTTCAAATTTTCTTCAAGCCTTAAACCTTTGTCTTATATTTTTGCATTGAATTTTTATATCAATTTTCCAGTTGCTTTACTAACCACTTAAGTCATCACATCTATTTTTGTTACCGACCCCTTTGCCTAGGCCTGTCAATTACTTTTATTCATTATCATGCTATTTTTCCCATGGTTGAGCCTAGTATTTTTGACTTAAGTCTTGATTTTTTAATAAAGGGGATGTTGTTCGTTAACCTAGTTAGGGACCCCTTTTAATGACTAACTCTAATTGCATGTGCAAAAAATGGGTACATTGATTTCAAAGATTAAATCCCATGAATGCACACTGTGCAAGATTAAACTGACTCATCTCTGAAAATTTGTGTGGCTTGCATGCTTGTGAGATGTGTCATTTTGTATAATGTGGGACCTGACTCCCACTGTAGCACCTAATGTACCTAAGTTGAGGAATCAATGACAGAGATGTAATGATATGATAAAATCTGAGTCATTGAGCACACACCACACAAGCCTTAAAACCATATTTATAAGTCTGTTGCACATTGTACAAAATTATGACGTGTGTATCATCTTGCTGACAGGGAAAGGAACGTGGGGCCCTCTGAAAAATGATTTGGCATCCGAGTGGAAAACTTTGCATCGGTTAGTCATGTAACGAGTAATGATGATTTGTTTTTAGGCCCGATTGGGATCGTTAGATGTGCCACATTGGAATCCGATCTGTGAATGTGATTTAAAATCAAAATTGTGAATGTAGGATTCGTTGCCTTTTGCATGAGTTAATAGTAATTGCAATAAATACGCTTGGAGCCATCTAGCATCAACACAAGTACATTTAAGGCTGGTTTCTTCCTTACACCTGAGGATTGTCAGTGATTCATAGGTACCCTGGAGGTCGAGAAAATACATTCCATAATTTACTGCATCTAGAATTGGCGCTGCATACCAATAGAAAAACGTAAGTAAAATGAACATTATCCCTGTATCATTTTCTTAAAAAAGTAGAAAGCTTGAGTTAAGGTAGATATCTATCATTCGATTTCATTTGCTTGTTTTAAAAGTGCTTTATTAGGGTTGGGATATGCACTAAAAGGTGGTAGGTCTTGTTGAATTCTTTAATTGTGTGTCCCTAATTGGTATCCTAGTATTGGTTCTGAGGTGCTAGGTTTTTTGTGTCCTTTTGTATAACCTTGGGTCATTTTAGTTTTTGTATCTACCTATGGCACCCAAAGCTCAGGCATCGAGTTCACAAACCCAAAGTAGGACTCTCTCCCAAGATGCAATGGACCAATTAAAACCCTCCACAAGAAAAAAGGTCGAGGGAGCTATTTTTTTTATGGTTATCATGTTCAGGAAGGGATAAAGGATAAAATGTGTGGTATTAGGGATTCCAATTTATCAGTTCCTAGTTGGCGAATATTTCAGAATTGGTTTGGAAATAGGAATCTGGTTGTCCCTGTTTGCAACCCTTGGAGGTTAGACTTGGGAAATTTGGTGGTACCAAATGTATACATGGATATTGATTTATTGCAGGATATTGGCTCGAGATACAACCTTGTTTCAAGAATAGTTAGGTTATTTGTAGGAAAAGAATTGGTCAAAATAACTAGAGAGGAAATTGAAAATGTTTTTAATCTACATGAGTGGTTTGTGAGCATGATCCCAATTGACCTCAAAACCTTCAAGGACAAGTATACAAACACAAATTTTATTTTAGAACAACAATGCTACCTTGTCATATAGCCTCCACTAGAAAGGGAAAGAATAGAAGGCAAATCAAGATTGGCAAAGATGAAAAGGAGCCTTTTCCCATGAGGTATTTTTCTAATTACTTAAAGAAGATGGTTTATTCCCTCTACCAAATCCTCAGCATGGATGAACCATACACCATGCCTACGAATCTCATGTATATGGTTTCACATCTCTAGCATTCATCTTATAATGTGGTTTATGACTATGCCACATACTTGTCAGAAAGAATGCACCAAGGTCTAAGTACACTTAAGGAGGGAAAAAAATAGTGAGATTTTGGTGGTACTTCATGTTGATACATATGTTCCTTTTCAGGGGGAGAAATTTTTTGTAAAAGAAATGAAATTGAAGAAAAGAGAGAATGACATTGATTTTCCTGTCCAATGTTGGGAACAGATTCTGGATAAGGATGATTCAAATTTTGACTATGTGGTGTTTAACAATGTATTTGCCTCAAAGATAAGAGGTTTTTTGGTTTTTCACCCTCCTATGATTCCAAAGGAAATCCATGATTTTTTAAGGCTTATGGAAAGGAGGCCTGATTTAAAATTGACTTAGAACTGGGGTGATATAATTGCCTACTGTCAAACTACTATTTTCAAAGTATATGGCACTCATGTGACTCCCTATGTTCTCCCAAGGGATGTGTCTTTAAGAATAGGATTCATTGAAATCATGAGACAGTTGGGGGCCTCACATAAATCACATCTTCCAGACTCTCAAAAGAAAGGGTCATTCTTCCCTAAATGGATGATATTTTCTGACTTTGTGATGGTTAAGGGTGCTTGGAAGGATTTTAGTAAGTTTCTAGCACCTTATTAGTTGAAAATAGTATGCCCAAGGAATCGTGATCTAGAGGGTTTTATTGTTGGTTTGAAGACAACACACAGGGGTGGTCAATTCATACATAATTTCTATTATCTTGAGCATGTTATTAGAAATATCATGGATTTTTCTGAATAAGAGGAGAGAAAATCAAAATATTTGGCTTTCAATAAGATGATGGATCAAGCTACAAAGAGAGATCCTAATTACGACCCCATGCCAAACATTACAGGTGAGCTCAATAGGATTGTGTACGCCATCCAAAATTTTGAATACATAGTAGGTGTCTTGAGGGTTGAGCGTGCATTAACAAACAAAGGAAAATCAGTGGCAGTAGAATAGAACCCAACAATGGTGCTTGAGGAGAGACCTTCTTATCAGCCTGAACCAAAATTAAGAATCTATTCTAGGAGGAAGGAGAAGGTAAGAAAACAACAGCCAAATCCAAGCCTTATTATATTAGAGGAGTCAAGGGAGGTTTCTCCTTGCAGCCCGATGCCATCACCTCCTAGGAAGTATTCTCCAATTATTATTGATATTGATTTACCTCCTAGGGAACCCCTTCCATTAGAGCAATCCCTAGCCAAGAAGTAGAAAGTTGAGGTATGTAAAGTTGTTGATTACTTTGATGAGGATGAAAATGATATTTTAGTGACCCTTGAAGACATGCAACAAGGGATTCCTTCACCCCCAAGAGAAGTGGCATCAAGCTCTGGAGTGAGTGACCTTAGGCTGAGTAAAATAGATTTGAGTGGCCTGAACAATGATGATGATTTGAGACAACATGCCTACAAGGAATTTATAGAAGATGATTCATTCATCGAGACCAAGTCATTTAAAAGCTTTGTGTGGAGAGAAAGCATTCAAGAGTATACTGAGAGGGTAGCCAAAGAAAGAAGTCTACACCCTGATCTCCCAGAGGAGGCTATAGAAGCTAATGTAAGAAGTAAGATGAAAAAGAAATTTTAGAATATTAATCCAGATGAAACTCGAGAACTAGTGAAAAGGAGTGGTGTTTTTTTAGTACCTGAGTAGGACATAGTTGATGTTGTTGTTCTAGACACAATAAGGAGGGAAAAAAGACCTTTATTCCAAGCTGAGGAAGAGGTTAGATTGGTACTCCAGGGCTCTTCTTTTAGTGAATAATGGGATACTCTGGTTATATGGGCACTTTCCCTTGGATCTAAGAAGCTAGTAGTAGCAAAACTGGCTAATTTCAAAGGACAACTGATTATAAAGAGAGTTTTTGATACCCTGCATTGGATGTAGCTGATATGACCATCAATATGGCTAGGTTCACCAAGGTGAAAGTGGAAAGCCTCACCAAAAAAAGAGATACATATAGGAGTAAGTATAATGAGTTGATCGGTGAGTATAAATTGAGTTAGGAAAGGGTTGTTGAGCTTGAAACAAAAGTGGCATTATTAAGACAACAGGTGGAAACTCTTGAGTCTCAGGGGCCTACTAATCCAAGTCATGCAACACCCACATCACCCATGACTCGTTCCTCTCCTCCCCCTCCTGAGGAACCCTTGTCAATAATTCCTTACAATATGGGCCAAGAACCTTTTCTAGTTGAACAACCAGGTGTGTCAGGAGTGTTTCAATCAGCTGAACCTACTAGGGAGGAATTAATGCTCCAGATTAGTGAATATAAGGAATTGCTTCAACATGCTCAAAATTTTGTGTATGAAACTAACTCTAAAATTTTTCACACAGTTTTGAAGCATATGAATAAGAGAATCCAAGGTACATTGAATAGAATTCGTTCAAGTTATGCTTCAATGATTCAAGCAATAAAATTGTCTGAAAGAGATGGGGAATTGGCTACTCCATTGTTGGATAAATGGATTCTAGGGGTTGAAAATATGAAGCTTATGGAAGTTGGAGCAAGGCAGAAGGAAGACATGTATCCAAATTTTATCCCAACCTATATATTTATCGGTGAGATTAGGGAGTAGATTTTCAAGGTTTTTATGCTCCTATGGATGCTAGAATAAAAGAGTTGATCGCTAAGTTTGATGAGGTAGATACCTCACTATTACCTGACATTCAAAATGCACATGATGGGATTAAACCTCTAGAAGCATGGAGAGATCAGATCGAGGCAACTATTTCTTCTCAAGAATCATACATTTGTAAAAGAATTGACATTGATATGTTGAAAAATACTCTTGAGAAGTTATCTTTCATCATCAAATTCTTCTAGGATTTTGACAAAGAGGATACTTCTATAATGATAAAGTATGCCCCATATAGAAAGAATATGGATAAAATTATCGAGTTTGATTGGCCTTTAGACACAGAGTATGAATCATGGAAGAGGATTTTAATCGGTGATTTAGAGCTGAGAATATAACAAGAGAACACATATACTTGGTCAAGTATAGTACAGGTTTGGCCTCAAAAGTTATATTATATAAAAATATGTTTTCTCCTCACCTCATGGTGTAATGAAAAAATGTTGATTGGTGCTAATGCTGATCAAAATGATGACTCATCTTCTCTCCTATGGATTCTCATGAAGAAAAGAGAGGTTACAATAGTACAAATGTTATCATCATACTTCAGCATGCCTTTTGAAAAGGCAGTTATATTTGTTGCTACAAATATTTTTGTCTCACGTGTTTCCCTCCATTTGTAAATGTAACTACAAAAGGAATATGTTTTAATGGTCCAATAGAAATGGGGCATGTGTACATATCGGCCTGAAGCTTTTTTTTCTCCCTTGTTCTTATAAAAGGGAATTCACAGTCATAGGTAGAGGTCTTTTGTTGAATTCTAGATCGAAGAGATGCAAGTGAATAAACACAAAGATATCATGTTTTGAGTCAAGGTCTTAGGTTCTGAGATAAGAAAGTTAACTTTGTCAATTGTATGGCTCTTAGGCATGTCAAGAGAAAATATTTAAATCTTTTAATTCCTTCATCTCTCCATTGCTGAATTTTATGTGTATAATCAATGAAAATATGATCAAGAGTCACTTTATTGGTTTTCATTGTTTTCTTGAAATGAACTGTGTTTTTATTATGGCTCTAGTTTAATTAACCAGTTAGAATGCTTTAATTAGAACATGGGTTTACATAAGTGTTGAATGGATTATGTAAGTAGTGGGTGGTTTTGATTGTTAATATGCAAATTGTAATGTTTTTCACTAAGATCATGGATGCCTAAGATTAAATTTACCTTATAGTTCAATTCACTTTGTGAAGACTTTGTACCCTGAGATAAGGAACTAATATTAATTCTTAGAGGGCATTTCTTATAGGTATGGTTTTGGATTTGAGAACATATTTTATAAATACATCCTAATTGATTCATTTGTATTCTTTTTTATAGTATTCTCGGCTTGTGGTATTTGGTTCTTCAGAAAAAATTCCCATTTCTTGAAGGATTCCACCCTTGAGCATCTGATGAGAATACATCTGCTTTGACATACAACATATGATATAGTCTGATAGAAAATCTGAAAGAGATACATTGTGGGATCACCCTCTTGAGTTTTCTAGAGCCTGAAGTGGAGGAGAGGAAGTGTTAAGGATTCATCTCATTTGTTGGCCAACTATCTTGCAAGTATTTGAGAGTTGAGTGTGGAAAACTCATAGGTATTTGGTGAGAACTGATTGGTTCGTAAAAAATCACCAACAAGTATAATTGAGAATCTATATGATCCTTTTCGTATGGAAGCATCTCATCCAATTCTTGATAAAGGGTGATCCCATAATGTTGGTTTACAATTTCTAGGAGATTTTAATTTTTGCTAAAATCATATATTTTTAGAAAATATAATGATTTAAGCCTTAAAACATTTCATTTTAATGATTCCGACTGAAGAGATTTTTATCAAACCACCTTAGATCAAACCCCCTTGGATAGAACCCCGCTAGTATTAAACCATACCTATAATAGAGTCTCCTTTACACTTATCAAAATACTAATAAAAAACCACTTTTGATTTACCTTTTGGAGGATCAAATGAATTCATTTAAAAATTATTTTTGTGAGTATGTAGTCCTTATTATAAGCTTCCCAAAAAGTATAATTTTAAATAAATTTAATTTTATTATTATATTTAATTTTTATTTCTTGTGAATGTAGGTTTTTCACTGAAAATAAAGCTCTTTGTTTTGCACATGGAAAAATAGCAGATTATAAAAAAAATTAGAAAATTTTAGTGCACTAGATATTTAAATACTTGATCCAACAAAATAAAATTGAATTTTGATACATACAAACAAATTTATGTGTTGTACGGTCTACCTATGTCTGAATTATAATTAGTTTGACTTCAAAACTTGTTTAAGAAAAAAATATTCAATAAAACACAATGAAACCAATTGTAAGCACTAGATATCGTAGTTACAAATTTAAATTTGAAAAAATAAGAATTTTATCCTTCATGGAAAAAAAATTATGTGTTATATAGTGAGTGTCACTCCTTAAAAATTGTGTTTACTGAAAAAACTAGTTTTCGAAGCAGATGGAAAAATAAGTTCAATCTGATTCCAAAAAAATTGAAAAATAATATATTTAGAATCTATAGAAAAAATATCACAAATCACTAGTTTGCATCATCTTCAAATTCCTCATGGTTTAGCCACTATAGGTGTCTGAAAGTGAAGATTTAGTTAGAAAAAATCAGTTTAGTGTTCAGTTTGGCCAAAAATTATAAACCAGTATTGTGGGATCACCCTAAATCCAACATCCCCTCCATCCATCCAATCCATATTTAGCTAGATCTTCCAATTTATCTTGATCTTGACAAAGGTTCAGCGTATACCTAGACTCTACTCATGCAAAATTCTTGACAAGATATTTACCATTTTATCTCATGAAGTCCCCTAGCCCATAACTAGCATGATAAAACTTGGTTGAACTCTTCACATATACATTACCTATCTTGGTTTGTCCATTGAACTATGAAAAATTGCTAAGACACTGGGGGAAGGTTCTTGCACTCTTGATCCATATCTTGTATCTCATAATGTGACATTGACATTGTGATCTAAGTATTATTTATCAAAAATCCAAAAACATTTGAAAATCATCAAAAATCCCAAAAATATTTGAAAATCATCAAAATCCAAAAACACTTGCAAAATCAAAAAATCCAAAAACATCAAAATCTTGTATATCCAAAACCCAAAAACATTTGAAAATTTTGTAAAGTCAAAAATTCAAAACATTCAAAGCATCTTGAAAACACTAAAAGCATCCAAAACACATCAAAATCCCTAAACAAGTCAAAAAGTTGAAAAAATAAAAAACATGGTATGTCGAACTATGTTGTCTCTAAGCTTGAACATAGGTAAGGCTAATCATTGATGATCCCTCGAGACACATTAGGTAATTCCTTTAGGAGCCGGTCATAATAAACTAACAAATCCATCAATGTTCAGATCTCATCAATAAAAAGTTACTAGTTAGAATCAGTCAAACTATGTGCTCTCTGTGTGTATAACGTAGACAAGTCTAACCTTTGATGATCTCCTAAGGTCATAGGTCAGTCCCTATTAGGTCTTGATCAAAACTTAGAAAACACAAAAAAAAATTGAAAAACTTGAAAAAAAACCGAAAACATCAAAAAACATTCAAAAATCCTAAATATCCTCAAATAACCTGAAAACCTAAACATTCACATACACCCAAAAAGACCAAAAAAATCCTCAAAAACATTTAAAATTTTACAAAAATTCTAAAACCACCCACCTCATTTCACTTTCACTCGTTATAAACTTTTTTCCATAATAAATCAATCATCACTTTCAACCTTTGGTAAAACAAGTGGAAACAAGTGTGGAAAATTTGTGGTGTGAACCTAAATGTGAAAATCTAAAGTCTAGATCATGAGAAAACAAGTTGGTAACATTTGTATCAATGACCTATCAAACAATTAATCTTAGTCAAAACATTCGATAAACATGTCCTAGGATGCATCCTTCCTACAATGGACATCATCATGAGAAATCACCTCAACTATGTTACTTTGGCGAGAGATATAAATAGCATCGATTGTTTGTTCATTTTGATCTTTTCTTATGATTTATCTTCTTGACCTGTTCTAAGGAAATCTCAATGATGTCTATATAAAATGATTTAGAGAGAAAGGAATGGGGAATTGATCATTATATTTGATTTGTTGTGCTTTTTGTATGTTCTTGTAAAATAACCTTGGTGAATACTTACTTCGTTGTATGTAGGGAGGTCGTTTGGAATAAATTGTTGACTATTGCATATGCTTTGGTCCAAAATGTTCTAAAATTATAAACTACATTCCAACAAGGTTTTTGTATGTTAGGTGTGAGCAAAGATACTCCTATTTGTTTATAGAGTCAAAGTCCATCGCACTAGATACAAATCCATCCTAGTTATTGATACCTTTATGCATCATGTCTATGTGTTATATCAAAAATAAGGAATGAAACATGATGAAGTATCCCAATCCCTGAAATAAGAAAACCATCAATATTGTCACCATATCTAATAAAGTCTCAAAGAATCATAGACCTATTGGACTTCTGAATCAATCTAAAAAATAAGGGTTAATCAATAGCCATCTCATTCTTTAATCCATCATATTCTTCTCATTGTTCTATCTTTACTAACATTTCTATCCAAGTATCAAATTTGTGCAATATATATCAAAATATACATGAGGTTATGTATGGACGATGATTGTTTATACATCATAAAATTTGTCTACATCAAATATCTAATCTTTCTAAACAAGTATTTTTACATCATCTCTAAGTTGAACCGATCCTAAATCTTTGTTGCGACCTCGACCTAAATTTTAAAATTTCCACTTGATCTTTTGAGGGGGCATTATGCAGCATAGATTTCTACTAGGGAAATAGTGGGGCATCTGAAAAATTGAGAATTTTTAAAATGATCTAAGCGGTAGCGTTGATCCAAAAAGGGACAGTCTTTGAACTAATGTAACAGGTACCTCGCTTCAAATAGGGGCAAAATGTAGACACTACATAGAATTTTCCTGATCGAGATTGCACATCTGAATTTGATTACTAACATCATTTTTGACCGTTTAATTAAACAATCTTTATTTTTTAACTAAATTCATCAACTTCTCCTATTAATCAAATGATCAATATTATTTGGCTAATTCATTGCCTTTCACACTAATTTTCATATTATTTAATTAGGTAATGGGAATTATTTAATTAAATTGCCTTTGTCTTCTCATTTGATTAAATAATATTTGTTATTTAGTTAAATGTCATTAAACCCCCTTTTTATTAAATAAAGTTATTTAATGAAAATCTTAATTTCCTCCATCTTGCACATTTAAGTAATTTATTAAATTACTTAATTGGCTAATTTATCCCACCCTCCCACTTTCAAGGGAATATTCCCTTGGAATATTCCTCCATTTGAACTCCTCCAAAATGAAATATTCTTGTAACAAACTTCCTAACAACTTCCTAATTTTTAGGAACTATGCTTCTTTGAATCAATGAGAGCCATTAATTAAATCCTTGATCCTTGTCAACTTGCATTCTCATCCATTGATGGGAATCCTTGATCCATGCCTTCACCTCTCATTGCTTCTCATCCATTTATTGATCAAATAAATCCTGACCATTGATTCATTCATTTATCCTATAAGTACTCCTCATTTATATGAGAAACAGATCCTTCCATTTAGATAAACTAGACTATACTAAATTTTAGAGCCATCTCCATTATCATTTTAGCATTCAATATCTATTTTATCTTAGCTTTGTATCCATTTTAGCTCACATTACATCCATTTTAGCTTATCTTACATCCATTTTAGCTTACATTTCATCCATTTCATCAATCTTCATCAATGGACTCCATTTAAAAGCTTGTTTCAATTAAGGGATTGTGAAATGGCTGACATTCCACATCAATTCAGCACCAAACCCCCAATAGGATGAGGTTTGAGTCATTAGATTAATTTCCTTAAATAATTTATTCCTTGTTTATGTCTAATGGATTCTTTATTTGATTTTTTCAAGTATTTATTCTGGTAGGTTTGGAAATAACAGTATATCAGTTTGGCAATGACAATAATTTCAAGTTAGGTAGGCATATGTTTTGGTGAATCCACACTTCTCCATAGATTGGGATCTTCTTTTTCATTTTCATGGATATTTTGATAGGTTCCCATAGAGTGTGTATTCTAAATGGCATAGAGTTTGGAGGTCCATGTGTCTGAATTTGGTTGTACAATTGGAAAATTTTATTATTAGGTCCTTTCCAATGCTGACCTAATAATATTTGTGTATTACATAATTTCAATATGCATTGATCCATTATGTGGGTACTATTTTGGGTCCATGCTGACCTATTTTGATTTGTTATAATTTTTAATTAATGGAGTGAAGTGTGTATGTATGTATGTTGATTCGATAAGGTATATGTTGTATAATACATCTAATTAGGCCCAACTAATTGATGTTGTAAGTGTTTATAGATGAAGTGGAGATATATATAAGATCCATTTGGTGTTTTGAAGTGTGATATATATAGATTTTTTGGATGTGAGTTGTGGAAAATTAAGGTGAATACATAGCGGAGTGGGGAGCTAATTTAGATTAGTATGAAGTGTGTAAATTATATATTTAGAGCTTCAATGGAGCTATAATTCATGAATGTGTTAGATGCAACTGTAACATTTCAAATCTTGGTTGTGTGTCACAATATATTCTATCTTTTCTTATTTTAGTGGTCAATTAGTCCACTCAGATAGTGAGTCCACCTACAATGAGCACTTCTATAACATACTATAACATGTTATAATATATTATGAGCTAATCCTCATCATGGTTTTTCCCATTTGGGTCTTCCACGTAAAATATGGTGTTCATGTGTTGTATGATATTGATGGTTGTTTACATGATTTCCTTTCCTTCTGCACATTAAATATGCTATGTGGAATTAATTCTTAAATTTTTAAGTGGTTTAAAGGAATACTGATTCACTCCCCTCTTAGTATTTTGGGTGTTTAACAATACATAGACTAACTCAACAAGGTTCCTCTAACCTATGCAAGTGAGTGTGTGTAAAATCAGATAGATATAACAATGGTTCCTATACCAACCTCCTCTCCTTGGTGATGCTCTCCCTCCCCCTATCTAGAGGGTTCAAACCTTTCTTTTATCCAACTTAGAGAAACATGTTCATAGTTGGTTGATAATTCATAAATCACAATCATCATATAACGTAAGCATCATTAAAAAATTTAAAAAGTAATTCATCATAATGTATATTCATACATTTCATTCATCCATTGAATATCTTCAAAACATAATATTGCATTAAAATCATATTTACTCATAAAGGTAAAAGTAATTTGGTAATTTAAAAATGGTGTGTAACAATGTTCTCTTCAATTTGCACTAGTGACCAACTCTTCTTCACATAGGTATAATTCTAATTCACATTTGGACACACATAGAATTATAAACATACCAAATACATCCGCATAATAGCAAATTATATACATGACATTACATGAACACATCTTTCATGTTGACCAAGGCTCCACAAAATAGCCATGATGACATAAGGTGGACCTAAAATCAGATTCTATAATATGTGTAGCATATGTTGAACACCTAGAATACTGAGAAGGGGTATGAATTATTATTTTATATGACCAATTACTCACAAACCATCCAATTAATAAGGTGTATCTAACTACAACAATAAATGAAAGAATGAAAGGAATCAGAATATCACATAACACATGAAAACAAATATTTTTACGTGGAAAACCAAAAGAGGGAAAAACCACGGTGAGGATTAGCTCACAATATATTATAATCAGTTATAAGATATTATTGGGGATCATTGCAAGGACACACTATCCTTGTAAGGCTCATAGCCAGGGATTGATACAAAAACAAAAATTGCTTCATAGCCAAAGTTTGAACTAATACAAAGTGCACCTTCCTTATGTTGAATTCAATTACTTTGAGAATTTGAACATAAAACACTATTTATCTAAGAAGTCACTCAATATTCACAACAATTTTTCACTTATTTGGATCTCACACATCTAAATTCACATGTTCGCACACTATCAGATCTCTTGCACATCATATCATATGTCATATTTGTGTTTCCACTCAAAAAATGTCTCACATATATATCCAATTACATCTCCATACATCAACTAGGTAGGCCTAATTAGATGCATCCCTATTTCATTCAAAATAGCTTTTTTTCCCCCATACATAATTCAAAAAAATCTTCTCACTCAACCTGGAACAGTGAAATTACTTGATTTAATTCAATATTGTACCTAAAATAGGTCCAAATAACATCCACAATACATACTTATCATTTTCAACACATAACATGTATTAGGTCAACTGAGAATTTGACCTAATCAAAAAATAAGCCAACTGACCACACACTAGTGATTCATATATTCACATAAGTACATGCCATATATAATATATATAGTTATGAAACCTATGAAAAATCTCCCAAAAAATTTAAGACTGATTCTGAACACCGAAAAAAATGCAAACTTGATTATATCTACCCAATCACATTGTATAAGCCAAAAACTAAATGTCGAACTTCTGTCATTTGTAACTTTCAACCTACTCAACCAAAATAGCTTAAATCTTGATTATAGATGCACCTAATATTAAGGAATAACATATTGTAACCTCTTGAGCTTATCTTGTTGCATGAGCAATTTCAGACCAAAATGTTGGATTAAAATGTACCAATTTTGTTTATCGTATTAGACAAAACTGTCAACAATTAATGTTAGCATCAATGAAAACACACATTAAGGGGTTTCTTCTTCATTATTTCAACAATATGCCCCTTTTTTTTATGGAAATATGTGCCAAAAATGAGTTTCCAAAATTTAGGACATACACCATCAAAAAATTTAAGTATACATGATTTCTCAAATTACCCTCAAACTTTTACACAATTCTAAACTTCTCAAAACTTCTGCAAACTACTCAAAAATTCTAAAAAATTCTCCACAATTAACTTCTAAATTCTCCAAAATTCTCCCCCTTTGACATCAAGGATAAATGGTGTGTCAGTAACATACTTGTAGTCTTCAAAATTTGATGCATATGTATAAAAAATAATAGAAATGTACTAACTTACCCTTATGGATTTATCCCAAAATTTGATCTGACCATATGTACAATGAAAAATAGAAAGTAATTGAAACAAGGAAAGAAATTTACATAGGAAATGTTCAACCAGAGGAGGAGGAACCTTCTAGCTCTTTAATGATTGCTTGACAAGTAGGTTTTCCTTCAATCTAAATCTTTCTAGCTACAACAAGTGAGTTGTACAATGATTCCAACTTTACTATATTCTCCTTGCCTTCTTTTAGAGTACTTGGGTTTGGTTTTATCTTTGCAATTTTTTTAGTTTCAGCAAGAGCACTTAACATTTGTATATTCTTGCACTTCACCAAGTCTCCAAGCTATCCAAATCATCTTATAGCATCTTCTTTCTACCTTTGTAAGGTGAGAAACTTATTTTGTAGATCTGTGATTGTAGTCCAAGAGGCATAACCTCTATCTTGAGTAGGGTCATAACCTTTGGAGGCATTGGATATTCAAGTTTCTCTATGGAGTCCAACAAGTCCTTAATGTTGTGAGTGACATCCAGCCACCTCAAGCAATACAAGAGCAATATATTGGCCTCATCTTCACATTCTCATATAGGTTGCAGAAATTCCATCACCTTGATATGTGTAGTTGCACATATCTCCTTTAAATCAGGTAATTTCCTTTCAACAAACTTTAAGTCAACTTATTTTTCCATTTTCTCCTTCAAACTTGAGGTATATTCCTTAAGTGAATCAACCGAAAAATTTAAATTATCAACATGAGTCAAAGAGTTATCAATAGTGGCATTGGGGTAACATCTTGTAGAGACTTGATGGCTTCATTAATCAATTTTTTTCCCTTTTGATGAGTCTAAGATTTATTTTCTTCTGGAGGCATGGAAGACATCTCTAAGCTTCAATCCTCAAACTTGTGAGATCTTTTCAAAATCCACACTACCTTGGTACATCGAGAGATGTAACAAATATCATGGTATAGTTGGTTGAATACTTGTTTTTCTTGTTAGAAGACCCTTGAGTGTACTATCAAAGAATTCTTCTTCATTTCTTTCTATAGAGAATGGGGATTCACTACTCATGATTTCTCTTCATTCATAGAGCCTCATGAGGCGAACTACCCTAAACTACCTCAAGGAATAGTGGCGAGAGTTCTAGAATTAGAAAGAGCAGGTCACAAAGATTATCTAGATAAATAGACATGCATCTTTGCCAAAGTATGACAACATGGATCTAGGATGATAGTGTGGCGCACTGACGTCTCTCTAGCATGCTAGCATCTGTACAAACTAGAAAATGAGTTTATCATAGGAAATGGAAAATTGACTACTTCTACTCTAATTTCGAATAACTACCAGAGTGCGAGAAAGTAGTAGAGTACAAAAAAAATAAAATAAAGAAGTATAAGTGATAAGGATAAGGATAAGAAAGGAAGAAAATTCTTGAACAACCGCACAAGTGATGAAGCCTCCAACACATGAATTTATTCAATACCTGCACACAAGAGAGAGATAAATTATTCGGGTGGTATAGGGGTTTTCCTCAATCAAACCTCCATTTTTGTGTTCCTACCTCCACGAATAGCTAGATAGGTAGAGAGAAAAGTATGACAAAACAAGAAGTGAAAGGACTTGAACATGAAAGAACTATAAAATAGTGTTGTGCTACTCAACCAAATAATAGAGGAGAGGAGTGTAAAGCTTACCACCTCCACCAAGAGCACTCAACTCTAATGGGTGATAAAATGAGAGGAACTCAAGCCTCTACTGTAATGGTGTTTGTTCCACACTTGGTCTACTGATTTGATAGATTGTTGATGTTGTTGTTATGAAGTGTAAA
Source organism: Sequoiadendron giganteum (assembly GCA_007115665.2). NCBI lineage: Eukaryota > Viridiplantae > Streptophyta > Pinopsida > Cupressales > Cupressaceae > Sequoiadendron > Sequoiadendron giganteum. The sequence goes on along the minus strand of CM021108.1, from coordinate 237,716,010 downwards.
TTTTTGCTTGAGGGTGATAGATTGAATGCCTAGAGCATGTGAAGAGCCAAGCGAGATGAATTGAAGGCTTAGAGTCTTGAATGAATGAAGAGGATTGAGAAGTTGTAGTAGAGCCTATAGGAGAAGCAAATGAAGGAATGAATAGTGAATTTGAAGAAGAGGATGAAAAAAATGGACATATTCGGGTCAGTCTACCAAAAACGGCGTTACAAGTTGACTCCCAATGGGAAGTGTAATTCCTCTATAGGATCCAGATGCAAGAATCTGTTAGGGAAGTATGTGTGTCATGGAGAAGTCTACACATCAAACAGGAATCCCCAATAGTTATTCCTCCGTCGACACACAAAATAGGTGCCAAGTGGAATGAAGGCAATGGTCTTATGTGAAATTTTTCCTTCGGATTGGGTTTTCTAAGGTGAGGATGTGTAAAAAGGGGAATTTGCATAACGGGTGCAAATTTGCTCCTATACATTTTCCCCCACTTTAGTGAGTATGAATACTGATGAGTGCTTCAGTAAAGTAGATTGAAGAATTAATAGGGTAAGAAATGTATACTTGAACCGTCGAGGAAGCAAACCGCGATTTGGAAAACCAGAGAATATAGGGTAGGAAAAGGACTTCATAACTCCACATAACTATGAAGCTGAAGAAAGAAAGTGTCTTACAGGCCTATAGACCTACAAGGAAGGTATCCTCCAAGAACTCTCACATGACGAAAATTGAGAAGAGCACCTTACAGAACATCAAACTTGCAAGGAAGGTATCCCCCAAGAACTCTCACATGAGGGAAACTAAAAAGAGAAGAATCTATAGAGTCAGAAAATGGCTTCACGGGTGCACCCATAAAGAGACGTGTTTATCCACAGATAGAACATGTCAAGAAGTAGCCATGCAGGAAAGTAAGTGAACATTCATGCAAAACATCATCAAGTTGGAAAACTTTCAAAGGGGTCCCTCGAGCACCCTTCAAAAGGAGGGGTCAACTCAAGGGACACACTATTTGAAAGTGAGGTCTAGTTGGGCCACCCCCAAGCCAGACACAAATATATGAAATAGGTCTAGTTGGGTTGCCCCTAAGCTAGACACAAAAATAGGAAATGCTTCTAGTTAGGATACCCCCTGCTAGATTCCATAGAATTAATTCAAGGGGAAATATTTCAAAGAGGGGTCACTCAGGAACCCTTCAAAAGATAAGGGTTCCACTTGAGGGACACTCAAATTGAAAGATAGAGAGAAAAGAGAGGGTCTTTAGGAAGGACACACATCTCCAGAATGAGTTATAACTGCCCCCAGCATACAGGGGAGGAGAATCATGCAAGATTCTTAGAACATGCGAGATAGAGGTAGACCTCTATATCATCTATCATGTGTGATGAAAATTGAATCATGAATTTTTTGTATTATATCCTTCAAGGTCTTACATTCACTAGTTGAATGGCTAGGCACTCAATGGTATGCGTAGAAAAGGTTTTTTTATTTATCATGCTCATGAAATTTCTTACATGTAGGAGGAGGAAGAGTAATTAAGCGAGATTTTAGAAGTCGCAACAAAATATTCTCTTGATGAAATAAAGGATGAGGAGTGGGAAGAAAACCTTTCTCTTGTGGAGAAAAGCTTGACTAATTACAAGAAGAGGACACAAAGATAGAAGACAAAGGAGGAGGATCTTCACAGAGAGAATTGTTCCAACAATGTGGATCACACTCTTTTATGGGATCATCATCAACCTTCTTAACAGGACTACCAACATTAACCCCCTTACCATAAGTGCAATCATCTTCCTTAGAAGGAGGATCAATACTAGGAACATTACAATTTATGCTCACACTATCATGTGATACAAAAGAATAATCATCTTTGATAGCAGGTGTGGATGATGTTATTGAAAGTTCTAAGTGGATCGGGTCGACTTTATATTCCTGAACTAAGGAATTTGTAAAGTCTAGAGGTCCCCAATCATCACCAAGACATGCATTCTCTTGAGAAGAGGTAGAAGGAGTAGACTTAGTATTTTTTGCTTCAAAAGGATCTTCTTTAGGGATATCTATCTCAAGAGTATCCTTTGTAGTGGGTACACCTAGAGTAAACATCGACACACTAGAAGACACTAAAGGAATAAGAATAGGCACAACTGAAACTTGACCAGTAGCTACCATGTCACATAAGTGTATAGCATTAGGGTTAGCCTTAACTATGACTACTTTATTATTACAAATGAACTTAATAGATTTATGTAGGGTAGACGAGACTGCACCCATAGCATGAATCCATGGTCTACAAGGAAGGTCATAAGGTAACTTCTCTGGCATACCATATACAAGGGTAGGTATGGTAACATATCCCAACCTCAAAGGCAAGACTATCATGCCTATGGGTTGCAAACCGACATTATCGAACCCACAAATGTCAATGGAAGAAGCATTAAGAGAAGATGAATCAATATTAATCTTAGGTAATAGATCAATGCTACATACATTAAGCACCAAACCAATTTCAACAAGAGTACGTCTGATGCCATTCTTATTAATATTAATTATAATCATAAGAGGGTCTACTTGCTTTTGTACTTTCGAAGGTGGGAGTTCTTTTGGATAGAATGTAATATTTGGAAAATCCACATGAATATGAGCTATCAATGCATCAACATCTACTAGCCTAGCAGAAGAAGCCAAGAGAATATTTTGCAAGGTTTCTTGAAGAATACCTTGATAAACCAGAGTAGACTAAATCAAGTCCCATAGTGAGATCTTAGCCGAAGTAACCCGAGGTTGCTCGACAAGATCATAATCATCAGGTGCTTTAGTCATAGGTTTAGGAGCTTGAAGAAGACATGGTTGTTTATTCATTCTATTCTCATAAGTATGGGATACTGCTTTGTAAGAGGGAGCTATAGAAAGGTCAGGACAATCATCATCAAATGAAACACGATCAATAGAACAAATCCTTTTAGGAGAAGGACTAGTCGGAGTCACGTAAATGATTGGTCTCTTAGGCCTTTGAGGGGTAGCAGAGACATAGATTACATTTACAAAATCATCACAACTAGTGGAATAATTATTTGAATAAATATTCTCAACATCAATCCAAAGATGATCAAATGTGGAAGGATATTCATCATGCACCAATGCATCATGTCTAGAGGAGAGTGCATTTGAATAGATAAGAGATTCATCATTCAAAAGTGCATCTCTAGAAGAGGGTGCATTGGAAGGAGTAGAAGATTCATCACTCAACATTGCATCATCTCCAACAGAGAGTGCATCAAAATGAATAGAAGGTTCATCATTCACAAATGCATCATCTTTAGAGGAAAGTGTATTAGAATGAATAGAAAGAAGAGTAACATTAAGAAAGGTATTGATGATTTCATCTTCTTCCAACAAGATATCCTTTGAAGCAAGAGGAATCTCATGAGAAGGATGAAAGACACCAAGTGACATGGGTAGAGCCAAGTCACCATCACATGCATGAAATGGAATATCATTAAAATTTTGAACAAAATTAGATATTGAGGTAGTAAAAGAAGATATTAAATTCATTGTGATTTTTTTTGTATTTTGTATGTTCCAATAATTTTCATTTTCAGAGGTCTCTAGAGAAATATTTGGGTTCAAAACTTGCGTCAGTCTCTAAAATTCAACTACCAAAGGCACTAGTATTTTAGGGACCAAACTAGTTCTCTAGGAGACCTTTCCAATGGTGCAAATGGTTCTGAATTTCGAGCACCAAGTCAAAATTTATGACCCCACCGAGTAGGGGTAAATAAATTAATAGTTTTTCAGTTCACGTCGGGTTCACCAAAATGTAGATAAGGGGGATTTTCTATTCACGAGTTCTCTTCATTCAGTGAACCTCACAGGGAAAACTTCCCTAAACTACCTCAAGGAACAATGACGGGAGTTCTAGAATCAGAAAGAGTAGGTCACGAAGATTCTCTAGACAAACAAGCAGGCATCTCGATCAAAGGAAGAAAGTGCAGGTCTGGGATGACAATGCGGCACGCTCATGTCTCTCTAGCACACTAGTGTCTGTATGGACCATAAAATGATTTTATCACAGGAAATAGCAAAGTGACTACTTCTACTCTAATTTCTAAGAACTACAAGAGTGCAAGATTGTAGCATAGTACAATAGAATTGAAATAAAGAAGTATAAGTGATAAGGATAAGGAGAAGAAAGGAAATAAAATTCTCACAACCGCACAAGTGATGAAGCCTCCAGCATGTGAATGTCTTCAATACCTGCACACAAGAGAGAAATTTTTGGGGTTGTATAGGGGTTTTCCTAAAAAAAACCCTATTTTTGTGTTCCCACCTACATGGACAACCAGATAGGTAGAGAGAAAAGTATGATAAAGCAAGAAGTGAAAGGAAGAACATGAAAGAACTACAAAACAATGTTATGCTACTCAACCAAATAATAGAGGAAATGAGTGGAAATCTTACCACCTCCAGCAAGATCACTCAAGGCTAATGGGGTAGAAAATGAGAGGAACTCAAGCCTTTGCTGCAATGGTGTTTGTTCCCCACTTGCTCTACTGAGTTGATAGAGTGTTGCTTGAGGGTGATGGATTGAATTCCTAGAGCATGTAAAGAGCCAAGCAAGATGAATTGAAAGCTTAGAGTCTTGAATGAAGGAAGAGGATTGTGAATAAGTTGTAGAAGAGCTTGTGGGAGAATCAAATGAAGGAATTGATAGTGAATTTGAAGAAGAGGATGAAGAAAATGAACATATTCGGGTCAGTCGACCAAAAAGGGCATTACAAATCAATTCCCAATGGTAACTTTAATGCCTTTGTAGGCTCTAGATGTGGGAATCTATTAGGGATGTAAGCGCACCACACAAATCTCTACATGACTCGTGGGCATCCTCAAAAGTTATTCCTCTGTCAACGCACAAAATAGATGCCAAGTGGAAAGGCTATGGGCTTCTGAAGAATTCCACCTTTGAATTTTGTTTTCTAAGGGGAGGATGTGTAAAAATGGGAAGTTGCATAAGGGATGCAAATTTGTGCCTATACACTTTCAACTTCACTTTCTTCTTTATTCTCGTCTTCTTTTTTTCAGAGGGGGTTTCCTTTTGCTTGTCCTTACCTTCATCCCTCTTCTCCTCATCATCTTTCTTATTGTTCTCTTCCCTTTCTCCTTGTCCTTCTTCTCTATTTTTATTATTTTTATTATTTTATTCATTCTATTTGCCAGCATTATCATCATTCTTTTCTTTTTCCTTTTCTTTCTATGTATTTTGTTTTCCATTGTTAGTGTCGGTGGTAGTGCCAGTGTCTTCCAAAGGAGAATTTGTATCATCAACCACATTCCCTAAAATATCAAAAGATGGAATTTATTTTGAAGTATGATCATTCAATTCTTCTACAACATCTTTAAAAATAGGAAAATTATTATTTCAAGGAATATTTTCCTTTGCATCAATAACCTTTTCTTGGTCGGGATCCTTGTCTTGATTTGTTCCAGATGATGAAGCTGCAATCATCCCCAATTTCTCTGCTATGTCTCTTAAGTAAAGTATATTGTTTCTTGTTTTAGTTGTTTTGTGCTATCCTTTTCTCTACCCATTATAATGGTGACCCTTTTCTTCACTCTAAATTCCTTTGTATACACTTCAACTAGTGTGGCTTTATCATTTTCAGATAAAGAGGATCCAATTTCTTGTAAAGCATCAACTTTCATCTTTTCATCTGCTTCAATTGCTTCTCACCTTCTTTCAACTAAGGCTTCTCATACCACACTTGGTACATTCTTCCTAATGTTATTCATGTTTTCTTCTAACATAATAATGTACTTTATGATGGCTTCAATTATTTTTTTCTTGTCTTCCTCATCAAAGGAGTTTTTGTCTTATTATTTCTAGGCTTTGAAGTGCCCTCCTCTAATTTCTTCTCTTTCTTCTTCTCAAATTTCTTGATGTGAAAGGGAGGGAAGTACTTATATTGTCAATTCACTGTGTGTTATTCGATATGTATGTGTTCCATAGAGGGATGTATTATGTTTTTCACATACAAACTGCAATGCTATGATGTATGTCATCTAGAGGATGAATGTTAGAACTGTCCTATCATTTCCATTTTTAAAACTGTTTGAAAGATATTCATTCTTAGAGGATTTAAGTTGGTAATGGAAGGTCACATACTATGCCACTTTCCCTTATACTTTAGATCAGTCTGGACATAAATTTTGGCTCACAAATTTATGTCAATGTTTACTATTATTAGTTATTCTTATGTGTTTAAAATAGAAATTATTGTAAGAGGTTTGATGATTATTGAAATTATGAAAATAAGTCAGCAAACCATAAAATAGAATGATGGTTCATCTTTAAGATATATTCATATCCAAGGTAGATTCCAATTGTCAAACCTTCAAAACTTTTTAATTGAGACACTTTCTCAATTTGTTATTTGACTTTTTAAGTACTTGTTCATGTATTTTGCATTTGCAAAAACCTTTTATCATTTCTTTAATTATGGATTTGTTACATTAAGTAGGAAATGATCACACATTTTTTGTAGTGATTAGGAGTTGAGATTGACAGTTTCAAATTTGCAAAAAGTGGTGATCCACTTGAAATCAATGAACTTGTTTTTCTCTTCAAATGCATAAGTTACTTCAAAAACATATGTTTCTCTTGGATTGCCTTTTCAAAATTTCTTTAGATAACATTTCTTTAGGTGACAACATAAAGATGTATCCCACCTTCCGAACAAAGTGTGACACTCAAATAAACATATTTAACCAAATATTCACTTTTTATCACCTATAACAAATAAATTTTTAAGAATTTAAAAATCATGTTAACAAATGATATTAAGACTTTATATATAAATTATTACTTTTATTATAATTCTTAAATAAAAAATTGTCTCTTTTTAAAATATTTTTTAATAAATTATTTCTTATACTTTATAATATGTTTAATTAGTAATATTTATTATTTTGCATAAGATAAGCTAGAAATAAGATAAATTCCTAATTTCTTGGACATAAATAATTAACATTGATAATTAGGGCATCCATATTTTTTTGTTTATTTCATTTATTATTATTTTAATTCAAATTAATTATAATTTTAAATAAGGATATCATTATGGATGGTGGTAGTACTTTTTAGAAAATTTCTCTTCTTTTTTATATATTTCCACATGTGTCAAAAAAAGACCTTTATGTTTGGAGAAAAACTTATGTTGAGTAGAAAATAGTAAATAAATATAACAATTAAGCGAAATATATAAATTATAATTTTTAGAAAGTATTTATAAGTATTTTGACATGTTTGCTAACTTAGATGAAATACCCAACTATATCACCTCTCTTAAAAGAAAATTAAGTTCAAGGATGGAAAATGACTACCCCAAATTTTTTGATAGCCAAGTCTTACACTTCAAGAAAGCTCAATTGATTATGATCTTAAAAAAGAGCTCGTTGGATTGAAAGATAAACACATTCACAATTTTCATAACCCTAACCTTAAATTATTTCTTACATCTAGTTCTAGTATATTGGTGGATGTATATTATTTAGCAAGCCTCCTAGTAGTAATTTAGGAATAGTTTTACTACTAAAAGAAATATTGTTACATAGATGTTCAATAAGGTGATGCTAGTCCTAAACTAACCTAAGGTTGTGAAAAATGTGTGAGATATAAGTGAGGAAGAGAAGGGTCACAAAGATATTTTGTATGAAATTTTAGTGCAACATCTAAATGTATAAATAAAAAATCACAAACTAACTGTGATATTGGAAAAAGGGATCTAGGGCCTAAATCAAACTAGTTTCAATATCACAAAGGGAAAGTGGGAATAAAATTGATCTTAAAATCCCACTTGGTTACTAACCTCAATGGAAGAACCAAAATAGTGGATCAATGGTTTATTTTTTTGGGAGGGTGTTGTGTTCGATGTGATTAATTGATTAATAATTGACTTAGTTTGACAATGAAAAGATGTACCTAGGTTAATTATGAAAATATAGAAAACAGAGATAATTTCTAGAAAACACAAAATTGATAAACAAAAATAGAGTTCATAATAGTAGAGGGTAGACATAGAGAAACTTGGCATATAAATTTGGGCTTGAAATAGCTAGACAGGGGTCTTAGGTGCCCTAAACATGGAAGCAGCTGCACAAAATCAAACTTCAATCTCCTATTTCTCTTGGTCTACAGGTTCTTCTTTGTGCTCACTATCAAAACTTCACTTGTCACTAATAAAATCAACTTTCCTTAATTTTTTTACTTATAGGACTTGAATTCTTGAGTGACCAATTAGGTCTTCAATACTCCTTCAATTCACTTTAGATTTTCAACTTGCACACATGAAAGATAGGGAATATTTGTTTCATATAGGGGCTTTCCTAAGTCAAACCATGTTGTGGTATTTCTACCTCTTTGATGATAATAATGATGTAAATGAAAGATTATCCTCGATCAAGAAGAATCTAAAGGATAAAAGAGTGATAAATTGAAAATATTTGTAACTCACCACTCAAATCTACATTCCTTAATTTATTGAACTCAATGTACTCATCATTGTCAAGGAGAAACTAATGCTCGATTTCAATTCCTGTAAGTGTTATTACTTGCAAAATAAATAAACATGAAACATGAACAAACTCATATAAAAATATGATGCATGGATAACATGATTCTTGAATAAATAAATGTTGCAATAATTATACTCGTGATTGCGCTTAGGATGCTTAGTTATGATCTTAGTTACTTTCTCAACTATGCTAGGATTCATTAGGATTTCAAATGGTGAAAATGACTTGTATTTATATGCAATTCATTAATTTCCTAGAAATAAAATATTGATAGCCAAGAAATGGTTTTAGATTTTCAAATATTAAGATGGCAACACGCATATTTCAAATTTATCCAAAAAAGGTTGGACAAGGGTGTTAGTCATCCTAGCCTAGACCTATCCTTTTGGGACCCTAATTAACAAAAATGATTATTATATGTTTATTTTCATTTCCACTTCTAATTTTTTGAATAATTTTGTAAAATGGGAAAATTAAATACATAATTGGGTTCAAGCGCACAAGAGGGAGATAAACCTAGTGTGGAAATTATCAAGGGTGATAATTTATGACACTACAATAACAAAGGGAAGACACAATGGAACCTGGCATGTAAATTTGGGCTTGAAACAACTAGATAGGGGTGCTAGGCACCCTAGATTGGGAAGAAGGTACACAAAGTCAAACTTCATTCTCATGTTGCTCTTGGTTTATAGGTTCTTCTTCTTTGTGCTCACTATCAGAACTTTGTCTATCATTGACAAAATCCACTTTCCTTGATTTGTTGACTTTTAGGACTTGAATGCTTGAGTGAGAAATTAGGTTGCTAATCCTCCTCTAATTGAATTCAGATCTATAATCTACACACATGAAAGAAGGGGAAGGTTGTGTCATATAGGGGCTTACCTATGTCAAACCTAGTTTTGGTATTTCTACCTTGACAATAGCTATGATGATGTAAAAGAGGGCTCATTCTTGGTCAAGTGGAGGCTAAAAGGTAAAAAAATGATAAATTGACAATTGTTGCTTGATTTGAAGTTTTGCAAGTGTTAGTACTCATAAAATTAAAAAATATGAAACATGAACTCATATAAAAACATAATGGGTGGCTAACATAATGTTTGGCTAAAATAAATGTTGCAATAATTTTACTAATTTTTCTCTTGAATGCTCTTAGGATACTCAATTATGATCCCAATTTATTTCTCAAACATATTGGGATTCATTAGGATTTCAATTGGTCAAAATGACTTGTATTTATGTGTAATTCTTTAAATTCCCAAAAATAAAATATAGATAGCCAACAATTAATTTTAGACTTTATATTTATTAAAATGTTGAGATTGACATATTTCAAATTTAGCCAAAATAGGCTTGACAAGGGTGTTGGGTACTCTATCCTAGACCCATACTTTTGAGATGTTAATTAATGAAAAATAATTATTATATGTTTATTTTCATTTCCATTTCTAATTTTTTAAATAATATTATAAAAGAAGCAAATTAAATGCATAATTGGGTCTAAGAATATAGGGGGAGCTAAACCTAGTGTGAAATTGTCAAGGGTGATAATTTATGATTCTAGAATTGTAGAGGGAAGACATAGAATAATTTGGCATATAAATTTAGGCTTGAAACAAATTTACAATGGTGTTGGGCGCTCTAGACTAGGAAGTATCTACACAAAATCAAATTGAATCTCCTGTCACTCCTGGTCTTTTGATTCTTCTTCTTTGTGCTCATTTTCAAAACTTTATCTGTCACTGATAAAATCCACTTTCCTTGATTTCTTGACTTGTAGGAATTAAATTCTTGAGTGAGCAATTAGGTATCTAATCCTCCTCCAATTCACTTCAGATATATAACCTGCACACAATAAAGATGGGGAAGGTTTGTGTCAAATAGGAGCTTTCCTAAGTCAAACCATATTTTGGTATTTCTAACTCGATGATAGCTATGATTATTTAAAAGAGAGCTTACCTTTGGTCGAGTATGGTGGAACCCTCATAAAATTTTCATGTTTCACTGATCTATGAGAAAGAATTTTCCTAGATGTCTGTTTGGTCGGCTAAGACTAGGGTTTAGGGTTCTATATGAGGATTTTTTTACAATGAAAATATTTAGCCTTTGTCTTAAACCCTTTCTCTTTGATCTATTTGTTTTTTGACCTACTATCACCTATTTCCTGGACATGTAAAAACAACTTGTCATTGAAATCCATCTTATGACTCACCCTATATGGTTAGGATCTCCTTTACCCATCGCTAATTTCTTTTTGCATGCCTAGGTCCCTGAAATTTCTTTATTTATAGGGTTGATTTATCGGCCTTTTTTGGCCTTTACATCCTTTTCTAAAATGTTATTAAGTATTTTGAGACCTTATCATGTGTTTTCCTAGGAGATCCCCTCTCTTAAAACATCTAATTTGGACGTGCAATTTTCAATCACTTAAGTGATCGCTCATCGCTGAAGTTACTTTTGTTGTCGAGCTCATTACCGTGGTGAGCGATGGGCCTATGTTTTCTCTTTGCATCACATGTTGCTGAAAGTTTTTACTCTCCATGATTGATTACCATGACAAGCGATATGATTGTGGGCCTTGTCTATCACCTATTGATAAAACATTTCAACTTCTTATTTCTTTTTTGTGATGAGTGATGGATATTATCTTGTCTTTGTGTCGCATCATTGCAAAAGTGTTTCATGAATTTTCTCAGTTCCTATGATGAGCGATGGAAATGGATTGAAGGGATTAGTGTGAAATTTCCATGTGTCTGAGTTTGGGTTTTATTGTTGGGATTTCCCATCATCGAAATAATTATTAATTCCAAGATAGTTATAGTGATATGCAATGGCTTGTGAATGTATTGTGGTATTGTTGGAACATCCTCTTCACAAAAATACAAATGCAACCTTGTCACATTTATGTTACAAGCGATGTACAATATTCCTTCCAATAGGGGTGTGTCTCTTATCACCAAACTTTGGAAATAACTTCGAGGCACTACTGCAATGAGCGATGAGGATTGTGATGTATTCTGAGTTAGTGGATGGCTACGCGACAATTTCTCCAAATCCCATTGTTGTTTTAAAGAATAGTTGTAAAATCATGTGGCAATGGTTAAGGAGGATCGTTGATCATATTTTAAATCTAAAGGATCAACAACTAGGGTTTAAACTAGAATGGCTACTTTTCAGTTCACTCTCATGAGAAATCCATCAACCATTAATGGTGAATGCACTTCAATTATGAGGTATTAAGAAGGTTGTTGAGTATTTTCTTTCATAATTGTAGTCGTTGTGAGTAGAGGAACTAGCTAAGTGAAGGAGTGAAGAAAGCAAAGCTCGTGGTAAGGTGAATTCCAAGGAACAACTATTTTCTCGAGTAAGTTAATCTCTTGACCTTTGTGGGTAGTTTGTGCATTGAGTAGTGAGGGAATTAGGTAAGTGGCTAGGGTTTGTTTTCATAATTATCATTTTCATCTAATCAAAAGGAATTGAGGTTATTACTCATAGGGTTTGGGGTAAAGAAAGTGGAATTTTTATTTGTATTTCAAGCCCTGTGAATTTAAAGAGCTTAGCATCAAATTCCCTATTATTTGAAAAACCCTAGCTTTGTTGTGTAGTAAAAATGAGTGAACCTAGTGGGTCGAAAGCTAAACCTGAAAGAAAAACTATTGAGAAATGGGTTAAAAGACCCAAACCCTAGGATGACCAGCCCAAACCTGAAGTAGTAGAAAGTCCTAAAAAGAAAAGTTGTAAAGAAGGATCACCCTCGATTTATGGATGAACCTCCTAAGGACTCATCTATGGAGGTAAAGAAGAAGGTGGGAAAGAGAAAAATTGGTGAGGGTGACTTGAGGACCCATTTTGAAGATTCTACCTCTAGGATTTGTGATATTACAGTGTCACAGAGTGGTTGTGACCTGTTTTACTATGCCTTCAAAATGAGAAATGTTGATCACCCCTCATGCAACTTATGGACTTGTGACATAGGAAAGTTGGTATGCCCAATTGTATTTGTGGACGTAGAATTAATGCTTGAACTGGTTAGGTGCTATGATCCACTAGATAGAACAATCAAGGTATTTCCTAACTTTTTTCCCATGTTGGAAATCTCAGCGAGCTAGATAATGGAATCTTTTCAGTTGAATACATCTACCTCTGAGTCTAATTTCTACAAGCTATACAATGAATATGAGAATAATAGATTTGGGTACACGAAGGGAGTCTTACCTATACATAGGAGGCATGAGTTGAAGAAAAATAGTGTGTCTTTTAGTCCCCTTGAGATGGAACCATTTGATTGTGTTGACTTTGAAGATTACTTCAAAAATACCTATTATGCAATATGTCAAGTCTTGCATAAGAATTATGACATTAAGATGGATATTGCCCTGATGATCTTAGCAATTTTTATTCAACAAAAGTATCAGAACAGAGTTTGGAATTATTATTTCTACATTGTTGACCATTTGTATGAGGACCTAATAAAATTGAAAGCTGCCACTCGTCCATTGTCATGCAGATAGTATTCTTTATTGATGTACTTGATGCTATGGAAGAGAAAATAGGTGATAAAAAACTACATAAAATTAAGAGAAAGAGACGACATGGAGAATGAATTTTTGGTGCAGATGTGGACACATATTTGGGGTGTGCATTGTCCACATTTTGATTACAATATGTTTTGTAATGTTTTCAAGTTCTTGGTGCTAGAACAGTTAGGTTTGAAACCCACAAATAGAATTTCACAAGGTGTCAAGGAGATGTTGAGGCCCTTGCAGTATGAAGAGGACACTTAACACAAATTCAATTGGGGAGATTGGTGCCTCCATACAAATTACACAACAATCATAAAATTTATGGAGACCTAGTGCCACCTCACAAATTGCCAATATATTTGTCAAATAGACAAGCATTTATGGAAATAATGTGGGTAAGTGCATGGATCTATGACACAATTTCAACTCTTAAGATGCCACTTTTTCTTTCTAAAATCAACAAAATCTAATTTGCATGAGAAAATGAAGATAGTTATGCTCAAAATTTCAAGATGCAGTAAGAAGAAGAGTTGAAGTTCTCCAATTCTAGTCTCTAAGATATGAATTATTTTTGAAATTAATGAAGAGTAAGGGTCTCAAAAGGTGGAAATAGGTCCTATTTTAAAAAAAAAAAATAGCATAACGTCTGAGGCCCCCCCTTTTTGATTAACTATTTTTTAGAATTTTAAAAATTCGAACAGTGAGAAATTAGCTAACAACATGTAGTTTATCCTCATTATTTCGAATAATTTTTTAATGAATATATAATATTTTATGAATTTTCAAAGTGGACACATCTTGAAAAGCTGAAATTTAAGTGTGCTCCCCCCTAAATTTTTTTGAAACCAATTTTTTGTCATCATGTGTAGAATGGAGTCTAGTTCTAAAAAATGTAATTTATCTCACATTTTGATGAACAAGTAAAAATCTATCCTAAAACTAGCACATGGTTGTTTTTGACCAAAAATGGAGGCATTTACAAGAAAAGTTATGGATCAAAACCTTAACTAAATCAAAATGAAAAAAGAATTATATATTTAGATAGCTAAAAGAGAGATTAATGCCATCACAATTTTTTTATTAAATTGCATTAAAATACGTGCAAACATGACAGTGAGCATAGACAAAAATATGAGGAATTTTGTTACCCTTTCAAAAAATCTGGTTGTCCAAACATTTGGGTTAGATGCCTAGTGCAAAATCCAAACCATTGGGTTGGTATTTCCCAATGCAACCCATTTGGTGAGTTCCAAATTTGGCACTCACCAAATGTCATTTATGACTTTTGGAATGCATTTTTCTAAACTCTTTCATTTTCTCTTTCTCTGTTAGGGAAACTATATACATGAAATAAAAATTTAAGTATAAAAAAGTAAATGTCCATATGGACATTTACTTTATTATACTTTAAGTTATATTTCATGTATATAGTTTTAGGATGTTGGAGAGTGGCTTCGTATCTCTAGGAGTTATAATGAAAATTCTAGTTTTTGGAAGATTTTAAGAAAATTCAGATTTAGTCAAATTTCAATAATCATCATGTCAAATTTCAGTAATCAGAAGGTCAAATTTCATCTTTCTCTCTCTATCTCACTCATTTTCATCTCTTATTCTCTAGACCTCTCTCTCTCTCACTATCTCCATCCCTTTATCTAACACTCTCTCCCTTGAGCTCAAGAACTAGGTCTCTACATGTCCATCTCTCTCTCCTTCCCTCTCTAATATCTATCTCCCTGCCTTGCTCCCTCCCTCCCTCCTTCCCTCTCTACATTTCTCTATCTCCCCTCCCTCTCCTTCTATCTCTATATATATCTCTCTACTCTCTATATAACCTCTCTCTATCCCTACCTATCCGACCCTCCCTCTCTCTCCCATCTTTCTCTCTCAATCTCTACTTCCCTCTCTCTCTCTCCCCTCTCTACTCTATATCTCTCCATTCTCTCTCCTTCCCTCTCTAGTTCTCTCTATCTCACTTCTCTATCCTTCCCTCCCTCTCTAATTTTCTCTATCTCCCCCTCTCTCTCCTTCCCTTTATACTCCTCTTTATCTCACCTCTCTTTATCCCCCCTCTCTCTCTCCCTCTATCTCTTCGTAATACCCCTCCTTTTTGCTTCTTGTTCGGTTTGATTTATACTATATTTGGTTGCAGTTACCTTGCTTTTGGATACATTTCATTATGATGTTTTGGTCGGTACTATTGAGTGACAACTATTATTGTGGGATGTAGTTATCTGATTATTGTTTCACATGCTTTATGGATTAATGATATTGTAATGTTAACATGTGATGTTATTATGAGATTATTGGATTATGATAGAAGTGTCAGTTTCGATGAGTGTATGGGTGAAGAGGATGAGTTCGCATCACTCGCTTGCGAGCGCCCTGTGAATCCGTAATTCCTTCTTCACGGTGTGTATTATATGCTGGATATATTGTATGATGTTGTTTACTTGGTTGCAAGATTACAGGTACATGACATCGACTCCACCTAGTTTCATAGGTTTGAGCATGTCGATCCAACGGTTAAGTTGAATGGGAGATAGTAGCTAGGTAACATGTGTCAAGTTTGCACCCTAGCCTTAGTGTGTTGTCAGTCGTATGTGTCGAGTCATTGTCTGTCTTGCTTTAATGTTATTTAATTCTGAAGGATTCTTGATTTGGAAATAGATATTTAGAATAATTACATTTAAATCATGTTAATGGTTATTTATTTTAAATAATGCAATGTGGATAAAAGTTTATATTTAAATTAATTAATTATATTTAATTTATTTAATTAATTAAATTTAATCCAAAGGGGTTGGATTTAGTTATTAAATAATTAAATTAATTAATTAAACATGATACAAGAGAATGAAAAGAAATAAAAGAATTAAAATTAATTTTGGAATTTAATTTCAACGTGTGAGAATTAAATTAGAAATTGTAATTAAATGTTTATTTGGGAAATTAGTTTCAACTTTGGAAATTAATTTATTATTTGAAATTGCATTTTAAATTGAAAGTGGGTTTTCGAAAATTGGAATTGAAATTGAAATATCTAATTTAAATGCAATATGAATTAGGGTTGTAAAAATTGAAGTTGAAATTGAAATTGAAATTAATATCTAATTTGCATGTAATGTGAATTAGGGTTGTATTAGGTATCTTTGTTTTATAATGAATGCATGTTTTAATTTTAGGGGAGGGAGAAAGTTTTTAGAAAAATACATTTTTACAGCAGAGAAGAAATTTTGGAAAATTTGCACAAGAAGGGTTTGAAGAAAGTTTTGATTTTAGAATTGATTGCAGGAAAGTTTGTTTTGCATTTGTTGAGTTTTGGATTGGATTCATTGGAGGATTGAAGAAAATTCAGGAAATCTTTGAAGGAGGCTTGCATCAGAAATTCATCTCTTCCTGTAGCTTCTTGTACCAGGTTTTCCTCTTTGTGTTTTATTGTTCTTGATTGTTTTTTTTAAATAGTAGTGATTAAAGATTTGTTTATTAAATCTGTTTTAGAAAAAAAAATTGATATTAGAAGAAAAGAATTAAATAAATTTACAGTCTTTGCTTGTGAAAATTCTTGAGTGAAAATTGTGAAAACCTTAGTTGAATTTAAATTATTTGGGGAAATCAATTATGTTGTTATTGAAATCAAACATAGAGATTGAACAATTCTTTTAGAATGTTGTTAGAAAATGAAACCCTCTGTTTATTATTAAAAATCGGATTTTAAAATCCGTAGGGTAGTTATATTTTTCATGGTAAAATGGTCTGGTTGTGTCACATATAACTCCACTTATACAAACTGGGTTGTTAGGAAATTTAAAGAGTTTCTGCATCTTGGAATTTTCTTATCCCTGTAAAAAAATCGCAAATACCCAGATCGTAGTTTTTGAGTTATGATTGAAACATGAGATTGTTGTTAAGTTATTTTCCCATGGCTGCTCTGATAATAAAATAATAATAAATTGATATTTATAAATATTAATATTTTATGTATTGTTATTATAATATTAAAATATTATTTAATAATAAATTTATATTATAATTTATAATATTAAAGTATTATATTTATTTATATTATTTTTAAATAAAATTTGTATATTAAATTAGTGGAAATAAAATTATAAACGTATGGGAAAATTATTGTTTATTTTAAAATGGCATGTTAAAGTTTAATTGAAGGAGTTAAATATTTGATTTAAAGAATGCATAATTTAAAATTTAGTTGTGAAATTTAAATTCATGTGTAAAAGGTCCAATTATTAATTTGATTTAATTGGAAAAATATATATATGATATTGGGTTATAGTCCAAATTTTGATCTTATTTTAACACAATAAGTTATGGAAGAGACCAAATGTTAATTTGATTAATTTTATTAATGATTTAATTTGCAAGGGCAATTGGTTATTTAATTTAAAGCGAAATGTTTTGAGTTATAGTTGAAAATACTTATTTTGTTAAGAGCAATTAGATAATTAAATAGTAGTGTAATTTCTCCTCTATCTGAAAAGATGAATTCTTAATTCAGTTTTATCGATATAATGAATTACGTAATGAATTGAGATATGGATTTAGTATATCCAAAAATAGTATCTTCCTCATGATTATCTTAAAGGATTTAATTCTCTGTAATCAGTAAAGGGAAGTAAGTTTAATTGTTTTAGATTTCCAATAATGAAAAGGGAAATAGGGGTTATGATTATTTTAGATGATCTAGTTATCGTGTCTTTGACTTTGTCAACACTACCTATTGAAAGAATATGGATTTAGGAAATCCAAATATTAGATTTGATTAATGACTTGAATGCTTTTGTTGCTATGTCGTCAAGTTGCATTGTGGGTTTTGGGATTTAGTGTTAGTCCTAAATTATAAGTCTTCCAGAAGAACTTAGAGGATAAGGGTTGTTGAATCTTTATGCCATCCAGTTGTTTTCCCTTGGGTAGTGCATGGCGTCTTTTCAGTTTTACCCGATTTTCATGAATAGGGATGTTTGCACCTCCTTGGTTTAGGAGCGGATTATGGGATCCGTGTCTCCTTGTATGGAGTGACCTTGTTATGTGGTTTCATCTTGTTGCCTCCTGTGAAAGGAGTGGACTATGTGTTTGTTACCTCCAAGATGTTTGGAGTGGGTTCTATTATTTGTATCCTCCTTGTGTTGGAGTGGATTATGATGCCTAGTTGGTATGAACTTGTATTTCCCTTGGTGGATTGTTTGGGTGTGTGTTTTCGAATAGAAGAGTGGCTTTTGATAGGGGTCGGAGCCCAAAGTGGTAAATCGGGTAACCTTCAGAAGTGAGTTAATCAAGTGATAATTAAATTAATGTACTTAGATGATTAGGATGTAGTTCACACTAATCAAGATAATTTAATCCTCACTCATAGACACAAGGGCTCGTATAGACTTGGGATGAGTGAGAAGGCCTGGAATGGCATAGTCATTTATCTTGTCAGTATGAGAGGTATTTGATGCCACATGAGTGAGTATGAGTGTTGGGATTCAATTGAGGCCACCAAGATTACCCAAGCCTATGAAGGATGCCCAGAGGAGATCTCATGACTACTATGCGATGACACTCTATCTAGGACAACTGTTGTTAATTGTTTTATATGTATGGTTCTGTGAACATACTTGATCTACTTTATGTCTGGAAGCAATGTGACCTATGTCAGTGATGTTGGAGTTGTACTTGATTTGTACTTGTATGGTGATTGAGTTGTACTTGTTAGTTCATTTGTTTGGTTATATCAGTATGAGTCAGTGTGAGTCTGCCTTTGGTTAGAGGTAGTAGAATCTTTGTCCATGTTACTATCTCCTAGCATGGGGGGTGGGCCTTCGGGTACCACTTGGTTGGGTGGAACATGCACCAAAACCGTTGGGTCCCCATCTATCTTCAGTACTTGGTGGTGAGACATCCAGATGGACGGCTCGAGTTCTTGTGTTATTCTTGCTTTGTAATATTTCAGTTTGTATAAGTTATTTTATCCCTCTTATGTTTATGAGGTGGAATTCTGTAATTGTAATCTTATGTACTATTGCCTCATTCTGGGAATGAGTGATGTAACTATTGGATTAAGATAATGTTTATGAGATTGTATCTTG
>CM021108.1:237505862-237696742 GCA_007115665.2 Sequoiadendron giganteum | reverse complement strand
ACTTCACTCTATACATCTCTCTAACTTACCCATATACACCTCTTTCTCTCTCCATCTCTCTTTCCCTCTCTCAATCTCTCTACCTTCCTCCTTATGTCTCTACTTCTCTCTATCACCTCTCTCCCCCATTCCCTCTCTACTTTCTTTCTCTATCTCACCTCTTTCTCCCTAAATATCCCTCCATCCCTCCTCTCTCTCTATCTTACCTCTCCTCCCTCCCTTCCTACCTCTTCTTCCCTCTCTCCTCCCCTCTCTCCTCCCCTCTCTACTTTTTTCTATCTCTCCCTCCCTCTCTTTACCTACCTCTCTCACCTCTCTCTCTAAATCCTTATCTCTACCTCTATCCATATCTCTACATCCATCTCTCCTTCCCTCTCTACATCTTTATATCTCCCCTCCCTCTTTCTACCCACCTCTATCTCTCTCCATCCCTACCTCTCCCTCCATCTCTCCTTCCCTCTCTAATTATCTCTACCTACCTATCCCTCTATACCCCTCTCTCTCTCTCTCTCTCTCCCTCCTTCCCTATGTCATTCTCTCCACCTTCCTCCTTCTCTCTCTAAATTCCCCCTCTCTACTTTGTCTCTATCTCAACTCTCTCTACCTACATATCTATCCCTCCCTCATCTTTTTATCTCTCATCTCTATATCTCTCCCCTCTCCCTCTCTACCTACCACTTCTCTCCCCTCTCCCTCTCTCTCCTCTCCATCTCAAATTTCTCTACCTCTCCTTCCCTCTCTACTTCTCTCTGTCCCCCCCTCCCACTCTCTACCTACTTATCCCTCTATATCTCATTCTTTCTCCCTCCCTCCCTCCTCTCTCAATTTCTCCACCTTCCTCCATCTCTCTCTTCTCTCTTACTTCTCCTTGTTTCTCTCCTTCCCTCTCGAATTTGTCTCTATCTCAACTCTCTCTCTACATCTCTATTACTCCCTCTCTCTCCCTCCCCACCCTTTCTATCTATCATCTCCCTATCTCTCTCTCCTCTCCCTCTATCTACTCTCTCTCTATCTCAATGCTCTCTCTAACTACCTATCCCTCTATACATCATTATTTATTTCTCCCTCCCTCCCTCCTTCCATCTCTACTCTCTCTATCACATCTCTCTATCACCTCTCCTTATCACCTCTCTATATCTCTCTCTCTCCTTCCCTTTCTACTCTCTCTATCTCAACTCTCTTTCTCCCTACCTTTCCCTCTCTCTCCATCTCTCTCTCATTCCCTCCCTACTCTCTATATCAACTCTCCATATCTTTCCCTTGCTCTCTCTATCTATATATATATCTCTATCTCTCCCTCCCTCTCCCCTCTTTATATCTATCCTCTCTCTACCTACCTTTCTCTCCTATTTATCTCAACTATCCATATTTACCTCTCCCTCGATCCTCTCTTTGCTTCTCTCTATCTAACCTACCCCTATATACCTCTTTATCTCTCCCTCCCTCCCTCCCTCGATCCTCTCTTTGCTTCTCTCTATCTAACCTACCCCTATATACCTCTTTATCTCTCCCTCCCTCCCTCCCTCCCTCCTCTCTACCTTCTTCTCTCTCTACTTCTCTCTATTACCTCTCTCTATAACCTATCTCTCCCTACCAATCCCTCCCTACCTCCTTTCTATCTCACATCTCTCTCATCTCCCTCTCTACATACCCCTTCTATCTCCTCTCCCTCACTCTACTCTCTATCTCAACCCTCTCTCTATCTATATCTCCCTCCCTATAATATATCTCAACTATCCCTCTTTACCTCTCCCACCCTCTAGAGAGGTGAGATAGAGAGAGTATAGATAGAGAGGTATGGAGGGAGAAGTAAGAGAGATAGAGTTGATAGAGATATGTCATAAATATAATTGGATGGGATAGAGGGAGAAATAGAGAGAGAATGGAAAGATAAAGAGAAGTAGAGAGGGAATGAGAGAGTGAGATAGAAAGAGGGGTAGAGAAAGAGAGTGGAGGGGGGAGGGAGATGTAGGGATATATATTTAGAGAGTTGATATAAATTAGAGAGGGAAGGGGATAGAGAGGAATGAAGCGAGAAGTGAGAGAGAGGTGATAGAGAGAAGTAGAGAGAGGAGGGGGGAGGGAGGGAGAGAGAAAGAGGTATAGATGGATAGGTTAGATAGAGAGAAGTAGAGAGGGAATGTGTGTGGGAGGAAGGAAGAGAGATACATAGACAAAGATAGAGATAGATAGAGAGAGAGGGAGATAAATAAAATTAGACATGGAAGAGGTATGGAGGGGGAGAGAGAGGTGAGATAAAGAGAAGTAAAGAGATACAAAGACAATGGAGAGATAAAGGGAAGTATAGAGAGATAAAGAAAAGTATAGAGGGAAGGAGAGAGTGAGAGAGAAAGAGGGGGAGGGAGGGTGAGAGAGAGAGGAGAGGAGAGAGTGAGATAAATAGGGGAGAGGGGGGAGAGATATCTATTGTCAACAAGGGTTTGATTCATCCCTTTTCTATTGTATATAGAAATTATCATAAAAGCATCATTTTTTTTTTGCACTTCCAAAGGGGGGAGTTCACTTTGGTGGAAAATAATGTCAGCATTTATTCCTTGAATCATGGCTACTATTTCATTTGGTTGCACACAAGAAGGGATAGGAACTTTTTGTAATGCATTTTGAATCATGTTATGATAATGAGGGGAAGCTTGAATAAGGTCCCACAATGATATCTTAGCAGTCATATTCTTTAGTTGTTCAACAAGATTATAGTCCTTTCCATGAGGAGGACCCAATAAGATAGGGTTAGGTTGGATAGGATTAGGCAATGGGAAGGATGTTGAAGGTTTTTATCCTGGTTGTGGATTTTTCCTAGTGTTATATGTATGAGAAATGGTATTATGACTCGGGTGTTGCGGCACATTATTCTTAAGTGGGTCAAGGATAAGTTCAGGTTTGTTTTGAGTTTGAGGTTTGTGTGAAGGTGGGTAAAGGATTAGAGGATTCTTAGGATGTCCCACGGGATATGTAGGAGGTCCAATAGTCAAGGGGGATCTAATGGACACTTGTGCATTCATAACCTCGATAGTCTTAGTTTGATGTATCTCTAATAAAGGGCAATGTAGTATCAGCTTTTTACCATCACCCAAGGAATACATGTCATTTTTTGCACCATAATAGTCCCCTAGGAGGAGAGTTTTTAGAAGAACTACAATCCAAATTTTCTTGACATTCAAGGATTGGTTCTTCGAAAATGACTTCATCATAAGGGAGTTATCAATGGTTGGATTATCTTGTTTATCAATAGTGGGGATATTAGGTGAAGGATCTATTTGATTGTACTTTTTCTCTAAGGTCTCATTCTCTTGTTCCATATTATCTACCCTAGTAGGAGATCTTGTAAGATGTTCATCACATTCCATGGTTAGATTTTGTAAAGTATCTTCATCACCAATAGGGGAGGCATCAATAAAATTAAAACTATGATTTTCATGCTTACCAAATAGATATTCCCAAATGGTAGGGTCATTAGAGAAGGGAGGAGAAAGATTCTCATGACCCTCAATAGGTGAATCATCTAAAACCAACCTATCCTCTTTGCATCAGGGGGGGATTTTAGGAGAAGGACAATTGTGATTTTCATGGTCATCTATGATATCATCCTCTTTGGATAAAGCATATTCACAAGAAAAGGATGAATGGAGATTAGGTAAGGTGACATTTATAACTGTTTCTATCATCTCATCTTCTTTATTTCTAATATCTTCCAAAGGGGGAGGAGGAGAGGGACAATCAAGACTCTCAATGCTTGTATCTTCTTTCACCAAGATACCTTCATCACTAATAGGAGAGGTATTGAGATAAGAACAAGTATGATTGTTATGATTTTATACACTTGCATCCTCTTGTGTTATGACATTCTTAAAAATCCAGTAGATACTAGGAGGGTATCCAAAATGCTTATCAATGGTTTTACTTTTCTTTCCTAGATTATGCCCATGAGTAGAGAAAATATAATCATGCAAGCAACTAGATATTCTAGAAACACTAAATTATTGAAAAGAACACATGCTAACATTATAAATTAATCTATCTAAATTATGCAATATTTCTAAAATGTAAGATCAATGTTTCTATAGGGGTGATCCCACAAAGCTGGTTTACAATTTCTGGGAGATTCTGATTTTTGCTGAAATCGCATATTTTTAGAAAATACAATGATTTAAGCCTTAAAAAGTTCCATTTTAAGGATTTCAATTGAATAGGCTCTGATCAAACCACCTTAGATCAAATGTTCTTGGATAGATCCTTGCTAGTTTTAAACCATACCTACAACGGAGTCTCCTTTACACCTATCAAAATGTTGATAAAAAATCACTTTTGATTTACCTTTTGGTGGATCAAATGAATTCATTTAAAATTTATTTCAAATTATTGTGGTATTCCTCAAAACAAGCTATCCAAAAAATATAATTTTAATATGTTTTGGTTTTATTATGTATGTGTTTTTTTAGTTTAATTAAACATATGTTTTTCACTGAAAATCAAGCTCTGTGTTCTACACATGTGGAAAAATAGCATATTATCAAAATAAAATTTAAAAAAATATTTTTAGATAGGGTATTGATGTCCTTGATCCATTAAAAAAAAAAAAAAATTAATTTTGATACATACAGAAAAAGTTATGTTGTATACAGTCAGCCTATGTTTCAATTATAATTGGTTTGACTTCGAAACTTGATTAAGGAAAAAATATTTTATAAAACAATATGAAACCAAATCAAATTGCTAGATATCATAGTTAAAAATATAAATTCGAAAAAATTAGAATTTTATCCTTCATACAAAAAAAGTTATGTTGTATATAGTGAGTGTCACTCCTTAAAAATGTAATTTTTTTAAAAAAGCTAGTTTTCGAAGGAGATGGAAAAAGAAGTGCAATATGATTCCAAAAATTTTGAAAAAAATATATTTAGAATCTATAGAAAAAACATCACAAATCACTAGTTTGCATCATCTTCAAATTCCTCACGGTTTAGCCGCTATAAGAACCTGAAAGTGAAGATTTAGTTCAATAAAATTAGTTCAGTGTCCAATTTGCACAAAAATTGTAAACCAGTATTGTGGGATCACCCATAGATCTAAAACTTTGATGTCGAAATGATTTTTGAAATTATTTAAAATTCACCTTACTACATGGATGTTTTGACCTAGATGCATAAAACAAATGTTCCTGAAACTTTCCAGATTTATACTATATGTTACCAACAAGCTTAGGAAGCACAAAAATGAGGTTTTTAATGCTTTAAAAGGCAATTTATAATATAGAATGGGACTAATTCGCCTAAAGGGGTGAATGATTCATAGTTAGGATTTTTTTTAATTTTTCAAAAAATTTCAATTGTTTTTAATGCTTTTTATATTGTATGACCTCAAGATTAAATGAAAATGCAGATTTTATATGAAATTAAATGCAAGAATTCAATCTATATGAGATTTCACTAATCTATATTTTGAAACCCTAGAATGTAAATTAACCAATGCAATTCCTAATGCAATGTTAATGTGATCCAAATCTAGGATGATGATGGACTCCAAATCAACAAAGAAGGTATTCTAAATGTAAGTTCACCAAATGATTAGATGAACAATGGATGCTTTATGGTTTAAGACATAGAACATCACTTTTCTCCAACTAACATTCAAGAATGCCCTAGATATCTCAACTCAATGAAGAATGAAGAAGGAGATCTGACAATAGGGTATCATAGGATATGATTTCAGATTACAAGAGGTGTTCACCACCAAGCTAGAGCTTGGAAAAGACAATGAAATACAAGATGAAATGCAAAACCCTAATATGATGCAAACTTGATTTAAAAGACCTAGAAATGCAACAAGAACAAAATAGAAAGCTATAGAATAGAATGTGTGCACCTGGAAGCTTGAAGATGACTGGAAACAACTCTGAAACTTTGAAAAACCTATTTTTTTTACCTATTGGGACTCATTTGCCATTTTGGGTGAATTAGTCCCCAGTTATGGATTTCTGCATAGGAGCAAGTTTTAGGAAAATGGATATTCAAATCTTAAAATATCTCTAAAAAAAGCTATAGTGGGATGCATTCACTACTTGTGGCGAATGAGTCCAGTTTGGATTTTCTAGAAATTCAAAGTTCTGATCTACACCAGTCAGTTTTCTCTTTCTGCTTCTCTAGGTTCCTAGATTTGAAACTCTAATTTTGGGGGGTTGTAGATGACCTTTTAGTGAAGATTTTGACCTTGAAAATTGGGATACAAATCAAACAAGCTTATAACCTAATCTTCAATGATCTTCAAGTCCTGAAAGTACCTAGATCTGTAATTACACAAAGAGAGAGAAAAAGAATTGATTGTTAGGGAATAGGGGTTTTCCTTGGTCAAACCCCTTTTAGGTAATTAAACCAAATAATGAAGTAAGATAATGAGGAATGAACATGAATTAATCAAATTAGAACCTTGCCATGATAATGGATCTTATATTATTGCAACAATTGATGAAGAATTATGCCCTTGAATGCCTTAGAAATGATCTTGAAAGCTATATTGATGATCTTGTGAAGACTTGGAGTGCTTAACTCTTGAATACTTGACTTGATAACATGAATGCATGATGAAATAATGATTTTAGAGCTTTTTTATATAGGAAATCCACTCAAATAACTATTAATTTGATCCCCAAGGTTGACATGGACGAAATTTGAACTTAAAACCCAAATTTTCTTGCTCAAACCTCAAAAATAGCTCAAATAGGACTCATTCACCATCATGGGTGAATGAGTGCCACCTGGATGGGACTCATTCACCCAAGGTAGTGAATGGGTCCCACAAGGGCTATTTTTCCTGCTAGAATATCGAGGAGTGAAGAAATTAGTTTTATATGCTGATTTTGTCAAGTTTTTGATCAAAATATGTTTTGGGATGCAATATATAGGGTCATAAGGGCCTATTAATGATGATGTTAAGGTCATAAATGAAAGAGGGCCCAAAATCCAATGTGAAAGTGTAAATAAATACAATTTACAACACTAAATTAGGGAAAAATTGAGTCTATTTAGCTTAGAACGGCCCTAAATCCCATGTGAATGTGTGAAACACATTACAACACTAGATTAGGTCCATTTGATTTACAAGCCTCCCAAATTTAATGTGAAGATGTAAATAAATAAATTTTACAATATTAAATTAAGGCAGAGTTAAGTTAATTTAGCTTTAAAAGGGCCCAAGACCTAATGTGGATGTGTAAAATATCTCACAACACTAGACCAAGGCAACATCAAGTCCAATTAATCATTAATTATTCCCATATCAAGTGTGAGAGTGTAAAGGGATACATTTTTATACACTATAGAAGAAGGAATATATGTAAATAGAGAAAAATTCACCTCCTCTAGACATAAAGAAAGATGCAGAGAAAGAAGAATAGGTTACATAAGAAAACCCAAAAAAAT
This sequence comes from Sequoiadendron giganteum, assembly GCA_007115665.2. Taxonomy (NCBI): domain Eukaryota; kingdom Viridiplantae; phylum Streptophyta; class Pinopsida; order Cupressales; family Cupressaceae; genus Sequoiadendron; species Sequoiadendron giganteum. The sequence continues at coordinate 237,689,309 of CM021108.1, read as the reverse complement.
TAGAGGCACAAAATGTTGAATAGTCTAGATAACTAAGAGGGGGGTTGAATTAGTTATCACAAAACACTTTTCTTTCTTTACTTAATTCAGAGCAATCATAAAATATTCATATATTAATTAAAATAGATATGAACATGCAAGCACTAAACAACACCATGCACAATGAACACCAAAATTTACATGGAAACCCAAGGTGGGAAAAACCACAAAGAATGCTAATTCTCAATTATAAAACACCAGTTAAGGTGACACCGGTTAAGGTGAATTTTACAAGGGCTCACTGCCAAAATGGTCAAGGAAGGTAAGGCTCATTATCAGGTGGTTCACTACTGGTGGGCTCACTACTCAAGATACAAAAACCACTGATTACAAAAATGGGAAAAACATGAACTGATGAAGTTGCATCTACATATGCATGAATTCGGTTCTAGTTAAGAGCACAACATCTGATTGCAATAGATTTGATTAAGAATATTCTACCAACCTTCCTTCCACTACTTCTGCAAAATAAATTACTTCTACATGGCACTTGGCTTCACTTCCCTCTCTGATCCTTGTCGCACAATCCTTCACACCTTTATCATTGTTCGTACATTCCATAGTTCTTTTTTTTAGATACACTAGAAGATGTTCCATGTACATGTATATATATACACCCAAAGAACAAAAATATTCAGCCTAGAAAAACATGTCAGCTTGATGAAAAACTTATAAATATTCAATAAGGCTTGACACGCTAGCACTAGACCCAAAAGATAGGTCAGACATAAAAGATATTCTTACCATGTTACACCAGGACCCATAAATAGGTCATACATAAGATATAGAATTATTACCAAAAGATAGCTAACTTTGAATTACATGAAATATATTCTAGATTCGATGGGAATGCGACAACCAAGACCAAATATTGATTAACATTAATTTGATAGGGATTCCACAACCAAGACCAAATCTCGGTCAACATTAATGGGTGATCCCACAAAGCTGGTTTACAATTTTTGGGAGATTCTCGTTTTTGTTGAAATCACATATTTTTAGAAAATATAATGATTTAAAAGTTAAAAAGTTCCATTTGAAGGATTTCGATTGAAGATGGTTTGATCAAAGCACCTTATATCAAACCCCCTTGGATAGAACCCCACTAGTCTTAAACCATACTGATAATAGAGTGTCCTTTACACCTATCAAAATGTTGATAAAAAACCAAATTTGATTTACCTTTTGGGGAAGCAAATGAATTCATTTAAAAAAAAATTTAAGTATGTAGTCCTTATAATAAGATTCCCAAAAATTATAATTTTAAATAAATTTAATTTAATTATTATATTTATTTTTTATTTCTTGTGAATGTAGGTTTTTCACCGAAAATCAAGCTCTTTGCTTTGCACATGTGAAAAAATATAATATTATCAAAAAAAAAATTTGAAAAATATGAGTGCACTAGATGAATTCCTTGATCCAACAAAAAAAATAAAAAATTCAATACATACAAAAAAATTATGTGTTATATGGTCCGCCTATGTCTGAATTGTAATTGGTTTGACTTCGAAACTTGATTAAGGAAAAAAGTATTTAATAAAACACTATGAAACCAATTGGATTCACTAGATATCGTAGTTACAAATATAAATTTGAAAAAATTATAATTTTATCCTTTATGGAAAAAAAGGTTATGTGTTATACGGTGAGCGTCACTCCTTAAAAATGGTGTTTACTGAAAAAACTAGTTTCCAAAGGAGATGGAAAAAGAAGTGCAATCTGATTCCAAAATTTTTGAAAAAAATATATTTAGAATCTATAGAAAAATATCGCAAATCACTAGTTTTCATCATCTTTAAATTCCTCATGGTTTAGCTGCTATCGATATCTGAAAGTGAAGATTTAGTTAGAAAAAATCAGTTTAGTGTTCAGTTTGGCCAAATATTGTAAACTAGTATTGTGGGAACACCCTGATTTGATAGTAACACCACAACCAAGACCAAACCTTGATCAACATCAATTTTAGTATCAACTAGATAAATGCAATTAGACATACCAAAACTTGTAACTTGCTACATGAATTTTTAGATAGCAAGGATACCCAAAATAAGCTTTAGACATGGTAGCCAATAGAAAAAGATTAGTCTTCAATATTCTGCATTAACTATCCTCCTTAGATGTCTCAAAAAGAAGTACTACCATTATCTAGATCGAGGATACCATCCATTCTATGGAACATTGTAGGATGGATCACTTTTTTATATCATCTGGAGCACAACCCTCTGGATCCCAGGTTTTGACATCAATGACAACAATGCCACATCAACAACTTCTCAACAATCTCCCCATTTGGCATTGATGGTAAAACAACAAAAACTCAAAAATATAAAAACTCCAAAAAACTCCAAGAACTCCCCCTTAGCCAATCAATTCAAATCTTCTTTTTGTTTTTGCTTTTCTCTTCCTTTCCTCTTCTCCCCCTTTTTTTCCATCAAAGGCATAGGGCCAAGTAAGAAAATTCAAAAACTTAAGTAAAGATAACACCTTTCACATGAAAAATTTTCTTGTACCTTTCCCTCACAATTGGAAGAATCGTCTTCCCATCTTGCACTGTAGACACCATTCTTGCACACACAGTCTCCTATAGAATCAACATCCCAAATGAAGATGACTAGTCCAGAGATAGGCTCTATTGTTCACAATCCTCTGCATTGGAAAGTATCCTGGAGAGATGATCCAATCAGACCTCAACAATTTCTTTGACCATCCAGAAGGTTTTAACCACATCTTCCCTTTGTCTCTAAGTAGACAAAAACATAGCTTGCAACTCACCAAATCTTATGCTCTATTTTCCATATTTATCTTTGAAGAAGTCAAAACACTTCCCAATCTCATTCAATTTATAGATTCAATAGCTTCAGTCCTTCTTCTAAAATTATCAATAGTTGCAAGCCACTGAAAACATTATTTGTAGATGTCAAAAATATCCTTAAGGCATTCTCTTGTCTCACCAATGTGTTTGGATAACTTTCATTTTCTGGTGATACACCTTCTTTTAATCAAAGCTTGGAATTTATCTCCTTTAGATCTTTCTTGCAACAACTTTTCTTTAACAAATTCTACCAGATCATCCGGTAATGAGTCAGAAATAGCAGAAACTTTAATGCCCTTTTTGAGCAAATACTCCACCAAGGCTTCTTCAATCTTAGGCCTATTGAATAGAGAGAAGGCATACCACCTTTCACCAACCTTTCTCATATCATCTTCATCCAACATGGATCGAAATTCATCTGAATCAAGTAGAGACTCTTCTTCCTTCTCCTTCTCTTCTGAGATAGTGATGATATATTTTGTGTTAATTTTCCTCCTTTTAGGTTCCAGAGGGGAACCACCAATGAAAACCTCTAATTCCCTCTTAACATAGGCAGAACCCTCCTCAAACTGATTGATAGGCATAGTACTAGAAACTATCACACTGGAGCACAAATTCAACTGCAAGGATGAGAAATAAGCTTTGCATGCATTTACTTTGTCTTCCAACCATTCCAGATATCTGTAAAATTGCTTTTTGATATGGATGTTGAACTTCCACTTAACATTCTCCTTTGATGGTAACAAATTCAAAAAGTAGAAGACTAAGCACATGAGTAGAGACCCAAACCGAAAGGGATAACTCTCAACCATAGACATTCTGACATTCTCAATTTTGTTTTCCATTACCAAGCTACATAGATCAAATTGTTGATTTTCCTTCACCATCTTATGTGCAAGGAACACAACAATAGCAGATGTATAACCTTCATGATTTTGGAAATATATTTTGTATGAGGTACCATAAGCAACATACCTTTTAGTATCGGTAATGGTATTTATTAGTAGAGATTTGGGTTCTTTTTCGATACTAGTAAGTTCCTCCACATCTCTATATTTAACAGTTTTCTTCTTAGGGAGGTCGCCAACTCTGCATAACCCAGTAATAGCTCCAATGGCTTCCTTTGTGACCTGATAGGGTTTGTCTAGAATGATGCTTCCATCCTTGAAATGAATCGATAGGAAAAAGATAGACTCCTTGTCAGAAAACCAAGGGAATTCTCCTCACAAATCCATACCTATGACACTCACATTCTGCAATTCATCATCCTTCAGCCCTAGCTCCATTTCCTTCATCTTTTGATGATCAAACTCATCCAGCTCAATTCCCTTTAGCTTCAACGAAATACCACCACTAGATTCACTACCAATCAATATGGATTCCATCATCGCCCTCAACTTCTTCAATCCTTTATCTCTTAATGAAAAACTCTTCTTCTTTGCAATAGTGAGAGATGATTTGAAACTCCATCTTTTATCCTTAATCGCTCATGATGACTTCACCGCCAAAATGTGTATCGATGACACCAACAATTGTACTTCACTTTTCAATCAACTAGATTAACCTTCATTATGCAATATCACCCGAATCTAGCTTAATCATGCTGAAAACACATTAATCTCATTCAGAGAGAGGGAACCAATAGGAAATGCATTGTAAAACTCCCCCTGAGCCAAGGCAGTTGGATCAATTTCTAGAAAAGCTAGTATTGAGATTTGGTACCACAGAAAGGCTCTCCATGCTCATTTCCTTTTTCTTTCGAACGGTGAAAGTATTCTTTTTTAGATTCATCTGATTTTACAACCTTCTTTTTATCTTCAACCCTTTCTGAAGCAACATGTATGCATGTTTTAGCATAATGTCTAGATTCATTGCACTTGTAACATATTTTCCTTGACCTAACTGAGTAACCCTAGATCTACACTAATTAGCTTTGTGACCATAACCATGGCATAAGTAGCAATAACCATGAAAGAGATTTTTCATTTAATTCCTTCTAGTTAGATTAGATAATTGACTTTTGCAATGACCTGCTTTGTGACCAAACTTGTGACAATTAAAGCATTGAATACTCAATTCCATCTTGCTTCTACACTCTATAGCCTTATGTCCAAAATTTTTGCATAAAAAGTAGTGACCATTGAATGATAAGTACCTTTGAGCATTTGGTTACCTCATTGAAGGTCTTTTTGTAGATCTTCTAGAGTTATGGACTTTGCTTGTTACCCTAGATCTTACTTTAGCTTTCACTACATTGTCTTTACCCTTAGTGTTCAAATTTGATTTTTCACCTGAGAAGCCAAGTCCTTCCTTATCCTTGTGACATTTTTGTAGGGACAAAATTTGATCCAAAATCATGCTACTTTCACAAACTCTCGCTTCTAATTTCATCCTCCTTAACTCTTGATCTAACTTCTCATTTTCTTCTTCTTTCCATTTGATGATATCTTTGATATTTTCAACAATCTTCTTCCATTCTTCTATTTTTTGTTTGATGGTATCTTTAAGATTTTCTTCAATCTTCTTCCATTCTTACATTTTCTATTTGATAGTGTCCTTGAGATTTTATTCTTTCTTTTTTCATTCATCCAACTAAATCTTTAGATTCACAACACCTTCCGTTGACTCCTTTAATTCCGCATTGACCTCTCTATGTCTTTCTTTGAATTTTCAGATTTTCTTTGTTAGCTTTGAGATGCAAGAATTTTCCTCCTTAATGTTTTCTTTCAATTACTCATTTTTATATTATGTGTTTTCCATATCACTTAATATTGACTTTAGTTCTTCCTCAAAGTAATAATCTCATGCCATCTATTCAAATTGCCAAGATCTCCATCAAGCAGTTAAGCTCTATTTGCAAGGGACCAAGCTCTGATACCAATTGTTGAATAGTCTCGATAACTAAGAGGGGGGTGAATCAATTATCAAAAAACACTTTTCTTTCTTTACTTAATCCATAGAAATCATAAACCATTCAAATATTAACTAAAATAGATATGAACATGCAAGCACTAAACAACACCATGCACAATGAACACCAGAATTTACGTGGAAACCCAAGATGGGAAAAACCACAGAGAATGCTAATTATCAATTATAAAACACTATTTAAGGTGATTTTTACAAGGGCTCACTATAGGGGTGGCTCACTACTGGTGGGCTCACTACCCAAGATACAAAAACCACTGATTATAAAAATGAAAAAAATATGAACTGATGAAGTTGTATCTACATATGCATGAATTCAGTTTTGGTTAAGAGCATAACATCTGATTGTAACAGATCTAGTTAAGAATATTTTTCCAACCTTCCTTCCACTAATTATACAAAATAGATTACTTCTACTTGGCACTTTCCTTCACTTCCTTCTCTAATCCTTGTCACACAATCCTTCACACCTTTATCACTATTTGCACAATCCACACTTCTTGTTTTTGAATACACTAGAAGATGTTCCTCATACTTGTATATATATACACCTAGAGAACAAATTGAGTTGGCCTAGGAAAACATGTCAGCTTGAGGAACAACCTTGAAATATTCAATAAGGTTTGACATGCTAGCACCAGACCCAAAAGATAGGTGACACATAAAGGATCTTCTTACCACATTACACCAGGACCCATAAATAGGTCATACATAAGATATAACATTATTACCAAAAGATAGGTAGCTTTGAATTACATGAAATATATTATGGATTCGATGGGAACACCACAACCAAGACCAAATCTTGATTAACATTAATTTGATAGGGACTCCACAACCAAGACCAAATCTCGATCAAAATTAATTTGATAGGAATGCCAAAACCAAGACCAAACCTTTATCAACATCAATTTCAATATCAACTAGAGAAATGCAGTTAGACATACCAAAACTTGTAACATGCTACATGAATGTCTAGATAGCAAGGACACCCAGAATAAGCTTTAGACACAACAATTGATAGCAAAAGATTAGTCTTCAATATTTTGCATTAACTATCTTCTAGAGATGTCTCAAAAATAAGTACTACCATTATCTAGATCGAGGATACCATCCGTACTACGCAACATTATAGGATAGATCTTTTTTGTATATCATATGAAGCACAACCTTCTAGATCCCAGTTTTTGACATCAATGACAATAATGCCACATCAACAACTTCTCAACACAAAAAATTGAAAACCAACCTCCTCTGGAGGATAATATGAAATCTATTGAAGAAATGAAGGCTAAGAGTCTAGAAGTGCAGATAAGGAGAATAATGTGGAGAAATAAGAGGAAAGTACAAAGGTTGTTGGTGAATCCTCTAGTTATTCACTCAATGTTCTATTTGACATACAGTTGTAATTTGAACCTATTGTATCTATACAACTACTACAACTTCCTATGTAGCAGGGTCAAGTCGACATGGGAAAAATATCTCCCCTAAAGAAGCTTAAAATTGGTGATGTTTTTCATGCTTATGCAAGGAAGGAAATACTATCCACTCACCAAAATATTATATAATTTATTGAAGAAGAAAAAAAAGTGTTACAAGAAGGTGTCCCTATAACTACAATTGATGAATCTTTATCTGGTATGGAGAAAGTAAAGTTACTACTAGATTCTTTCAAAGACCATTCTATCAGTTTTGAAGAGAGGCTTGGAAAGGAGATAAAAAAGAAGTTCAATGATTAAATATTGACTAATCTATATCAAATAAGTGTAGTGTCACACATGGGAAATTATAGGAAAACCTAAGATATGTGTAGAAGTGTTTGGATGAAGCAAGAGTTTTATTTCATTTTTTCTAGAAATGGTTGAATTCAATGAAGAGCATCAAGGATTAGATGGAATCAATTGAGTCAAAGATTTCTCAAGCCTCTGAAGTCTATGATCTGATTAATAACATAGATGGTGCTACAAGGACTGCAATGGAAAATCTGCATGGAAAGTTTTTCTAGTTGCAAGAATAGAAAGAAAAGATAATCATATAGTACTATCAACTAAGGGATCTTGTAAGTGCAAGGATTACCTCCTTAACTAGTGTTGTAGCACATGTGGATAAGTTATCACAATAGAACTAGTACCCAATTCATTGAATGAAGGAGAAGACCTCATTATGCTTTTTTGATCCATAAAAACACACTTATCTTTTCCTAGAAGGATTGAGATGTTGGAAAGAAGGATAGTGAGGCACACCTTGAAAATTTGAAGGTGTCTTACAAGAGTATCTTGGTGTCCTCCATTTGATTATGTACATTTCTATTTCCTCTATAAATTTTTAGATTGTTTTGTACATATGCAGAAGTAGTAGGTAATAGGGCAATATATTTTTTATCACTTTTTATGGATAACTTTGTAAACAAAGGGGGGGAATAGTTGAAGTAGTTTACCAAGTTTTACATTGAGAGACCTTTTCCCTTGATGTAAAAGAGGGAGATTAGTTTGGATAATAGTTTGGGCATGTTGTCATCAATGACAAAGGGGGATATTTTTGGAATATTGGTGGATGTAAGGTAGATGATGTTACTATGGTGTTGTCATTGATGTCAACATTTTTGCAGTATCAACATTGATGTATTGTTGGTATCTGATGAGCATGATTGAATGTAAAGATGGAAACCCACTACATAGTTGCAATTTTTTTTGTCTAGTGTAGACCAAATGTCTTACAAAACTGTCAAAGTCTCAAAGCACAGTTCCCAATGTACAATGAACCAGTATTGAGGCCCATACTGGTCCATTATGAATGATTTTGTTATACAATTTTGAGGTGATTTTTGTACTTGTTGGAGGATTCTAAATCCAAGGTTTCACATATTGAATCCCTCCATGGTTGAAGTTGGAGTTGATAGAGTATCACTCTAGATATGAAAAATTATTGTGGTAATGTACCTATTTGGAATTCTCTGCATTCCACCATGGATGATTGTTTTGATATGCGGTTTTGAGGGAGTTTTTACAAGTGTCCAAAGAGTTTTTTTCTAGGTGGTAGGTACTTTGGAGGTTTTTGTGTCAAAATATGGATGAATAGTTGGTTCATCTCTATGTTGCTTCACTAGCAGTGCCAATCTAAAAGGTTTGAGGTTGTGTAGAATTAAAAGATTTATGGATCCGACTTATGGGAATAATTTGTTGGATGTTGTGGTTGTGTTTCCAATATGTGGTTTTCATTGATGTCAACACTATTAGCATTTGATTATTTGAAGACTGTATATGTCGAGGATATTGAGAAAATTATAATAAACATGTTGTAGGGTGCCTATGAAGTTGTGAAATTTAGTGTGGTGTAAAAATCAGCATGTTGATATTCAAAAATTGCACTGTAAAGGGTTTTTTTCTAAGCCTATATAGTTTATCCTCTAGAATGTTTAGAGGTGCACATCAAGATTTATGCAAGTTGTGTATTTCTATGTTCCTACAATTATTTTGTTACTATAGCTGATGTTTCTGGAAGAAGAGAGTGAAATTCTAGTAATTCTAGTTATTGTGTATGCTCTTGCAATGTTCATGGATGTTTCTAGATTATGCCCTATCCAAGTTGCACATCCACTTGATAGCTATGTTCGTGATCATAGATTTTTCTGTTGTGTGTTCGGGTTCTCATGTTATTGGCCGACATGATGGTTGTAGCGTGTTGTGGATCCTCATGAATTAATATTTTAATGCTTGGCACATTCGAGGATGTTGATTTAGGTTTTCATTATGTTGTGACCGACTTCAATTGGTGCACATTAAGATTTGTTCATAATTTGGGCCGACAGTTTGTAATTTATTCTTTTATTTTTTGTCGAGAAAGTTGTTGATATAAATCCTTGAAGCAGATATATAAGAGCGATTGTTCTCTTCGTTTAGAAGATGCATGTGAGCTTTATGTGTGAAGTGTGTATGTAAAATGTGTGAATAAATATTATATCATTTGAGTGTAGAGAAGAGTGTGAAAGAAGATTGAGCGAAGTGTGAACAAGTGTTTTTGTGCCTAACTGGAACTGTAATCAGGCTTTTGCAGAAGCTAATTTCTTAGTTCATATTCTTCAAATGGTTTTAATCTAAATGTTTATGTAAGGTAGTGATCCTTCCTTTGAGCAGTGAGCTCTAGGTAGTGTGCTTGAATGCATGTGCATTCCTTATTCATTCTTCATTATACTTTTAACAAGGTATAATATTGTGGACTAACATCCACCATGGTTTTTCCCCTAACAGAGTTTCCACATATAAAATATTGGTGTTCATGTGTTTATAGTGTGTTGTTGATTCATGCTTTTATTGTTCATTATTAGATCTGAAATTAAAGGTTAATAAGGTTGAATAAGTTTTAAATTTTGTGACAATTGATTCACCCCCCTCTAAGTTGTCTATTCTTGTTTTGCCAACAATTGGTATCAGATTAGGTTCCTCTGAAGAAGCTTAACAACTTGAGGTGATCTGAGATGTCATCTTACAAGAAGGAAAGTCCTAGATTTGATGGAACAAACTACTCTCTATGGAAGGTTAGAATGGAGTGTCATTTGAAGTGCATTGGTGAACCCTTTTGGAAGCTTACAAAGAATAGATGTGTTATTCCTCATAATAGTCCCTCTACTCCTGATGAGATCAAAGAATCTGAAACAAATATTAGGGCTACAAAAGCATTGTTGAGTGCTTTGACAGATTCATAAATGACAAATGTGATGGGTTCGAGGACATCATATTAGATCTAGAAGAATCTAGATACTTTGTATGAAGGAGATGCTCAAGTCAAGGTTACTAAGCTAAAAATTCTGAAAGGCAAGTGGGAAAACTTGAAGATGAGTGAAGATGAAAACATTATTGCTTTCATGTAGAAAGTGAATGAGCTAGTGATGGGTATTAGATGTGTTGGTGGAGTCATGGATGAAGATGATATTGTGGCTAAAGTGCTTAGATCATTGCCTACTTCTTACAAGTCAAAAGCTCATTCTATTGAAGATATCAAGATAGTAACAAATGTGACAAGAGATATGTTGGTTGGCAAGCTTGTTGCCTTTGAATTGAGTGAATTTGGTGAATCTAATCCTAAGAAATAATTTTCATTTAAGGCGACTGTATCTGGAAGAAGTCAATAGAGATATGATCTAGGAGAAAGTTCCAAAAAGAAATTCAAGTATGAAGATAAAATGAAATAGATTGAAGATGAAGAAAGAGAGTAACTAGAAGAGTTGGAAGCATTGATTGTGAAAAGAGAAGCCAAAGGTCAAGGTAAGTACAAAGGAAATTTTCCTATTAAATTTTTCTCTTACAATAAGATTGGTCATTTTGCATCAAGGTGTCCTAAAAGATCTCCTAGGTTAAAACTTGATAATCCTAGATTTCAGAAGAAATTTTATTATGATGAAGAAGGTGTTACTGATGAAGAATCTGATAGAGAATGGAAATGAAGAAGGATCGGTATTCATTGATATCAAGGAAAATTGTTAGATGTTCAGTGAATCTGCTAGTAATGTGAATGTTGAGATAGCTCTTGCAGCCAAAGTTGAAGAAAAATATGAGTGGTTGATTGAAAACGGATGCTCATGTCATATGATTGGTGAAAAAATCAAGTTTATAAGCTTGGAAAAATATGATGGTGGTGTTGTAAGATTTGGAGACAACACTTCTGGTGTGATTTGTGGTAGAGGAACTATTTCTTTTGGTGGTAAACATAATACTGATGGTGTCCTTTATGTTGAAGGATTAAAGCATAACTTGTTGAGTGTTGGACAAATGGTAGACAAGGGATACAATCTTCAGTTCAAGGATGGTAACTACAGGATACTAGGAAGTTCAGGAAATGTAATTGCTTTAGGTACAAAGACAAAAGGTAACATTTTCCACTTGACTGCTACTAGTGAAAGTTGTTTAGTTTCTCAAGTTGATGTAAGTTGGTTATGGAATAGGAGGTTGTGTCATGTGAATTTTTATAACATTGTCAAAGTAAGTTCCACTCAAGTAGTTAGAGATCTTTCTAAGCTAGTGAAGCCTACTAACACTATATGCAAGGAATGTCAGATGGGAAAGTAGACTGGAATTTCCTTTCAGAGAAAACAACATCATTCTAATGGAGTACTAGAGTTGGTGCATACTGATCTATGTGGTCCCTCCAGAATCAGAAGTCTATAAGGAGAAAGGTACTTTATGTTGCTTATTGATGATTACTCTAGGATGATATGGGTTGCTTTCTTGAGAGAAAAACATGAAGCATTAGAAAAGTTCAAAACTTTCAAAGCTATGGAAGAGAATGAGATAGGTTTAAAGATAAAATTATTAAGGTTAGACAGAGGTGGTGAATTCACCTCCTGAGAGTTCAATTCATTATGTGAAGAGCATGGAATCAAAAGGTAGTTATCTGCTCCCCAGACCCCTCAACAAAATAGATTTGTTGAGAGAAAGAGCATAACAATTCTAGATGCTGCTAGAACCATGATGTTGGAAGAAAATATTCATCATATCTACTGGAAAGAAGTTTTAAGCACTATTGTGTATACTATCAAATAGGTAAATGTCAATAGTAATTATGGTAAGACTTCGTTTGATTTGTGGTTTGGTCATAAGCCTATTGTTAAATATTTTAAAATCTTTGGAAGTAGATGTTATATCAAGAGAGATGAAGATATTGGCAAGTTTGATGCTAGAAGTGATGAAGGAATCTTTTTGGGTTACTCTACTAAGAGCAAGCCCTATCGGTGCTACAATAGAAGATTGAATAAAATGGTTGAAAGTGCAAATGTCAGAGTTGATGAAGACAATGCTAGACCATCCAGATACTATGAATATGACTCAGATGACCAACATGATGGTGCTGATAATGGAAAAAAAAATTAGACACAGAATCAACTTCAAATTGTTCTGGTGAATCAAGAGAATCAAGAAGTAGAAGCTAGTGGAAGTATAGAAGAACCAGAAGTTTGAGAGAATCTTAAAGTTCCAAGTTATGTAAAGCTAAATCATTCTAAAAGTTATATTATAGGAGATAAGAACAAAGGTGTGCAGACTAGAAGAAGAATTGTAGAAGAGTATTGTTTGATTTCCAAGACTGAGCCCAACAATGTCAATGAAGCATGTAAAGATGAATATTGGATGGAATCAATGAAGGAAGAACTGATGCAGATAGAGAAAAATGATACATGGATTCTTGTTCCTAGACCTCAGAATAAAAATGTGATTGGAACCAAATGGGTCTTTCAAAATAAGTTGAATGAACAAGGTGAAGTGGTCAAGATAGAGAAAGACTAGTATGTAAAGGATACTCACAAATGGAAGGTATTGATTTTGAAGAAACCTTTGCCCCTATTGCTAGAATTGAAGCTGTAAGATTTTTTTTTTCTTATGCTACTTTTGAGAACTACAAAGTCCATCAAATGGATGTAAAGTCAACATTTCTAAATGGTGAGTTAGAAGAAGAAGTATATGTTGAGAAACCAGATGATTTCAACTGACTAATAAGGAAAACATGGTTTTCCAATTGAAGAAAGCACTATATGGACTCAAGCAAGCCCCTAGAGCCTGGTATGCTAGAGTGGATAAATACTTGTTGAAGCTTGGATTTAATAAAGGTACTACTGACAAAAATTTGTATTTCAAGATGGATTAGGATAAAGAGTTGATTATTGAAGTTTGTTGATGACATCATTTTTGAAGGTGATGATGACTTGTGTATGAAGTTTGATGATGAAATGAAAAGTGAGTTTGAAATGTCAATGATTGGAGAGCTGAAATTCTATTTAGGTTTGCAAATCACTTAGTTAGATGATGTAATTTTTATATCTCAATCCAAATATGTAAGAGAGTTACTGAAAAAGTTTGGCGTGGAAAACTCAAAGCCAGTTGGTACACCCATGGTAACCAGATGCAAGCTAACATAGAATGATGATTCTCCTAAATAAAATCAAACAAGATACAGGTAAATGATCGTTGGATTACTTTATTTGACTCAGAAAAGACTAGACATCATGAATGTTGTATGCATGGTTGCTAGATATCAATCTTATTCAAAGGAATATCATGTGACTTCTATAAAAAGGATTTTTAGATACTTGAAAGGGACAGTTGATTTTGGTCTATGGTATCCTAAAGATGATTATCTTACCTTGAGTGCCTTTACTGATGCAAATGAAAGAGATGTGGATGACAGGGAAAGTACTAGTGGTGTTGCATTCTTCTTGGGGAAGAAGTTGGTGTCTTGGTTAAGTAAAAAGAAGAATTATATTTCCCTATCTTCTACTGAGGCAGAATAAATTGTTGTTTCAAACAACTGTACTCAAATAATATGGATGAAGTAGATGCTAAGAGATATCATAATTGAGTATGATGAGCCCATTGCTATATTTTATGATAATTTAAGTGCCATAAACATTTCTAGGAATCCATTGTTGCATTCAAAGACAAAGCATATATCTATCAAATATCACTTTTTGAGAGACAAAGTGAGTGACAAAGAAGTCAGACTGGAGTATGTACCTACAAAGGAGCAGATTGCAGATATTTTTACTAATCCATTCCCTAAGGATACTTTTGAGTATCTTAGAGGCAAGTTAGGAGTGATTTCCCCTCTTGATCAGAACTAAAGATGCAAGTCTTTGCATCAGTCCATGAATTCATAGTCATATCTTATTCTGGATTGACATTGTGGTGGCTGCTACTTAGGGGGAGTAGTCATATGATTCAGATATATGGTTTAGATCTTGTGTACTTTTTTCATTGATGTCAAAGGGGGGGAAGTTTAATGTGAAAAACCTTGGAGGAGAAGAGAAGAGTATTGTAAGAGGGGGAAGAACAGTATGAGAAGAAGAGCTAGTTGTGTTGATGGTATTTTTTCACATCATGTGTTGCCATCAATGCCAAAGGGGGAGATAGTTGGATATTGTGGTTGTGTTGCCGATATGTGGTTTTCATTGATGTCAACACTATTAGCATTTCATGATTTAAAGGTTGTATATGTTGAGAACATTGAGAAAATTATAATAAAAATGTTGTAGGGTACTTGTGAAGCTGTGAAGTTTAGTGTGGTGTAAAACTCAGTATGTTGATATTCAGAAGTTGCACTTTAAAGGGTTTTTTTCTAAGGCTATCTAGTTTATACTCTATAATTTTAAGAGGTGCACATCAATATTTGTGTAGGTTGTGTGTTTATGTGTTCCTACAGTTATTTTGTTACTGTAGCTGATGTTTTTGGAAGAAGAGAATGAAATTCTAGTAATTCTAGTTGTTGTGTATGCTCTTGTGATGTTCATGGTTGTTTCTAGATAATGCCCTATCCTTGTTGCACATCTACGTTGATCGGTGTGATCATGATCATATATTTTTCTGTTGTGTGTTTGGGTTCAAATGTTCTTGGCCTACATGATGGTTGTAGTGTGTTGTGGATCCTCATGAATTAATCGTTTAATTCTTGGCACATTTAAGGATGTTTATTTAGGTCTTATTATGTTTTGATTGACTTTGGCTGGTGCACATTAAGATTTTTTCATAATTTGGGCCGACAATTTGTAATTTATTCTTTTATTTTTGGCTGACAAAGTTGTTGATGTAAATCCTTGAAGCAGATATATAAGAGTGATTTTTCTCTTCATTTAGAATATGTATGTGAGGTGTATGTGTGAAGTGTGTATGCGAAATGTGTGAATAAATATTAGATCATTTGAGTGCAGAGCAGAGTGTGAAGAAGTATTTATATGCCTAACTGGAACTATAATCAGGCTTTTGCATAAGCTAATTTATCAGTTCATATTCTTCAGATGGTTTTAATCTGAATTTTTTTGTAAGGTAATGAGCTTTCCTTTGATCAGTGAGCTCTAGGTAGTGTGCCTGAATGCATGTGCATTCCTTATTCATTCTTCATTATACTTATAACAGGGTATAATCTTGTGGACTAACATCCATCGTGGTTTCCCCCTAACAGGGTTTCCACGTATAAAATCTTGGTGTTCATGTGTTTTTGATGTGTTGTTGGTTCACGCTTTTATTGTTAATTATCAGATATGAGATTAAAGTTTAATAAGGTTGAATAAGTTTTAAATTTTGTGACAACTGATTCACCCCCCTCTCAGTTGTCTATTCTTGTTCTTCCAACATAATTATAGGTCGCTACTAACCTATTTTGATTATGTATATGTTTTGGGATGTGTGTGTCAGTGTTTTGAGCTGATAGGTTGTTGGATTGCATGATACATCTATTACTGCAAGTTTAATATAATGAATTGAATTGATATTTAAATTGATGAAGTTAATGGATTTATGAGAATATCAATTCACCCCCCTCTCAATATTTTAGGTGTTCAACATAGGCATTTATAAAAACCACATTTTAAAAGTCACATTTTTAGGACCATACCATACTCGTGTATGGACACCATAATTTGACATAAATAAAAGTATTTTTTCTAATTACTTTTGGATAAATATATGTAACAAATTGAAGATTGATGAGGATATTTTTAAAAAAAAATTAATATTTTTTTATTAATTTCTTATTGGTCCTAATTGCTATTTTTGAAAACCAATGAGTATGAACACCATAATTTGACCTCAACTAATCATTTTTTGAATTTTCCAGTGTAGAGAATCATTTGTATAATGGTGCCATATAATTATTTTTACAAAAAAATCAACAAATTAAAAATCATTAAAAAACTAAGAAAGCATGAAATTTCAATTTTATGGACCAATTTTATTTGAAATTAATTAAAAAATAGAAAACATAATCCAATTATAAAAAAATTAAAAAGAAACTAGACATTGTGATCTAGAGTGGTTTTTGATTTCATAAACCAATTTTGAAAAAAAACCCATTAGTTATATTGCCAAAGTTAGATATTTATTTTGACATTGTCTTAGGTTTTTAGTTGTAGGTCAAAGGCTAAGGGTTGGGTTACCAAACCTTTCCTAAGCCTAAAACCAAATAAAAAGGTAGGTTTAGATTTAAAATTTTTTTAGAACATGTACCTTCTTTAAAATGAGTAACCATTCTAAAATAGAACGGGTACTTATTTTAAAGTGGATACCTATTCTATTTTTAGAACATGTACCCATTTTAAAATGGGTAACTATTATATACCTATTAAGGAACATGATCCCAATCTAAGGCTTGTAATCTTACTCCTAAATGGTTACTCTCCCTATTGGCAATTTTTTTGGCTGAAACTTCTCCTCATTGTCGACCCAACTTCTTGCACTTACCTAAAACCCATTCATTTTCCAATTTCACCATTAAAGAATGCTTAAAAATCGAAAGCCCATATCTTAACTTTTTAGAAATAAAAATTGGTTCTAATTCAAAAATAGATAGGGATACTTCTTTCCCCATATTAAATTTATCACAAAACATGCACAATTTTAATTTTTATAATTTTATTTTACACTAGAAAAACATAAAATTCCTAAAAACTCCATTGAAGAAAAGCTTATAAATTAAAATTTCAAAATTCTTAACATACCCTTTTGCTCCAAATGTACCCAACAACACACTTTTAAGGTAAAATTCACATTAACCCCCAAAAAAGGTAAATTTCACATTTCCATTATTTTAAAAGAAAATTGACATAACCATGCCTCTTTTGGACATTTCTCAAAAAAAATTAAAAAAAAAAATCTATCTTAATTTTTTCAATATTGAATCTATGAGGGAAGTCGTATTCTCCCTTAAGGGTGAACATGGTGTTGATGTTATAGAAGTGGAAGATATCTTTCTCTCAAATTTAAAAATGATGGATAAATAATACCAAGGCAAGTCAGACTTGCTATATATAATAATTTTATGAAGAGTCACCTTGTTTCTTAAAAGAGGCCAACCCAAATGAAGAGTCACCTTGTTTCTTAAAAGAGGCCAACCCAAATGAAGAGTCACCTAGTTTCGTATAAATACAAGGTGATGATCATTGACTTGATCATTAAGTTCACTCATCATAATTCACATTCCTAGAAGAAGTTCATACTTGAGCAACAGATCATCATCTTGTAGGAGCAGTCCAATTTCAAGGAGAAACATATTCATTTTTATCTTTGTATCTAGGATAGGTGCTATTATTCATTGTATCAAATTCGGCATTGTGTTGGGCCTAAGTTGTAAGCAGATTTTTGCTCTTATTCCTTCAATATATAAGAGATATATTTTTTGGGTTTTTCTCCCTCAAGTAGGAGGGTTTTCCCAAGGTATCTTGTTGAGTTCATTGTCTTATGTGTTGCATTTTCTGATTGCTTTCATTTCTGAACCTAAATCTAACGTGGTATTAGAGCGGGTCTAAGAAATGATCTTATCATATTTGTATAAGCAGTCAAGTCAACTTTTCATCTAGGGCAGGCCTTTGAAGGTAAATTTGTGCAGAAAAAGAAGATGGTGAGTGGTTTCAAGGTAAAAGATAGGCTTGATGGAGCTTCAAACTTTGAATCTTGGAAACCTAGGGTACTCATTTGCATTAGAGGAGAATGATCTTCTTGATTTTGTGGAAAGTGATATGCCCGAACCTTCCGATGATACTAAGAAAATCCAGTGGAAGAAAAATGGAACGAAGGATAGAAAGATCATGATAGACTTTGTGATGAATCACCTAGTACCGATCATCTCCAAGGTGAAGACAACTAAATAAATTTTTGATACTCTAAAAGGATTGTATGAGATCAACAACACTAGCAGAGCAGTTGCTTTGAGACAACAACTTCACCATGTAAAAATGGTTAAAGAAGATTCAGTCATCTCATTCTTTATGAAGATCGTTGATCACTATTGGGGATATAATTGTAGAAAAATATCTTGTTATTGGCACTAAATGGTCTTCCTCAATCTTGGGAACCCTTTATTCAGAGCATCAGTGGGAGATCCAAGTTTCCCAAGTTTGATCATCTTCGAGTTGATTGTATTCAAGAAGATTCTAGGTTGGTAGCAAGAGGAATTGGGTGAAACTATCATGATGTAGAAAATCAAGTTCTTGCTATACATACTTCTAGAGATAGATGCAAAGGAAGAAAGAGGAATAGAGATAGAGAATCAGATTCTACCCTAGAACCAAAGAAGAAGAAGGATTTATCTCACATTCAATGTTTTAGGTGTGACAAGTATGGTCACTTTGCTCGAGATTGAAAATTAAGGTCTACACAACATGTTTCTTCTGCGGAAATTGACATAGGGACATCTCAGAAGGTTTCTTATTCTAAAGTCGATCAGTTTCTTCAAAGAGGAGGAATTAACATTCAGAGGGATTCTGACAAACTAATGCAGAGCAAAGGTGAAGATCACTCACAACAATGTAAAATTCAACTCTACACCAAAGAACTTCTCTTCATTATGCAATCATTTTATTAGACATCAACTCACCCTCAAGGTTTTTCAACCCTTTAATCTTGCAAAATAGCAACAAATATTCACCAAGGCCCTACAAATACTCTCAAAATTCACAAAATGACAATTGAATCAACTGAAAACAATATTTAAGACAAATTCATGGAAATCTCCACAATTCACCATTTTCACCATTTAACAACAAGCTGTCCTCACCAAAGCACACACTCTTCTAATGGTTTCCACCCTACTAACACCCCAAAGTCAGGACAGTCATCTTCCCTGTACAAAATAAAGTATTAACATGTTTATTATGCCTATCTAAGCCTATCCACCAAGTTACAGGTCTTCACAGTGGGTGGAAGGCTTAGAATGGCATTTTGACTCCTCTCAAAACCCCCAAAACAGTGTAAATAGGCAGTTTCAGAAAAATAATGATTTCTCCCTCAATATGAATGTTTAAATCCTCAAATCAAATGAATTTGAAATTTAACTCATATGTATACACATTCAAAATGATTTTTAGAGCCAAAAGATACTGTACGGATCCGTACCAAGCCTGCAAAGTTCAGGAAAATAGGAAAAACATGGGGTTTGAGACCACCCGGCAGTAAAACAAGGATATCTCACTCAATTTTTAATGAAATAACACCATTCCAATTCCAAAAGAAAGGTTATTAAATTATCTATCCAACCATAATAGGCTTGTAGTGTAAAAAAACACGTACAGGTTGTACAATGCACGGGATCAGCAATTTCTTAATGGAAAACACATAAAAACAGCAAACTTCTTATTAGAAACTCATTCCAAACCTCTTCAACAGCCTCCCTTCGAGATATTACAACAATATATCATGTAATCACATCCAAACCACCCCTTGAACCGACCAACTACCATAACCACCTTTTGTTAGAGTCTAAGATGACAATTTTTTGCCAATTTTGCTCTTAATCACTATCCCATTTCAACTTGATCAACTTGATTTTGCAAATACCACCTAACTGACCTATTAAGCCCTCCAATACATTTAAAATGGCCATTGAGACCTTATTTAACATGGAATAAGACCCTACTCCCCATATCCCTTAAAACTCATGATTTCACATGGCTTTTTGCATTATGAATCAAACTGACAAATTCAACTAAATGATTCAAAACATTTTCAAATTACATTATGACTGGTTCTTTAGACCTTATTAAGCATAAATGAACACAAGACACACCTAGGTATCAACTTAGACTTCACAAGGTGTAGGTGCTCTTGCACCATACACCCCCCCATAAAAAGGACTCTTGCCCTAAGAGTGGAAACTTGTTCTTGGCCTTCTCATTGCTGCTTCAAGCATCTTCAGACTTGGTACTGATCTCTTTAGTCCCGGATCGAAATTTGGTGTTGTTCTAAGCCTTAGACCTGTAGAAAAACAAACATTAGAATCATATAAACCTACTCTCTTCCTTTCTCCACCCATACATGGATAGCTCCTCACCATTCCTTGCACATTCTACCTTACTGGCTCTGTGATCAGACCTGCATGCCTCTGCTTAATTTGTTCTTTTTTTAATGCCCCTAGACCTGTCATGTCACCATCCTCTTGTACCCCTGCACTAACAACTTTATCCTCTTTTGCATTACCAAATTTCACTTGGCTTGCAGCAACCTTCATAGTAATGGGACACACCATGGTCCCAACAATAATTTCACCTTGTCCTTCATACTCCTTTGCACACTTAGCACTTACCTTGATCAAATCAGACTTAGGCTTGAGTTCTCTCTCTACCCCTTGCAAAAAAAAACTCCATACTATATTAACATCATTTGTGGGTGCCTTCCCTGCTGTTACAACACCACCAACCTGTTTTAAACCCACAACCATATCAGACTTACTATCCTCAGGCCTTAAAGGCTCCTTCTTGCCAAACAACACTACCTTAGACTTACCCTTATCCCTTACACTTGTTTTCAAGGGAAGCAACTTAAAAGTTTTATCCTCCTTCTTGATGGTGTATGTGTTCTCCCAGCCATCATATATAGACCTCCTATCAAATTTCCAAGGCCTCCCTAAGAGAACATGACAACAATCCATTGGCAAAATATCACATAGAACCCTATCCTTATACTCTCCAATCTGAAAATCAACATATGCTTGCTTTTTTACCACCAAAGTTTGATTATCATTGACCCAAGAAACTCTATAAGGTGATTTATGAGGTAACTTTTCCAAACTCAACTTATCCACCATCTCCCTAGATACTAGATTATCTTGAGAACCAGAATCAATGACAACTTGACACACTTTACCTTCACTTTTGCATGTAGTTTTGAATAGGCTCCTTCTTTGGCTTGAGTCTTCCTCCTTGGATGCTTGCAACACAATTCTCCTTATCATGAGTGCCTCTCCTTCTTCTGATGTAAGGTTCACTATATGTGTAGTCATACTCTCTTCATCCTCATGCACTAATTGATTCCTCCTTTTTCCACCATGAGAGCTTGAGCCTTGTTTTTCTAGGCACTTAAAGGCTAGGTGTCCAGGCTGGTTGCAATTGTAGCATCTTCCTGAGAACTGATATGATCCTCTTCCTCCACTAAATCTGCCTCTTGAACCTCTCCATCCACCTCTTGAATCAGATTGCTCTTGATCCTTTTTTTGATCTCCTTGGCCTTCATTGTTTGTCCTTGTACTAGGATTGAATCCCCTTCCTCTAGAGGTGTTACCTCTTCCCCTTGCTACCTTCTCTTGTCTCCTCTTTAGCTTTTCTTCTGCCCTCATTGCCATTTGAAAGCATTGCTCTACTGATTTTGGTGCCATCATGCTGATTTCATCCTGAATGTTGAACCTCAAACCATTCAAGTACCTAGCAGTCATCTCTTCCTCATCTTCTTCATGTTTAGTCCTTATGCTTAGCCTATAAAACTCTTTAGTATATGCTTGCACATCTAACTCTTTCTATCTAAGATTCTGCAATTTCTTAAGCAATTGAATATTGTAATCAAAAGGAAGAAATTTACCTTTTATCTTTGCTTTCATCTTCTCCCAAGAAATGATCTTGCTCTTGCCTTTTCTCAACCTATCTTCTTGCATAAAATTCCACCACACCAAAGCATGTCCTTTCAGTTTTGTTTTTGCTCTCTTCACCTTATGTCCTTCATCAACATCTTCACTATCAAAGTAGTTCTCCAAAGCCCCTATCCAATCCAAGAGCTCTTCACTATCAAGTTTGCCTCCATACATAGGCACATCCATCTTGCCATGTCCATCCTTCTTCACAGCCTTCAGTAGCCTCATTGTTCTAACATCATCTGGATCCATCTCTTCTTCTTCACCAGAGGTCTCTTCCTCTTCAAACTCACTTTCCTCCAGAAGGGTCCTGCCCTTAGCCTTCATTTCAGCCATCTCCCTTTTCAGTATATCTATATCCTTCTCATGAGTATCAAGTTTCCTTGCAACAACATTGTTTTTAGGAGGCATTTTGTTCCCTCCAACTATCTTCTTCTTCCTGCACACAAACTTCAATCTTGATCTTTCACAAAGACCTAATCCCTTGCTCTGATACCACTATGATGCAGAGCAAAGGTGAAGATCACTCACAACAATGTAAAATTCAACTCTACACCAAAGAACTTCTCTTCATTATGCAATCATTTTATTAGACATCAACTCACCCTCAAGGTTTTTCAACCCTTTAATCTTGCAAAATAGCAACAAATCTTCACCAAGGCCCTACAAATACTCTCAACATTCACAAAATGACAATTGAATCAACTGAAAACAATATTTAAGACAAATTCATTGAAATCTCCACAATTCACCATTTTCACCATTTAACAACAAGTTGTCCTCACCAAAGCACACACTCTTCCAATGGTTTCCACCCTACTAACACCCCAAAGTCAAGACAGTCATCTTCCCTATACAAAAGAAAGTATTAACATGTTTATTATTCCTATCTAAGCCTATCCACCAAGTTACAGGTCTTCACAGTGGGTGGAAGGCTTAGAATGGCATTTTGACTCCTCTCAAAACCCCCAAAACAGTGTAAATAGGCAGTTTCAGAAAAATAATGATTTCTCCCTCAAAATGAACATTCAAATCCTCAAATGAAATGCATTTGAAAGTTAACTCATATGTATACACATTCAAAATGATTTTTAGAGCCAAAAGATACTGTACAGATCTGTACCAAGCCTGCAAAGTTCAGGAAAACAGGAAAAACATGGTGTTTGAGACCACCCGGCAGTAAAACAAGGATATCTCACTCAATTTTTAATGAAATCACACCATTCCAATGCCAAAAGAAATTTTATCAAATTATTTATCCAGCCATAATAGGCTTGTAGTGTAAAACAACATGTACAGGTCGTACAACGCATGGGATCTTCAATTTCTTAATGGAAAACACATAAAAACAGCAAACTTCTTATTAGAAACTCATTCCAAACCTCTTCAACAGCCTTCCTTCGAGATCTTACAACAATATATCATTTAATCACATCCAAACCACCCCTTGAACTGACCAACTACCATAATTACTTTTTGTTAGAGTCTAAGATGACAATTTTTTGCCAATTTCGCTCTTAATCACTATCCCATTTCAACTTGATCAACTTGATTTTGAAAATACCACCTAACTGACCTATTAAGCCCTCCAATACATTTAAAATGTTCATTGATACTTTATTTAAAATGGAATAAGACCCTACTCCCCATATCCCTTAAAACTCATGATTTCACATGGCTTTTTGCATTATGAATCAAACTGAAAAATTCAACTAAATGATTCAAAACCTTTTCAAATTACATTATGACTGGTCCTTTAGACCTTATTAAGCATAAATGAACACAAGACACACCTAGGTATCAACTTAGACTTCACAAGGTGTAGGTGCTCTTGCACCACAAACCAATAGAGGCAACCTTGGACAAGGAGGTCAGGAGGTTGATGCAAGTACTTGGAGCTTCAGAGGGAGTCGCATCATCATGAATATTTGTTGTAGCGTATATTTCTTCAAGATGGAGAAGTATGAAGTGAAAACCCTTTTAGCGCATATTTCTTTAAGACAGAGAAGTATGAGGTGAAAGCCCTTGTAGTGTATATTTCTTTGAGACAAAGAAGTATGAGGTGAAAGCCCTTGTTGTTTATATTTCTCTGAGATGGAGAAATATGAGGTGAAAGCCCTTGTCATGTATATTTCTCTGAGATGGAGAAATATGAGTTGAAAGCCCTTGTAGTGTATATTTCTTTGAGATGGAGAAATATGAGGTGAAAGCCCTTTGTAGTGTTTATTTCTTTGAGATAGAGGAATATGAGATTAAAGCCCTTGTATTGTATATTTCTCTGAGATGGAGAAATATGAGGTGCGAGCCCTTTTTCATCTCTATGACTGAGATGAGACATCATGTTGAGAGACTCCATGATGACATCACGTTGAGAGACTCCATGATGAACCCTTGTACTTATGTTTCTTTCCACACATGGGAGTACCCATGGTGGACATCATGTTGAGAGACTCTGTGATGAACCTTTGAGTTTTCCACAAATGGGTGTAGCCATTGTGGGAGTCATGTTGAGAGACTCCATGACATGGATATCTAGAAAGATACCTCCCTAGATAAGAGGTAGTGTCGATGTTATAGCAGTGGGAGATATCTTTCTCTCAAATTTAAAAATGATGGATAAATAATACCAAGGCAAGTTGGACTTGCTATATATAATAATTTTATGAAGAGTCACCTTATTTCTTAAAAGAGGCGAACCCAAATGTAGAATCACCTATTTTTGTATAAATACAAGATGATGATCATTCATTTGATCATCAAGTTCATTCATCATAATTCACATTCCTAGAAGAAGTTCATACTTGAGTAGCAGATCATCATCTTGTAGCAGTAAATCATCATCTTGTAGTAGCAGATTGATTTCGAGGAGAAACATATTCATTTGTATCTTTGAATCTAGGAGAGGTGTTATTATTCATTGTACCAAATTCAACATTGTGTTGGGCCTGAGCTGTAAGCAAATTTCTTCTCTTATTCCTTCAATATATAAGAGATATATTTGTTGGGTTTTTCTCCCTCGAGTAGGAGGGTTTTCCTAGGGTATCTTGTTGTGTTCATTGTCTTATGTGTTGCATTTTCTTATTGCTTTCATTTCTGATCCTAAATATAACACATGGAATCCAAATTAAAAATCATAAAGAAAGGATTGATACAATAAATAATTACCTCAAACTTTGACACATACCAAAATAATGAAAACTCACAAATTTTCTAATCGAAGGAGAAGAAAACAATGCACATCCGATCACAATCCAATTCCTATTCCAATACTTTGAATCTCATACAATTCCACCCACAAATGCACTTCTAATTCCAAAATCCATTATTTTCTTCATGCAAAAGGGTTTTTGGAGAGAAAAATCTATTTCCTTAAAAAACAATGAATTTCTAAAATGGCTTTTCTTTTCATTTTTCATATTTAATATTTTCTTTGTTTCTTTAAAATTTCCAAATATAAAAAAAACACTCACATTCAATATTTTGAAGTCACTTAGATCCATACAATTAAATTGAGCATAGATACACATTGAAACCCTAGGGTTTTTTCAAAATTAATTAACTTAACTATATTTTCATTTTCTTTCACTTTTCCCAAAATTCATAAATTATTTCAATAATCACTAAGAAAATCATTTAATTCCTAATATTTCATTTAAAATAAAATAATAATAATTTAAGCTATCATTTGAATGTTTACCTTAATTCAATTCCTAGATTAAAATATGATTAAATCATGCAAAAATTATTAAATATTTTGTGGAAAAGTGTGAAATCAAGAAATTATTTAAATTAATCATGCATTAGCATTTCACAACACATAAAAATTATAAATTAATTCATAACTTAGATCCAAGTTCACATAAGGTGAAATATGACATATATCGTACTCGATTTGAGTACGATCAAGGAATGGATAAGGAAGCCCAATGTGACATCTCCACATTATCCACAATTAGGGATTAACTTAAACTTGCATAGACATGTGGAGAAATAACCTCATACCTATAACCATTTAATGAATTTCAAGGGCACTTGCTCAATATATAGCCAAAGCACAACATAATCATCCCAACAAGGTCCAATAGCATAAGCATAAAATATCATTTCTTTTAAACATCAATAATCAAGATCACATTTAATCACAACATAAATAATGCATATCACTAAGCTAGAGCATAGCAATAAACCAAACATGTAAATATAAAAAATAACAACAACCGACATGTTGAGGAATCTCATCTCGAACATGTGGTGGTTCATACACACAATTTGCATCCATAAAACAATCACTAAAGTAATCATGAGAAAATGGTGAAGTTAAAACACTAGTATCACATTAACAAGATGCAAATGGGAAGGGAACTAAAATATACATTTGATCTCCATCTATTTATCCAATGCACTTTTAATCAATGGTTGGATTATGATATGGTTTAATAATCCCTAAGTTATGTTCTTTTTAATGGTTTTAAATTAACTAGATATCATAGATAATTATAGATTTTTAAAGTATCTTCTCTTAAATTGAAGGTGACCTAGTATTACTATATGGTACAATAGGATTTATTTAGAAAGTATCCCCACACATCACTAATGATTGGATGGAATTATTGCTAAATAGTGAACATATTGCCATATGTGAGCTAAAATTATCTTGTTGAATCTTGAGCACCTTATTTTAGGCTTTCGATCTTGAATAATTTTATCAAATTGTATTTTACCAATCCATTAGATCATTTTGATATTTAATATAATGGTTGTAAATGGACTTGAATATAATTCATATAATGAAGCTAGTCTTTGTGAAAATTAAACCAAATCCACTATGTTTTAACCCTATTGGTTGAAAGGAGGACAAAACTATGTGTGTGGCATCAACGATACAATATATGCTAAGGAATAACTTACATGTGTACCTGGAGAGATTGAATAGGGTAATTTCTATTAGTACTATGATCTTTAGGTGTTAAATAAGAAATATATACTAACTTGAGGACATTTTTTCACAATATTATTAAACAAACCTATTAAAGTTCACATATCTTATATCTTATAGTTTGACCCCTAGAATTAGATCTTATAATTTATTTATGAAATAAACATTGTATCTATAGAAATATACAAGAAGATCCATGTGCACCTTAAACTACAAGTATACCTCCTTGAAATTCTAGTGTAGACAAGGTAAGGAGGTTCCTCAAAGAGAACAGTCTGAACCGAGTAGCAAGAGTAACATAATAGAAGCAACATGGATTATGGAGGCAAATACAGGTGCAAACATTCTATTTATCTCAAAGATTGATTCCATATGTTTGGCCACATCCGGGCTTACAGATTCAGTACACAGGCCTAATTACAACATGCTCAAAATATTATTCTCATACATGCGAGCGAAAACCTTCAGATCAGATCTACTATACAATGTATTCTTCTAAAATGAAAACTACTACCAATCCTAATAATCGAATGTGAGCTTTATAGCATATCCGTGAGTCTAGAAACATCTTCATTGGCCAAATATTATAATAGTTTCTCAAGAAGGAAATGTAACATGTGCAGGAACAGGCTAGCCTCAAATTTGACATTCATCCACAGTAGATGTGCATGGTGAAGTGTGGACCTAAGTGTAAGGTCGGGGACACTCCAAAGAACAAATCCAATCACACCATGAGGGTCCACAAACAACGGGTGAGATCTATGATCGATCATTTAGTTGTTAAGATATGAAATTATTTCGAGTCCAGAACCAAAAACTGCCACTTGTCCCAAAAGTGATAACTTGCCAGAAAAAGAACAAGAACAGATTGAGAATAAATACTAAAAGGAAATATTTTTTGGTTGATACAAGATTTCCAAGAACCAAGGATGCTCCTACATCAAACATCCGAGGTTGATGAAAAGTGAGCTTCTCACTTTGTAGGGGCCAAAGGAAAACCGATATAGTCCACTTCAGCCTGAGAAATCCAAGAAGAATCGTCCACTAGTCTACCTTTACACTTTACGAGGTACTCTTTGTACTATCTTCTATGAGTCTTTTTCCCATCTCTGACATCCAAGATCTATGTTATCTCATATGATTGTTGATTAGGAAGCTTCTCTTCCAACTCCACCTTACTGTCTTCACTGAATTTTGCCTCATGATACTGATGTAGGTATGCAATGTTGAATATAGGTGATATACTCACGCCATCCAGTAACTCTACCTCATATGCATTTCCTGAGTCAAATTTTCTCAATATCTTACAAGGTCCAAACTTCCTCATCTTTAGTTTATTGTATAAGCCAATTGGAAATCTTTCCTTCCTCAAATATACCATCACTTCATCTCCAACTGCAAATTTCTTGTCTCCTCTTCTCTTCTACCCTCTCCTTGTACCTTTGGTTCATGTTTTCCAAATGCTTCTTCACTTGACTATGCACTATATTTATGTGCTTTGCAAATTCTTCTACCTCTATACTCCTCTTGCCTTCCATACTGATATCTCTTAGTTCGAATATACCTCTAGGATGCATTCCAGTAAAAATATCAAATGGTGTCTTCCCTATACTCTGACTCACTAAATTATTGTAGGCAAACTCTTCTTGTGCTAGGGCTAAATCCCAACTTTCGGTCTTCTCTCTAACCAAATATCTCAACAATTTTCCCAAACTTATGTTCACTACCTCTATTTGTCCATCTTTTTATGGGTGAAAAGTAGAATTGAACTTCAAATTTGTTTTCATCTTCTTCCAAAGCGTCCTCCAAAAGTATCCAACAAACTTTGTATCTCAGTCTGAAAAAATACTTCTAGGTAATCCATGCAATCTAACTACTTCCCTAAAAAACAAATCTACTACATGCACTGCATATTTTGTCTTCTTACAAGGTATGAAATGTGTCATTTTAGAAAATTTGTCCACTACCACAAATACCGAGTCATTTCCTCTCTGGGTTTTAGGCAAACCAAGTATGAAATTCATTCTAATATCTTTGCAAGGTCTCTCCAACACTATCAAGGGTTTATACAATCCAATGTTTTAACTACCCTTTTCAACTTGACAAACTCTGCAACTCTACACAAATATTCTCACGTCCTTATGAATTTGTGGCCAAAAGTAGTTCTCACTCACCAATGCTACTATTTTGTCAATCCCAAAATGTCCTACCAATCCTCCACTATGTTTCTCTTTTATCAAGTTATCCCTCATCGAGCTTTGGGGTACAGATAATTGATTTCCCATGAACAACATAATCTCTTGAATGAAATAATCCAACCACTGACTTATATCCTTCATAATCAATTCTTTACATGCTTTCCAAGGTTCTACAAAATCTAGGTCTTCCTCATACAAATTCTTCAATTCATCAAAGCCTAATACCTCCACTTTCACGTGTGTCAATAAATTCCTTCTCCTACTTAATGCATCGACAACTCTATTTGATTTTCCACTTCTATGATTCAAAACAAAAGTATAACTCTGCAAGAACTCTACCCATCTCATGTGTTTCTGATTCAACTCACCCTGACTATTTAGGTATTGAAAAGCCTATTGATCTATATACAACAAAAACTCCTTAGATATCAAATAATTTCTCCATTTCTTCAAAGCTTGAACTATGGCATAAAAATCTTGTTCATACACTAAATATCTCCTCCTTGCATCATTCAGCTTCTCACTAAAGTAGGCTACTAGTCTTCCCTCTTGACATAGTACTGCTCCAATTGCATTTCCACTTGCATCACAATTTACTTGAAATAATTTATCAAAGTCTGGTAAATCCAACACAAGTTGCTCAATCACCTTCTACTTCAACAACTCAAAACTTCAATCTTGTCCAGATGTCCATCTAAAATCCTTCCCATCTTCTCTCATTGTTTCATTCATAGGACTGCAAATAGAACTGAAATTCCTAATGAACTTTCGATAGAAACTAGCCAATCCATGGAATTATCTTACTTATCCAATGCTTTTAGGTGTAGGCCATTCAACAATAGCTCTGACCTTCTCATGGTCTATCTTCAACCCATCCATTGATATTAAAAACCCAAGGTACACTAACACCTCCTTCATGAAACTACACTTCTTGATATTTATTAGCAACTTCTCTTCTTTCAACTTCTGCAAAACTTGTCTTATATGCAACAAATGTTCCTCCCTAGTCTTACTAAAATCAAGATGTCATCCAAGTAAATAATCACAAACTTACCCAAGAATTTCTTCAACACCTCATTCATCAACCTCATGAAAGTACTCAGTGCATTTGTTAATCCAAAAGGAATCACCAACCATTCATACAATCCTTCATTTGTCTTGAATGTTTTTTTCCACTCATCTCCTTCTTTGATTTTGATCTCATGATATCCACTCTTCAAGTTGATCTTTGTAAAATAATTAGCTCCACTCAATCAATCCATCATGTCATCCATTTGAGGCAAAGGAAATCCATACTTCACTGTGATCTTGTTTATTACTGTAGAGTCTGTACACATCCTCCATTCTCCATCCTTCTTAGGCGCCAATACAACAGGTAATGCACAAGGAGTTAATCTCTCTCTGATCAAACATTCTCTCAACAATTCTTGTACTTGTCTATTCAACTCTTCATTCTTTGTTGGTGTCATCCGATGTGTTTCCTTGTTAGGAAAACTAGCTCCAGGAATCAGGTCCATACTATAACTAATACTCCTTATAGGTGGTAATCCATCAGGTACATTATCTAAAATGATAGCTTCATATTCTGTTAGTAACTCCTTCATATCTTTTGGCTATTCTTCTTTGTGCTTCAAGTCTTCAAACTTCTTAGGAACTAGGGCATCGTATAGGTTCTCATGTCTTAATCCATCTAGGAATCTGCTTCCATCAACTAAAAATATTCTAGCAGTCTTATAAATCTTAGCTTTAGGGACATCTTCCAAGGGTAATAAGGTTTGCTTCATCCCATTTGCAACAATGGTGTATATGTTCTTCTTTCCATCTTGAATAACATGTATATCATATTTCCAAGGTCTTACCAACAAGATATGGCATACATCCATAGGCATAATATCACACAAAACTTCATCATGGTAATTTCCTATCTTCAATTTCACCAAACATTGTTCACTTACCAGTACCTTATGCTCATCTTGAATCCATGCTATCTGGTAGGGTTTCAGGTGTTTCAACCTCTTCAACTTCAACTTGGTTACCATCTCTTCAGAAGCTAGGTTCTCTGAAATCCCACTATCAATGATCACTTTGCAACATTTACTAGCTACCTTGCATTTGGTCCGAAATATATTCTTCCTCTGCAATGGTTCTTTCTCCATTTCACTTTGACACAATACTCTCCTATTCACCAACACTTCTCCTCCTTCTGGTTGATTAGATGATCCAGTATGTTCCTCCTCCACAAAGGTTGTTCTCCTATTGTTTTCGATCATTTTTCTCATCTCTCTGTGGTTTCATTCAAATTCTTTATGTCCTTCTCCACCACATTTAAAATAGGTTCCTCAGAATGCTCTCTTCTCCTATCCTTTATCATCTTTTCTATATCCTTCATTTTTGTAACCACCACATATTCCTCCTTTGTAAAATTTCCAATCTCTTTGGTATGAATTCTCATTCTTATTGACTTCCTTGTCCTTATTTTTGTCTACAAAAGTTCCTCTTCCTCCTCCTATAAATATTCTTCCTCTTTGAAATCTTCCACTTCTTCCTCCCTGTCTCTATTCATGTCTTTTATTCAATTTCTCTTCTACTTTTAGGGCACACTGATATGCCTCCTCCACACTCAACAATTTCATTAAACTAATCTCATCTTGAATAGATGACCTCAAACCATTTATATATCTAGCTACTTGTTTATTCTCATCTTCTGAATGTCCAGATCTGATGTTCAACTTATAGAATTATTTC
Source organism: Sequoiadendron giganteum (assembly GCA_007115665.2). Classification (NCBI taxonomy): domain Eukaryota; kingdom Viridiplantae; phylum Streptophyta; class Pinopsida; order Cupressales; family Cupressaceae; genus Sequoiadendron; species Sequoiadendron giganteum. The sequence continues at coordinate 237,657,280 of CM021108.1, read as the reverse complement.
ATATACTCTGTCACACTTGATTCTTTCTGCTTCAGGTATAGCAATTTTTGGAATAAACTGATCTGATAGTCCACAGGCATGAATTTTATCTTCAACTTATTCGCCATCTGATCCCATGATTTTATCTTTTCCTTCCCCTTTCTTTGTCTATCTGTCTACAAGTGTTTCCACCAAAGGGATGCATGTCCTTTCAAATTTTTACAGGAAAATTTCATCATCTCATCTTTTGGAGTTCCTACAAAATCAAAGTATTTTTCCATCTCAGTTATCCAATCTAACAATTCATCTAAATCCAACTTTCCAGTATAATCCTGTGGATTGAAATGTGGCTTATTGTTCACTCTGGTTAGGGATATTATGAACCTCACTTCTTCTTGATGAAGACCAGGTTGCTCTCCTCCAGCAATGAATTCTTTCTCTTTTTCCTCTTCATCACTTACATATTCAACTAGTCGACCTCTTCTCTGGGTTGTTTCAACTACATCTTATCTAGGGGCAATTCCTCTCAACATTTCTATTATAATAGGGTCTACATTTCCACACGCTCCATTTCCTCTACCATTTCTTCTTCCTACCATCTTCACACAAGCCCTTTGTATCTACAGGTTAGATTTTCAATCCGCCACCCTATAACAAATCTTCAACAGGGTTGCACAACTTGCAAGGAACGAATCTCGCTTTGATACCAATTTAGTGTAGACAAGGTAAGGAGGGTCCTCAAAGAGAACAATCTGAACCGAGCAGCAAGATTTACACAATAGAAGCAACATGGATTATGGATGCAAATGTAGGTGCAAAAATTCTATTTATCTCAAAGATTGATTACATATGTTCGGCCACATCTGGGCTTACAGATTCGGCACACAGGCCTAATTACAACATGCTCAAAATATTATGCTCATAAATGCGATTGAAAACCTTCAGATCGAATCTACTATACAATGCATTCTTTTAAAATAAAAACTTTTACCAATCTTGATTATGGAATGGGAGCTTTATAGCATATCCATGAGTCTAGAAACATCCAAGGTTGCCAAAGATTATAACAATTTCTCAAGAAGGAAATGTAATGTGTGCAAGAATAGGCCGGCCTCAAATCTGACATTCATCCATGGTAGATGTAAATGGTGAAGTGTGGACCTAATTTTAAGGTCAAGGACACTCCAAAGAACAAATCCAATCACATCATGAGGGTCCACAAACAACGGGTGAGATCCACTATCGATCATCTAGTTGTTAAGATATGAAATTATTCTGGGGCTAGAACCAAAAACTACCACTTGTCCCAAAAGTGATAAATTGCTGGAAAAATATCCAAATGAGCTGAAAACTTGGGATATGACAATTGAACATGTCCATGATGAAATCCTAGGTACGCAAGATCTGGTGAGCAAACATGCAGAAACACCGGATCTTCAAACTCGAACAAGAACAAGAACAGATTGAGAATAAATACTAAAAGGAAATATTTTTTGGTTGATGCAATATTTCAAAGAACCAAGGATGCTCTTGCATCAAATTCATCTTGATTCAAATCAATATGTTGGTTTTTGTATCACACAACTTGATATCTAGATACAAAATCCATCATCTCTTTAAAAAATGAATAATTAATTCAAGCTCCAACTAAACTCCAATAGTTGAAAATCATTTAGCTCTTCTCCATCAATAAATATTTAAATATTTAATAGTCTAGGAAAGGTGAAAACTATCACTAACTCCTCTACAAATTAACCATCCATAAGTTAAATCCATAACTTATTTTCCCTAGACTCACTACTAAAAGCCAAGAGAAGAGAAAAATGGTATCTTGGAAAAAGAGGAAAATTCATCAATAACGAAACAATGGCATGAAGCTCTAGGTGAAAGGAGATTGAACGTCATATTCTTCTTTAATCTTTAAAAAACCTAAGAGGGTTGTCCTTGAGGTTTCTCATAGGAAAAATAGAGAGAAATGATAAATAAAAATTAGAGCTTGATTAAGTATGCCCTATATGATAGTTGTGACTAAATCTTAAGAACTCATTTCAATTAGATATGACCCTTTGGGGTGTTCAATAAAAATTATCTCTCTAAATATTTAGTATTTCTAAACTAATAAGTTATAGGATTGAGCATAACCCATATATGAGCAATCCTTTTAATACTAACTCAACTATAACCTTTGTTAACATATAAAACACTTGTAAAGCTAGATTATGTAGATAGGTAAGAGAAAATCCATTAATAAAATAGTAGGAAAATATAATTTTTTGAATGATATAAGAATTGTATGGTAGGATATGAGGCTATTGTACACTAATTTCTTGGTCCAGTGAGAAATTGAGTCAAGTTTCAAAATGTATATACAAATGGATATGTAGAAAAGACTAAATGAGAACTATATTTGGATATATAGACCATAAGTTGGGATTTATGATTAGCTACTCTATAATTATCCAAATATATTCATTTAAGTAACTACAATCATACACAACAAAGTCTCCTTCAAGTATCCAAAAATGAGAAAAGGGAACCCATATGTTATATCATTGAGAGTAGCATCATATAGACTTTATCCAAGTTGTACAATTATCTGTGTAGACTAAGAAACTGTTAAAACACCAAATAAACAAGTGTGACCTTAATAATACACACCACACTTATCCTCTAAGAAAACTATAGTAATCATGGAGAAACATGTGTGATAGAGAGGATTTTATAGTTTGATAAATTCTCTTATTTGGAAACATCCACTTGACATGAGAAAATAAAAGTGAAAATATTTATTAATGTCCCTAGGGTAGACTTGACTAGTAGAGACAAAAAATATGCAATAGTTTCAAGACCAAAAATTATCAATTAAACCCCAACTACAATATATTTACATGCTTGCTTTTATATAACTATAATTCTATATAAAACTAAATAAGAAATGAAAAATAAATGAGCTAATAGGTTACATCCATATTTACATATTTTCATAACCATTTAAATATTTACAAGTAAAATAATTGCACTTGCATTTAATAGAATAAATCTCTTTGTAATATTCTTGATCACCTTAGGACAAGGGTAGAATGACCATAAATATGTGGTTTATTATTTTAGTGTACACAACATTCAATGTAGGCAAAGGATTGCATGACAAGTGAACCCTAAGGATCATAGGCTCATCATCCAAAACTTGAAATTCCTTCATAAAGTTAGTAAGCTAAAGGCTAAGAAGTTGGATCACAAAAAAATATTGGATAATAGTGTAGTGTAGAAAAATGTATCCCTTTACATTTTCACACTTTTTTGGGCCCTCCCTGCTAAAATTGGGCTTCTTTATGTCTCATTTGGTCCTATTTTGCATCCATAAGCCTTATTTAATGCATCTTTCTCAAGATAATCCCAATATTTAACAATTGGAAAATCATTATTCAATGTTTGAGGTTATGTGTTTTAGATCTAGTGATCTGGGACTCATACACCACCTTGAGCGTATGGGTCCCACCTGGGTCTCAAGGTCTGATTTTAAACATTGCATTGAACTTAACACTTCTTAGAGTTTGTGTCCCATGTTTAAGACACTGGGACTCATACGCCCCAATTGGAATATGAGTCTCTCTTTAACTAGGACCTATTTCAAATCAAATTCTTGGTGGGATTTCATTATCCTAGATTTGATGTTGGCTTGTAGTGTTGTAATTTCAAGAAATTTGGCATAAAAATGTAAAAATACAAGGTTATTTTACATAATTTCTTCTAACAAGCTAGATCTTCATAAGCAATCAAAAGTAACTTCACAAGAGAATTTCAAGAACATTCAAAAGGCATATTTGAAGAATATTATTGTAGGAATCAAAGATCCATTGTCATGTCAAAGATTTAGTGCATCAGGCATGTGGTTTTGAGCTACTGTTGTGATGTATTGTTCAAGATCAATTCAAGTATTCAAAGATATTATCTCATATCAAGATCAATAGTCAATATCTACATTCATCCTAGCCATTTCACACCTAAGGATATCCCTATTCCGTTTTCCTCAATCAAGTCATTTTGGTTGAGGAATCTAGGTTTTCTAATGAACTAAGTGTGAAATAGGTCCCAAAGTTCCATCTCCTAAAAGGTGGACACCTATTTCCCTTGTGTTCATTTTGGTGAACCCAACCTTTGGACCCTTGAATTTCTGATTTGGAGAACCATATAAATCCTAGATCTAGTTTGCATTAACTTTGTATTAGATTTGTATTACTTGAATCACATTCAGGGCTTCTAGATATTACATTAGTGAAAAGTGCATATAGGATTTTTTTTGCATTGCATCATTCAATTTCATTGGAAAACTATACTTGAAAATAGTCATTTGAGAATAAAAGTTACACACCTTAAAATCAACTCAGAATTTGGTTAAGAAACCCTAATCGAGACTCATCCATCGAACTAGGTGATTTAGTCCTTGTACAGGTCTTTTTCCCAAATTTTTGAGTATTGTTTGTTCTCTATTTTTCACTATCTGAAAATGTCAAAAACCCTAAGTGGGACTCATATGCACATTTGGGAAAATGAGTCCTTAGAGACCTACAAAAATGAACTTTTCTGAGCTTTTTGGTGATTTTCTACACTTCCTAGGCTTGTTGGTAACCTATTGTATCAGTTTGGAAAGTTTCAGGAATTTCTATTTTAAGCATCTAGGTCAAATCATCCATTTAGTGTAGTCATTTTTAAAATCATTTTGGAAAACTCATTTCAGTAGTGAAAATCTTTAGATATGTAGGACATTTGTTTACATTTTTGAAGTATTGCATAAGTTGAATAAGCTCTCTTTTTCATGTTAGCATGTTTCCTTTTAAGAGATTGGTTTTTGATATAGTTAAGAATGGATTTAATAAATACAATATACCCTCTTATGAGTTCAATTTAGAGTACAAAAATGAGGTCATTAAGAAACATGTTATCCATCATTCCACTATCTTTCCTAGATATGAGAACATATTTGAGCAAGAGAAATAAACCATTGACACAATCCTTAGTATCACCTTGTCTATCACTCATTCAAACCCTACTATCTCTCCCATTTTTTAGGATGATATGATACAAGAAGATACAAGCATAGATAATCATGAAAACCATAATTTTTCTTCTCTTGATACATCTCCTACTAGTGACGAAGGTATCCTGGTGAAAGAAGGTACAATCATTGAGAATCATAAAAGTCTTGATTGTCTCTCTCCTCCTCCTTCTTGGTAAGATATTATGACACAAGAAGATGAGATCATTGAAACGTTCCTTAACACTACTCTACCTAGTCTTCATTCATCTCCCAACACCTCCCTTGTGAGAATACTTTACTAAAAGAGGATGCAATTGTGAATGATCATGAAAACAACATTTGTGAATAAGATTTGTTAGTGTTAAGAGATCCAGTGATTGAGAGCTATGAAAATCCTATCTCTCCTACTTGGGAAAACATTATAGGACATGAGGAGGTAATTGTAGATAACCATGATAATCACATTTGTTCTTCTCCTAATATCTTTCCTAGTTGTGAAGAAGATAGTTTGGTGTTAGAAGATACACTTATTGAGAATCATGAAAATATTGCTCCTCCCTTCCCTAATGCTCCTACCATTTGGAAAGATCTATTTAAATGAAAAATTCTAATAATTGATAAGCCAAAAAATTCAACCATTGATAACTCACATGTGATTAATTCATTTTAGAAGAACCGACCTTTGAATGTCCAAAAAATCTAGTTTTTAGTTCTCCTAAAAACTCTCCTAGACTAGGGAGGATATCATGGTGTAGGAAAATGAGAACATTCACACATGTATTTTAAACACTAGTAAGGAGGCATCCTTAGATGAAGATGATGAAGTGACATTAGACTCCCCTTCAATAAGAAATTATGAAAATAAGAATAAGTCTTCTAAGGTTATGTACATTATATATCCCTTGAAGTACTCTCCTGAGCCTAAATTTAAACTTTACCCACCCTCAAACCAACTACAGTATCAAAACAAACCCATCCTCATCCTCGAACCACCTAAGAATAATATGTCATAGAAGACAAGTTGTAATACCATTGCTCATACATATAACACTAGAAACAATCCACAACCAAGAAAAACAACTCCAACATCCCTCCCATTACATCAACCTATCTTGCCTAGTGCCCCTCGTTTGCCTTTACATAATGGAAAGGAGTGTGACCTTGTTGAAAAACTTAAGAATTTTCCTCCTAAGATATCATTATGGGACCTTATTGAAGCCTCCCCCCATTAATAAAGGAAAGGAAAATCCTTTGAAGACACTGACACAAACTACACAATTGGAACCCGAGCAATAAGTTACAAAGTTATTGGAAGATGATTGGGGTTCCTTAGATTTCACACCTACATTCATGGGTGAATACAAGATCATAAACAAAGAGTTTGAAAAGGGAAAATAAAAAGTGGTAATGTCAACACAAAATTTGAAAGCATCCACCTCAACCACTTTAGAAGAAGAAATAAATTACACAACAAACATTGATGAAGTTTATTATGAGCAACCACTGAATCTGAAAGAACTATAAAAGTATTGAACGTGATAACTAAGAGGGAGGGGGTGAATCAGTTGTAATATATTTTAACCTTTAAAACATTCAACGAAACTTAGATCAATCACAAATCCTTTACTCTAATAAAATGATTAAACATTAAGTGCAAAGGAAGAAATTAAAAAGCATCACACAAACACAGTAACACCAGATTTACGTGGAAAAACCAACAAGGGAAAAACCACGGCGAGGATTAGCTCAAAATATAAAGAATACCAAAATTGATTACAAAGGCTCACTGCCACTAAATTCTCACAGTCAAAATATAACTAACTGTTTGGATTAGGACTCACTATCCAACAAGGGTTAACCACCTACAGGGCTCACTGCCACATAGATACAAAGAATATAGAATAGATATGTTACAAAGAGAAGAAAATATCAATTCAAAATATATTTCTACCATAATTCACTCAACCACCTACAAACATGTGTGAATGATAGAGTACACCTTTAGCTCACTGGATCTAAAAACATAGCAATTAGATTTCACATTGATTTGCCAAAATCTCATCACATACACACATTGTTTCACAATTATTTCACATCTATCTTGCTCTATTTATTTGCACTTATTTTTTTGTACATCTTTTACCAATATCTTATCCTATATTTATACCATCTTCAACTTTGAAACATATCCAAAGTCAACCATCCTTCATTTAAATTCAAATTAGGTTGGCACCAAAAAATTCTAGGGTGGAATTAGAATGAGGGAGACCTAAACACATGCTTGATGAGGACCCAAATAAGCCCCAACATGTTTCATGAACTTCGAAAGTAGTGTTTAACACAAGGTCAACCAAACCAGTGTAAAACACATAGAATAATTGAGAACACACAACCCTTAACATGATCCAATCCTTCTAGATAAAAAAATTATCTTCAACATGCTTGTAACAGCTTAACTCTAGAATTGTAAGTCATAAGACTCAACCAATAAGAAATCCAAAGCAACTACATTTCTCTCATACCTTAGCCAGATACTCTAAAAACCATAATTCACAACTAGTGAACATAAGTCACACTATATAATGAACCATAAGCCCAAAATCTAGATATAGCAGCTTCCACTAACCACAATCAACATATCTGAACCACACAAACATAGAAGCAAATCCCAAAGCAAAAATTGGAGCAACCACTGAATACTTGCAACCTTTTTTCATTATAATGTTCTCAATTTCATCGACATATACAACCAATAACCTGCATCCATGACATCAATGACAACAACAACTAGTTGATAACTAGCTAACCAGTTCACATCAATGACAACATTTTCATTCTTACAATAATCTCCCCCTTTGTCATTGATGGCAACACATGATGTGAAAAACCATCAAAGACAACACACTTCTCATGATTCTATTTCTCCCCCTTAGTAGATAATATTTTTCACATATTCCTCATCTCACACCTTCTTCATCTCCCTCTTTGACATCAATTGCAAAGGAAAATGGTATTTTACATTGATTTCCCCTTTGACATTAAGAATAGAATAATCTTCAATGAAAACACATGACACTATCTACTCCCCTTGAGATGTAGCCACCAAAACATCAATCTAGAAGAAAGATAGATCCATTGACCCACTGGACTGATGCATCTCCATGTGCATCTAGTTCAGAAAGGGAGGGGAAATCACCCCTAACTTCTCTTAGAGATACTCAAAGGTATCTTTAGGAAGAGAATTCATAAATATATTAGCAATCTGATCCTTTGTAGGTATATACTCAAGATTTACTTCATTCTCCACAACATTCTCTCTCAAGAAGTGATACTTGATAGATATATGCTTTGTCCTCGAGTGCATCACAAGATTCTTTGAAATGTTAATTGCACTTATATTATCACAAAAGATAGAAATAGGATCATCATACATTACTTTGATATCTTTCAATTTCTATTTCATCCATTAAACAAGTGTGTATAGCAAGATACAGCAATAATATACTCAGCTTCAACAATAGATAAGGAAACCGAATCTTTATTTTTACTCAACCATGCCACCAATCTACAACCAAGAAAGAATGCACCACCACTTGCACCTTTTTTGTCATCTACACATCTAGTCCAATCTGCATCTATATAAGAACTTAGTGTAAAGTTAGTATTAATAGGATACCATAAGACATAATCCAGAGTGCCATTCAAATATCTAAATATTCTCTTAATAGCAACATGTGTTTCTTTACGATCTTCTTAAAATCTAGCCACAAGATATACTGCATGCATAATATATGGTCTAGTAGTAGTCAAATACAACAGTCCACCAATAATAGATCTATATTTTCTCTGATCAGCCTTAGGCGAATCATCATCTTTACTTAATTTGCAACCATTCACCATAGGAGTGCATACCGGTTTGGAACCATCCATCCAAAACTTCTTCAACATCTCTCTCACATACTTTGACTATGAAATAAAAACCCCTTTCTCTATTTGATTAATTTGTAGCCCAAGAAAGAAGTTCATCTCACCAAACATGGACATCTCAAATTCTTTTTTCATTTCTTTCGCAAAAATCTTACACATAGTTTCATTTCCTCCAAAGATAATGTCATCAACATATACAACCACAATCCAGATGTTTCCATTTTCAATTTTAAAATATAGATTACTATTTTTCGTACCTTTGTTGAAACCTTGTTGAATCAAATATTTGTCTAACCTTGCATACCAAGCTCTAGGAGCTTACTTCAATCCATATAAATATTTCTTCAAATTTTAAACAATATCCGATTGTTTTGACAACTAAAATCTTTTTGGTTGTTCCATGTAGACCTCTTCTTCTAGATCACCATTAAAAAATGCAGACTTGACATCCATTTGATAGACCTTGAAATATTTATGAGCAACAAACACTAAAACATAATGATAGATTCCATTCTTTCCACCAAAGAAAAATCCTCCTAAAAATCTATGCCTTCTACTTGTGAGTAGCCCTTACACACAAGCCTTTCTTTATTTCTAGCAACTTCTCTATTCTCTTTCAACTCTTTTTTGAATACCCATTTTGATCCAATAATTCATTTATTTTTCGGTCTAGGGACCAATTCACAAGTTTTATTCTTCTCAATCTACATAATTTCTTCTTTCATAGCTTCCATACAATGCTCATCTTTACATGCTTCACTTATAGTCGTCGGTTCAATCTCAAAAAGTATACACATATTTATCTCACCAGCAATAGCTCTACTTCTTGTCAATACTCCTTTTGTCTTGTCTTCGATGATCTGACTTTTTGAATGATTTTTCTACACATATTTAGGTTTCTTTGGGGACATCACTGGATATTTTTCTCCTTCTTCATCATTATACTTCTCTTGCTCATCCTTCTCCTATTCTTCCACAACTTCTTCAATCCTTATGAAATCAGATTCATCAGATACATATCCATCAACTTCAATAGAATTCTTAATTTTTTCATCAACCTTTACATTTATGCTTTCTACAATCTTTCTTATTTTTTTATTGAAACATATGTAGGCTTTGCTTCTAATAGAATATCCAAAAAAAATACCTTCATCACTTATAGCATCAAACTTCCCTAAATTTTCTTCATCCTGTCTGATATAACATTTTCTTCCAAATACCTTGAAATACTTAACAATAGAAATTCTTCCACACCATAGATCATAGGGGGTCTTTGTACTATTGACTCTTACTTGAACTCGATTGAATACATTAAAAATAGTGTGAATACCTTCTCTTCAGTAAACTTCTAATAGACTAGCCTCAGTAATCATTCATCTAGCAGCTTCTTGAAATGTTTTGTTCTTTCTTTCAACAATGAGTTCTCGGAGTAGATAACTATATTTTTATTTTGTGAACTTAACAAAACATATTAAACTCATGGGAGGTAAATTCACCATCTATTTCAAACCTTAAGCATTTTATTCTCAACCATAGCCTTGAATGTTTTGAATTTTTCTAATGCATCTGATTTCTCTCTAAGAAATGTAACCCATGTGTACCTAGAGTAATCATCAATCAAAATCATAAAGTACCTTTCACCTTGTAGACTTCTCACTCTTGTAGGACCACATAGATCTATATGAATTAAATCCAGTAGTCCGATAGTAGATTGTTCCTTTGATCTGAAGTTGTTTCTTGCTTGCTTTCCAGATTGATAATTCCTGCAAATAGAATTAACATGCTTTGTAATCCTTGGTAGATCTCTCATGACTTGTACTGCACTAATCCTCACCCAGTTATCAAAATTCATATAACACATTCTCTGATGCCATAAATAATTTTCATTAATTTGAGTCATAAAGCAACATCCATTAGCACCCTTAATTTGATATATATTTCCCTCGGAATTATTTCCTACAACAATCATTGTTCTAGATCCTTTCCTAATTTCACATCTCTCATCCTTAAATACAAGATTATATCCTTTACTACACATTTTTCCAACACTAAACGGATTGTGCCTTAAGCACTTAACATAGTAGACATCATTAGTATTATGCTTGTCATCAAACCTTACTAAACCTATCCCACAAATCTTAGCACCAGTATCATCTCCAAACATAACTAAGCCTCCATCATGTTTTTCAAGTTTAACAGACTTACTCTTATCACCAGTCATGTGATGTGAACAACCATTATCAATGGCCCAATAGTTATTTTCCTATTTAGCATGTAGGGAATAGATTACAGTACCTTCACCTTTCTCTTTCTTGAGAGGGCATTCCTTCACTTGTTTTTAGAATTAGCAAAAGTAGGTTAATCTTTTATAGCCAAGAAAAGCATTCATTATCATCAGGATCTCCATAATCAGACTCTTCATCAGAAAGAATAGAATCCTCATTCACATAATATGCTTTGTTGATCTTCTTACCTTTGTTTTATTTCTTAAATCTCTATTTATTCTTATTAGCTCTTTCCAAACATCTCAAAGCATAATGACCTATTCCTCCACAACTAAAGCATTTAAAGGGTAACTTACCTTCATACTTACCAGAGCCTTTCTTCATCCTTCTCACAAAGTTAGATTCTACTTCATCAATATTTTCTTCATCCAGATCATCAACTCTTGTAGCCTTAAAAGTAGTTTCCGATTTGGATCCATTTCTCAAATTCGGGTTTCTCAACTCATAAGATGTCAGAGTTCGCAATAATTGATCTTTAGTGTAGGTATTGTAGTCTATATGTTCTACAATAGTAAATACTTTTTCATTGTATGCATCAGGGAGAGTTATAAGAATCTTATTTTAATCTTGGATTCATCTATTGTAGCACTAAGTCCTCATGTTCCACCTACCACTTCATCTACTTTTTGTACATAGGATTTAATGTTCTCATCTTCAGACATATGCAGGAGCTCAAACTATGTCTCCAAATTCTGCAACTTTGCTTCTTTGACCCTTTCATCTCCTTCATGCACCTTTTATAAAGCATCCCAAACTTCTTTAGCAGTCTTCTGATTTTGAACTTTAATCAACTCGAAATGTGCAAGACTATTCTTCAAAATTAACTTTGCCTTACTATTCACTTCATGTGCCTTGATTTCATTAGCTACACTTAGACCATTAGCAAGAGGAGTGTAAGCAATCTTGTAAGCTATCTCAACATCATATCCAAAATACTCCAGATATTCTTCCATCAATATTTTCTAGATAGCATAATTAGTTCCATCAAACTTTAGATACTAAAAAGTGATTTTTCCTGCCATCTTGAACCTTCCTTAAGTGGTTAAGCTCTTTTTTGAGGAACCAAGCTTTGATACGAATTTTTGAACAAGATAGATGAGAGGGGGAAGGATGAATCAGTTGTAACATATTTTAACATTTAAAACATTCACCAGATGTTAGATCAATCACAAATACTTTACTCTACTAAAATGACTAGACATAAAGTGCAAAGGTAGAAACTGAAAAGCATCACATAAACATAGTAACACCATATTTACATGGAAAACCTAATAAGGGAAAAACCATAGTGAGGATTATCTCATAATATAAATAATATCAAAACTGATCACAAGGGCTCACTGCCACAAAAGGATCACAACCAAAACATGACTAACTATCTGGATCAGGACTCACTATCTAGCAAGGGTTAACCACTCAGAGGGCTCACTGCCACACTAATACAAAGATAAAGTAGATATGTTATATAGAGAAGACAATATTAATGCAATAGATATTTCCACCACAATTCACACAACCACCTACAAACATGCATGAATAATAGAGTACACCTTCAACTCACTGCATATGAAAACTCAACAATTAGATTTCACACTAATCTGCCAAAATCACATCACACACACATTGTTTCACATCTATTTTTCATCTATCTTGCTCTATTTCTTTGTACTTATCTCTTTGTACATCTTTCACCAATATCTCATCATGTATTTATACCATCTTCAACTTTGAAACATATCCAAAGTCAACCATCCATCATTTAAATTTAAATTAGGTCGACACCAAAAGATTCTAGGGTGGAATTAGAATGAGAGAGACCCAAACACACACTTTATGAGGACCCAAATAAGTCCCAACACCCTTCATAAACTTTGAATGTAGTGTTTAACACAAGTTCATCCAAACCAGTGTAAAACACATAGAACAATTAAGCACACACAACCCTTAACATGATCCAATCCTTCCAGATAACAAAATTATCTTCAACACTATCATAATAGATTAACTCTAGAACCACAAGTCATGAGACTCAACCAAAAATAAATTAAGAGCAACTACATTTCTCCTAAACCTCAACAAGATACCCTAAAAACCAAAGTTCACAACTAGTGAACATAACTCACACTGTACAATGAACCAAAAGCCAAAAATTTGGATATAGCAGCTTCCAATAACCATGACCAACATATTTGAACCACACAAATATAGGAGAAAATTCTAGAGTAGAACCCAGAGCAACCACTGAACACTTGCAACCTTTCTTCATTACAATTTTTTCAATATCCTTGACATATACAGCCAATAACTTGCATCCATGAAATTAATGACAACAAAAACCAGTTGATAACCAGTTAACCAGTTGACATCAATGGCAACATCTTCATTATTGCAACAAAAAGCTTTATGGAAGAGGTTATGAACTTATAAAACAATTTGGTTATAATGGAAAAGGATGTGGTACTAGAGAATAAGGTATATGTGTCCCTATAGAGCCTAACACACAATAAAAAAATAATGGTCTTGGTCATTGTCCCTCAAAAGAAATAAACAAGCAATCAATCAATATCAATACTATTAAAAAAGTATTATTTTAAACCAACTTTAACATTACTATTAGTGCATCTTGAATTGATAGAAACTAGTATTCTTGGTTATTGTTCTTCGAAAGAAATGAAATAAACAAAGAAGTCTTCACTTAACATTAATGTCATGTCACACAAAGAACTCCTAGCACATGTCTTGGTAATGATTGGATTTCATTAGATTTTACACCCTCCTTTCAAGGAGAGAACAAAATCTCGCAATCTAAAGAGTCTTATGTAAGTATGACATCTTGTACTAAGAAAAAGATATCTTTGTAGAAAAATAAAGGAACATCTTCTACTATTGATCAAGTGAGTATCTTGTCGAGACTCCTCCAAGATCATTTGATATCTCTCCCTCCAAGAACATGAAATAAATTCTACTACAAGAGTTCATTTTGTGCATATCATAGAGCTCATGGTCATTCTACTAATGAATGTAATACTTTAAGTAATAAAATTCAACATCTTAAGGATTGTGGTGATCTTCCTTGAGTTGAAGCACCTAGTTCCTCTAATTGATACTAATTTTCATGTTTCTCATCAATCACCTCAGCTCATCCTTGTCTTGTACAAAGTGGGGGCAAGGGGTTAGTAGCCTATCCTCGTATTGCACTTGTCATTGTCTCTTTTGGCTAGTTGATCGCCTTCCATGTGTATATATAAGAGTGATATTGGGATGTGGACGACATGCCTTAAGTTAGCTCACATGTGATGTACTAAGTTATATTTAGCTGTATTTTGAGGGAAAACCTTTTATTCATGATGTGGTTTCATTTGAGAACATATGACTTGGCATAGGACTTTTCAAATAAGCTCTCATGTCATCTTCATTGGCTACTTTAAAGCAGATTGCTCACAACAATGGTGTTAGCAATCACTTTAAAGTGGGGGCATACATTGACATTATCTTTCAACATTTCTCATGTTTCATTGTGTGATTTTCTTTCTTCTTGCAATGCGGCCTTTTCTTGGTGGTGTCATTAGTTTTGATTTCCTCTGAGAGCATGATATTTCTCTGATTTGTCCTCTCTTGGAGACATTAGGCATGATGTTCCCTAAGAAGAGACCTTACATGAACTAAGCAAAATCTCTTTGAATAAATCTTTACTTGCATGTTGTTCATAAGCTTGAAGTTTGATTTTGTGCCACTTTATCAAATTTATCAAGAGATATAACTTTGGTATGGTTAGTATGTATGGGAGGCAACCATAGGCATGACTTTCTCATAGCCACTTTCTTGTTTGTGTGGGCGCATACCAACCACGTGCATATGTGTCTCACTTTTCTGGGGGCTCACCTAGTGGATATTGGATTCTACTAGTCTTTATGAGTGTGCGTGTTGTTTGCATAGTGGACATTGTGTTCCACTTGTAGATGTTTTTGGAAAAAAAAATTAGATATGATCAACATCATATTGTACAAATGGTTGAGGCTTGATCCACCCCTCTTTCTTTTTCTTTTCCTTTTATTCTTTATGTATTTGGCAGTGTATGTGTGTTCCTTGTTGTTGCTTCATACATCATTCACATGTGTGTTATTTTGTGCCTATGCTGATTTTCCATAGGATCTCGATCTTGGGGGGATTGATCATTCCTCTTGATTGGTGTCATCCTATCTCACTAGCATTGATAAACTTGGATCACTCTTGATGCGAATTTGTCTACTTTAGTGTGAGTTTGACACAAGGTCATCCTCTCACTAAAGTGGGGACTACAATATATCCCTTTACAGTTTCACACTTTTTTGGGCCCTCCCAGCTAAAATTGGGCTTCTTTATGCCTTATTTGGTCCTATTTTGCATCCACAAGCCTTATTTAATGCATCTTTTTGAGGATAACCCCATTTATCAACTAAAAATTATTATTCAATGTTTGAGGTTATGCATTCTAGATCTAGTGATCTTGGACTCATACACCACCTTGGGCGTATTGTCCCACCTGGGTCTCAAGGCTTGATTTTAAACATTGCATTGAACTTAACACTTCTTGGAGTTTGTGTCTCGTGTTTCAGACATTGGGAATCATACACCACAACTAGTGTATGAGTCCTTCTTTAACCAAGACCTATTTCAAATCAAATTCTTGGTGGGATTTCATTATCCTATATCTGATTTTGGCTTGTAGTGTTGTAATTTTGGGAAATTTGGCATAAACAAGTATAAATACAAGGTTATTTCACATAATTTCTCATGAGAAGATAGATCTTCATAAGCAATCAGGAGTATCTTCACAAGATCATTTCAAGAGCATTCAAAAGGCATATTTGAAGAATATTGTTGTAGGAATGAAAGATCCATTATCATGTCAAATATTTAGTGCATCATGCATGTGGTTTTGAGCTAATACTATGATGTATTGTTCAAGATTAATTTAGGTATTCAAAGACATTATCTCATATCAAGATCAAGAGTCAAGATCCACATTCATGCTAGACATTTCACACAAGTTTGTAGCCTTTATTTCAAGGGTTTGGTGAGTTGGAACATTTCATATTGTTCATTCATCATTCCTTCATTCCATTCCATTTCATTTCAAGGTTTGATTACCAAAATGGGGTTTAACCAAGGCAAATCCCTATTCCCTAACACAACAACATTTTTCCCCTTTTCATTTGTGACTGTAGATCTAGGTGATTTGTAGGTTGAAGATCCTTTGAGGACAAAGTTGAAAGATTGAAGAAAGTTGTCAAAGTTGTCAAGCAATTGTCATCTTCACGATAACTCACCTACAAATTGGAATTCAAACTTTTCGGACTTGAAGATCGGACAAGATGAAAGCTACAAAAGATCACTCAAGGCTATAGAAGTTTTAGTCAAACCCTAATACTAGGACTAAATCGCCCTTTGGGCGTATGAGTCTTGGTATACCTCATTTGAGTAGTTTTCTGTAGATCTTGATTTTTCATCTAAAGATTCCATATTCTATCCATATTGCAGTAGTAGGACTAAATCACCCAGTCTAGCGTATGAGTCCTAGTACATTTCAAAAAGAAGAATTTCAAAGTTGCAAATCTTGCTTGGAATCCATCAATCTACCAAGTTCCTTTCTGTCTAATTTATGTTTCTTAGTTTGATTTAATGTTCATAAGTTCCTAGGGTTTTGTGAATTAGAGTTTGCTTTTCTCCTTTGAAGCTTCATTTTAATGGTGAACTCCTCTTTTAATCACACCTAATGAAACCACCCAATTTTTTTAATGTCCTTCCCTCAATTGAGTCACTTGGTTGAAGTCTCTAAGGTTTCCTAATGAACTGAGAGTGAAATAGGTCCCCTTAGTTCCATCTCCTAAAATGTGGAACCCTATTTCCTTTGATTCAAATAGAAGATTATCAAAAAAGTGAGAGGGAAGAATACACTTTAAGAATTCAATTTTTGTGTAGGATATTTAGTAGATTAAGGAAATATTAAATAGAGTATAGAGGTTAGTAAATACACTACCAAGAATAGTGTTATGGGTTTAAGTATTTCATCAAACAAAATTAAGATGGATAAGGATCTTGTTTCTCCTTTTTAACTAGAAATACATGAAAAATTTAGATCTTGTGTAAGGATGAGTAGTAAGGAGAAGAGGAAATAATTGATGAGAAGGAACTATTGGATTTCATTGATCTACATGAAAGTTTCAATAGAGACAAGTTGGAGGTAGATGAATCATTATAGAATTTGTAACATGTTCCTTTGTCTATGGTGTCTTATTTTATACATTATGTTAC
Source organism: Sequoiadendron giganteum (assembly GCA_007115665.2). Taxonomy (NCBI): domain Eukaryota; kingdom Viridiplantae; phylum Streptophyta; class Pinopsida; order Cupressales; family Cupressaceae; genus Sequoiadendron; species Sequoiadendron giganteum. The sequence continues at coordinate 237,639,757 of CM021108.1, read as the reverse complement.
TATTGGACAACTATATTTTACTCACCCTTTATTGTAGTTGGATTTAAGGATCCCTATCAATCCTATTCACCATTTAATAAATGATAAGTAGGTCTAATTTATTGTTGGTGGACATGTGAGCCAATATGGATGTGTCAAATAAATGTCACATGCCATTATACATGAGTTTGAGAGGCCACTAATAGAGGGATAAATTTTAAGATGTCCCAATGAGATCAAATAGTGTGTGTACATGTCTATATTGGATTGATGTGCACCTTAAACTTGTGGAGAACTATAATGGTGAAATTTGCATACCCATGCCATTTCCCATTAAGTTTAAGGACCATTTTATTGGAACAAGTAAGGAGGTTTACATATTGATAAGTTAAACATTCATGTGCTATGTTTGCCACATGCCCTAATCCTTGTTCAAATACATTCTTCCCACTAATATTCATTATTATATATTTACCATTTACCCCCATCTATTATATTGCATTCACATTTACCTCAATCTATTCACTCACTAATGTGATATTGTTATTTCCTTAATTAGGTTCATTTCTTTGCCACTTGCAATCAATCCCTTAGCATACATGAATGAACTAGAAACTCAATTATTGAAATTCAAATTCTAAAGCTCTTCCCTTTCCAGACTAATGATTGTGAATTGAGTTGCTATACTCATATATGACATGTTATCTTAAGGTATATAAACACATTTAATGTACACTTAAAATCATGAGACAAAATGTCTATAAATGAAAATAAGTTAGAAATTGAAAGGATAAATCATTAGAGTGCACTTGAATTTTTTAAGGGACGAAAATCTTGATCTTCATATTGGCCACTTGCATGTTTATGATTGTTGTCATTGAATCTTAACTCTAAACCATAAATTCAATCCAACTAGGGGTGTAACCTAAGTAAACTTTACCTTAGGGATCCAACCATTTTTCTAAAGGTCTGCGTAACCAATGCCATCATTACAAGTATTTTATTAAACATATATCAAGATGAACGTGGTTTAACATTCTACATTATTCCAATTTAAATCTAAACGTTAAAATTCAAATTCATGATAGTTAGAATGAAACCTTCAATATTTGAAATTGAATCAAATAATTTTATTCAACTATTTTGATTCTAAAACAATTAGTAAATGAGATCATTAATATTTTAATTATAATAAACAATTTTATACATTATCAATATCTATCTATCATTATCAACTATAAAACTAAAACTTTCTTTTTATATTAAATTTTAAAATACTATTTCAATCACCTATCTCAAATCTAATTTGTTTGAATCAATATTATAATTTATTTAACTAACGTAAATAATAATAAAAGGAGGTAACTAAAGCCACACAATCATACACAACCTTTTATGTAGTCAATTTTAGAGTGTCGTCTTGATAAACAATCTTTATTAGACATTTGATTTATATTTGACAATTATAAAAAGTAGTAGTTAATGTTGATGAACGGGAACCGTTGAGTGGCTCTTCATAGTCCAATTATAAGGAAGCATACGCGGGCCCAAATGTAATACTTTTTGAAGAAAGTTTCCAAAATTTGGGCTTTCACGAATTGGTAGGTAAAATTTCGAAATGTTAAAAAGTGCATTCCAGTGAAGGGAAAGGGAAAGCTGTTAAAGTGTGTTCTCCAAGAGATGCCAGTGTACGACGTGATTGAATAGAAAATAAAATAAAAGAGGTAACACTTCTAGACTGGTCTTTGAGATCAACTACTACACTTATGGGATAGTTCTTGTTTAAAATTAATTATTTGATTATGTTATTTGTTAGTAATTTGATTTACAAACTATATAATTGATGTTAAATTATTATATAGTTTAATTACATTTTATATTATAGATAATATAATTGTGAAATGTAAATTAAGTAGATTAAAGTATTGAAATTATATTTCAATGAAATAATATATAATTATATGAATTTCACAAATTTAATGAGGTAGTTAATCATATTGTCTATATAAGTGTATCATTGTGTATCTTGACACATTCTTGAAGTTTAGTAGTTGGTGATTGGGATGGATATAGTAAAAATATATTAAGAGATGCAAACAAAAATCATATTGATGATGACAAGTTAATTCATAAAGAAAGTGACGAATATTCAAGAGACTTATATATTTCAAAAGTAGTCTACTTGATCTATTATGATGACATGCAAATATTGATTAGTATAGTTATAGACTAATACAATATAGTGGAACAATATAAAAACACAAATGTTATACAATAATTTTTTTAAAGTAATATATTTGTAATGGTAAAAATTGCATCTACACATGTTCTTTTACCTTATATTTTGGGTCTTCTTTGATTAGGGTGACAAAAGCAAATAATTAGCTTAGAAATGACATATTTGTGTTGAAATTTAGATCATATTCCAAACCCTCTCATCACTTATCTCTTATTTTAATTCCTAATTCTTAGATTTATCTTGTTTCTATGCTAGATTAGAATTGTAGGTGTGAACTTAACCTAGTCAATTCCATACTCATGGATTTAATTCTAGAACTTTTAAAAATCAAATTTAAATTCTTGCCTTCTCAATGACTTCACTAACTATTGTGAATTCACTTAGCAAGTTTTTTATTAAGTTATAAGGTTGGGGAGATTTTATTTAAGAAAAAAACACGCTCATCTCACATTATTCTTACAAGAAAAAATAATATCTAAAATTAGGAGCTAAAGGAGAATTTTTTCTACAATTGTCTATTTGTAGCATTATCATAGGTTTGTTGTACCCTTACTTGTGTTTGAACCTTCATTCAAATTCATAAGGCTATTAAAGAGTAGGTGTCTATCCTAGGAAACCATGAACCTTACAAGCTGACAAAATCCCCAAAGGTGTTTATAAAAATTACCAATCTTAACACATTACTAGATATCAAAAATTAGGGTGAGAAAAGCTTAGTTGTCTAAGACTAGTGACCATAGATAATACTACTAATATAATTTGAACAACTAATTCATTGTTACCATTTGTAATGGCCCCCTTTTCACCATCTCAACATGGAATTAATATCTATCCATTTCGTATTTCAAGTGGGTAAAGTTATGAAAAATTAAGAAATATTTTCTTTTATGTTCACCTATGAAGTTGTCGAAACTGTAAAAATTTGAAGTGTAGAAAATAGTGAAGATGTGACAAAGAAGGAGTTTTGCAAAGATCTAAGGTTCACAAACCTAAGAAAAGTGTGATAAGAAAAGGAAGAAGTAATTGAATTCAAGATGTAAATTTTGTGACTTCACAAATTCTGTAAAATGTTGAAAAGGTGTGTAAAAGGGAAGAAATTGTAACAAATAGATTAGAATGTAATAGAGGAATCAAAAAGAAAGAAAAAGGGAGAAAAAATAAGGAAGAGTTCATAATGTCACAAAGTTTACAAGTTCATAAATCTTGTGAAAATGTGACAAGTTGCTCTAGTTAATTGCAAGTATGAAAGTGTAATGTGTTAAGAGAATAAGTTAGAATATTTGATCTAAAAGTAAAGGGGAATTCAAATTTGAAATCTAAGTAAGAAAAGGGTGCAAGACATATAATGCAATTAGTCATGCCCATATTTTCACATGCGAGCACAAACAAAAACTTATAATTTTTTTTAAACATATTAATTCTACTCTAACTCTTGAAGTTAACCCATTTGTAACTAGGTTTAGTGTACATAAAATATATTATTAATCAAAAAATTAACTTAAGTTTAAGTTGAATCATCTAGTAATTTATTAAAATAACAAGTTTTTCTTCAAAATAGCTCTTAATACTAACCCTTTCCATATACAAACAAAAAATGGAGTGTATATCACATTAGCATTGTAAATTTTAAAGTTTATTATTTCTCAGTTTGATAGCATTTAATATTAACATAGTGTTAGTTTATGTAAGTTAAATTACAACTTGGATCAAATGCTAATTTCTCATAGACATTTCTCTCAAAGCATATTTTGGAGATACTTGACTTTAGAATTTTAATCTTTTTTTTCTTCTAGATGCCTAAACAAGACTAATGAATTATGTATCATCACCTCATCATTTATCATGAATTCCTTTGTCAATATTGATTAAATAATTTTAATTATTTAATTATGCTAACACATCATTCACATCAATTTCTCTCCTTTACATTAACTAACTAATTTTTAATTATTTAACTAATTCATCAAATTTTTTGTCATCTACATTAATTAAATATTTTATTATGATATAATTAATTCATCAATTTTTTCTCTCCACATTATAATTTTTAATCAATTCATCAATTTTTCCATGTCTACATTATATATATATATATATATATATATATATATATATATATATATATATATATATATATATAATTCATCAATTAAATAATATTTAATTATTTAATTAATCCATTCACTAATTCTTCTTATCCATTATAATTAAATATTTTTAATTGTTTAATTAGCTAAAATTTCCTCTACAATAAAATAAATTATTATTTCTATTTTTACTTCCTCTAAATAATTATTTTATTAATTTTTTGATAATATCTTCTCCTCATCCACATGAATTACATAAATTTATTTGTTTAATTCTATTATTCTTCTATCCATCAATTGAGTTATCTAAAAAGCATGTTAGTTCACTCTGAATCACTCTCACTTCAATCACCTATGCAATCACTTCACTCAAACTTAGTCTCACTTCACTCACCTATACAATCACTTCACTCAAACTTAGACTCACGCCACTCATTCATGCAATCAATTAACTCATCAATCAATCCCTTCACAAGGACACATGCCACTTGAACATTCCTCATGTCCTCACAATCAATTACATCCATTAATTCTTTTGATCATTCTCCACCACTGATCGATGCCAGGAAAAATATATAGATCAACCATCTTTTGAGACATTGAAATCTATCCAAAATATTTTGAGAAAGAAAACATGTTATTATCCAATCCATTTTTTATTGTATGACTATGCTAGAAAGAAGAGAAATCCACATATCATACCATTGAATCATATCTAAGATCAATGGAGTAAGATGAGGCTTTGTGGAGGCACTATTGTATGTTATTTTATTTAATTTATTGTTCTCACATTCTATTTTATGTGATTATTGAATGTTGGAATAGGTACTTTTTGTTGGAATTATGGAGCCTTGCAACATGAGCATGAGGTGTGGATGGTTTGTGTTGGTTGTTCCTGTGCTATCATTGATGTCATCATGGTGAAAACTATATGGGAAGTTTACTTGGTTTACCGAAAGTTGTTCTCTATAAGTAATGTTCTTTTGTGATGAGCCAGTGTGTTGGTATTTGAGTCTAAAATTCACCGCCAGAACAAATATGACTACAATCTCTCAACCATGTTATTAGGACTCATTCAAACAACTATATCTTGGATCTTGAGATGTTTTGGGTTGTGAGTAGAAAGTTATCTCTGACAGAGTTTAACTTTGTATTCTGTTGTTCCTTGCTCTGCATATCAGTGTGGGAGACTCCACATTCTCTTAAGGTAAGGATTCTTATGCTGCAATTTTGTTGGTAGTCTCTATGATGATAGTATGATGAGAAATTGATGTGATCCCAGATTTGGAAGGTGTTTTCTTTGAGGTTTGTTTGTTGGTTTAGAGATTCTATGAATTATGTTCTAGTCTTGGTGGACCTAATGTAAGTGATTCTTTAAGGGGACTAGTTATTCTTTATGGATGTTAGTCGACTTGGTATATACATTACATGGATAAAACGTTTTAAATCATATATGGTGCTGACAAAAGAGCTTTGATTATTTTGTTTTCATCTAATTAGGTCGACCTAATTCTTGAATAATATATACTTACATATATATATATATATATATGAGATGTTTTGAAGAGGAGAAGTGTGTGGGTGAGAAGTGGGTGTGCGAGTGTGGAAGAAAGGTGAAAGAAGATCCGAACCTAAACATTTTATCAGTTGTGGATCAGAGAATTTTTTTTGAGCAACTGTTGTGTGTGGTAGTGCTCCATATTCTAAGCTTCATTGAAACTAAACCCTACAAATTGAAGGTGTATTCTATCAATTCAAGTCTTTTGGCAGTGAGCCACAATCTTTGTATCTTGGTGGTTAGCCATCTTTTGTATTCTGGAAGTGAGCCTTTTAAGGACAGTGAGTCCTGGCAATGAGCCTTGTAATATCTTGTATCCAGATATAATATATTGTGAGTTAACTCTCACCATATTTTTTCCCTTTTTGGGTTTTCCACATAAAACTCTTGGTGCTCATGTGTATGGTTGCATTGATCTTTTTCTATGTTCTATCTTTTTGATTCATTCATAATTGTGATAATGGTTAGATGGATTTTAATTGAATGGTTTTATGGAATATTGATTCACCCCCCCCTCAGTATTTTGGATGTCCAAAAATTGGTATCAAAGCTTGGTTCCTTGGAGGAAGCCTAATAGCTTGAGGAAGGTCCCAAAATTTGAGTATAAAAAAATATTTCCTCTAAAAGCGATCTCTACTGGATGTTTAGAAGAAATGGAAGATCTGAAGGACAAGTTGATGAAAGCAAATGAGTATACTGAAAAACTGCAAAGTAAATGTGTTGAAGCATGTGATCTATTAGTTAAGGAAAATGAAATTGTCTCCAACCTACTGTAACAATTAGATGAAAAGAAAAGAGTTAAAGAATATCAAGAAATTGAAATTCAAAGGAAGATGGATGAATACACAAAGCTCGAGTAAGAAGTAGAAATCTTGAGATTTGATCTAGAAAAGGTAAGAAGTTTTGAAGACAAATTTAAGGTAAGTTTTGCAATGTTTGATGAGTTGATTACTTCTCAGAGATCGGAAATGGTGAAGAGTGGTTTAGGGCTTGAAGAAGGTCAAAGTTCTAAAGTGAAGAAATCTACTGATAAGAAGACTCGGTGCAAAAATGGGCAAATCAAGAATCTAAGAAGCAATTCCAAAAGAACTCTCATCAAACAACTTGTTGCTAAAAGGTATGTATCTTTCAATGGTGTTTGTCATTCCTCCAAGAAATTTGGTCATAAGGCAAAGGACTGCAAAAGTAAAATGAATGATTCTTTATCATTCTCTAGAAAAAAAAATTAAGTGCAAGAAGGTTGGATATAAAGCTAGTTTGTTTACTCTTTTACTTTTTGAGAGAATTACTAGTGATAGGAAGAATAGAATGGTCAAATAAAGAGCCTATTTCCCATCAAATCAGGAACTTCATGATAAATCTTGGTAATTCAGATGCATGAGATACTACCCTTGCTACATTATTTGGAACATTTTAGAGGAGGATGAGTAGAAGGTCAAGGATTCCAGTAAGTGTTGTTGAAAGGTACTTCAAAAGTATCAATTTTCTAGTGTCTATAGATATATGTCACATGGAAGCAGTTAAATCAAGGGTTGGTATGGATATCTGAGTTAGATTATGAAGGGTTGGAGGATGAAATTGATTATTATGCTAAAACTATTTTGGCAATCCCTAAGAATCTCAATGTAGAAGGTACCTCTAGTAGTGCAACTAGAACAAGGAAGAAAAGAAAGAGTGTTGTTAAACAAAAATTTGATGAAGGAAATGAGTTTGAGAGAGCACAACATGAGCATGAAAGAATAAACATTCAAGGTGCTTTGGAATAATTCTAGAAGGTTATTGCTGGTGCCAATTTTGATTCATCTATTTCTATTGTGAAGAATCTTAGGAGCATGATTACTTCTTTGAAGGTCTACATCTTTGGACTAGAAGTGAATACTAGAATCAAGACAATTGAAGAAAATTTGGAAGATATTAAAGAAAAATGTGAAAATGCACACAATCGAGTGATGAAGGAATTGGAGACTATACAAGTTTGTGAGGAAGAGGCACATGAATTGCTTTCTTTTTTCCTAAATTGGTCTGGTAGTACACTGAACATAAGAGATGAGATAAGGAAGAGTGAGTCCTGGATGAGCACTCAAGTAGATACATATAGTTTGGTAGAAGATAGAGATAATCAGAGGTGGTCCTACATTGTGCACAACTTCAGGATAAATTATTTTCTTTGCAGGAGCAAAGAACAAAAGTTATTAAGAAGTTTGGGGCACTTAGAGACATGATTAAAATCAGGCACATTCCTATTTCTAGTGCTCTTGATAGTATTAGTGAATTATCAAAGATTAATCTTAGTCCTAATACTTGAGAAGATTTCATAGAGTCGTTAACTAAACTTGAATTATTACAAAAGACTCTTATAAGTGCAAAAGTTTCATGGGAAGAAGGAAAAGTGTCATGGAAGGTCATCTTGGAGAGTCTAAAAGGTTCTTCTTCTTCTTCAGGTTAATTCATTTTTGTGTTCATATATTTTTTGTTACATTTTGATGTATATATACATATATACCGAACCCAATCCTTTTCCATTGATGTTAAAGGGGGATTGATAGGTTGGTAGAGGAAAAACACTTTTGAGAAGAACAATTTTGATAGGGGAGTATTTAGTTGTTGTATATTGGAATTTTTTTTGACATGCATGTTGTCATCAATACCAAAGGGGGAGATTGTTGGAATTATGGAGCCTTGCAACATGAGCATGAAGTGTGGATGGTTTGTATTGGTTGTTCATGTGTTGTCATTGATGTCAACATGGTGACAACTATATGGGAATTTTACCTAGTTTACCAGAAGATGTTCTCTTCTGGTAATGTTCTTTTGTGATGAGCCAATGCATTGGTATTTGAGTCCAAAATTAACCACAAGAATAGATATGAATCCAATCTCTTAACCATGTTATCAGGATTCATTCAGACAACTATATCCTAGATCTTGAGATGTTTTGGGTTGTGAGAAAAAAATTATTCTGACAGAGTTCAACTTTGTATTTTGTTGTTCCTTGCTCTACATATCAGTGTGGGAGACTCCAAATTCTCTTCAGGTGAACATTCTTATGCTGTGGTTTTGTTGGTAGTCTCTATGATGATAGTATGATGAGAAATTGATGTGATCTCAGATCCGAAAGGTGTTTTTTTAGGTTTGTTTGTTGGTTTGGATATTCTTTGAATTATGTTCTAATCTTGGCCGACCTAACATATCCCATTCATTAAGGGGACTAGTTATGCTTTATGGATGTTAACCAACTTTGTATAATGCACTAAATGGATAAAATGTTTTAAATCATATATGGTGTCGACAAGAGAGCTTTGATTATTTTCTTTTCATCTAATTAGGCTGACCTAATTGATGAATAAGATATACTTGTATATATATGAGATGTTTTGAAGATGAGAAGTGTGTGAGTGAGAAATAGGTGTGCGAGTGTGGAAGAAAGGTGAAAGAATATCTGAGCCTAAACACTTTATCAGTTGTGGATTAGAGAAGATTTGTTGGGAGACTACTGTGTGTGGCAATGCTTCATATTTTGAGCTTCATTGGAACTAAACCCCGCACATTGAAGGTGTATTCTATTAGTTCAAATCTTTTGGCACTGAGCTACAATCTTTGTATCTTAGCGGTTAGCCATCTTTTGTATTCAGGTAGCGAGACTTTTAAGGATAACGAGTCTTGGTAGTGATCCCTATAATATCTTGTATCCATATATAATACATTGTGAGTTTACCCTCATTGTGGTTTTTCCCTTTTTTGGTTTTCCACGTAAAAATCCCGGTGTTCATGTGTATGGTTGCATTGATTTGTTTCTATGTTCTCTCTTGCTAATTCAGACATAATTGTGATAATGGTTAGATGGATTTTAATTGAATGGTTTTATGTAATACTGATTCACCCCCCTCTTAGTATTTTTGATGTTCAACACTTTTATGGTGTATCACATCCAAATGATATAAATAAAATCTACATAAAATATAGCCTAAATCAAAGTAAATACATATAAACATAAAAGGATCAAGTGTAGTATGTTGATGTGTTGATAGATTGGATGTGGTTGTTTATGATTACAATGACATAATGGTATGGTTAAAGATGATTCAATAGAAATTTGGGAAGCATAATAGTAGCATGGAAGGAGATGATGCAAATTGGATGAGAGGCCTCTCATTTATAAAATTTTCATGAGAGAAATCAAGGGCCAAGTTACTTTGGTTAGTGGATGGCTAGGATTGAATGAGGATTAGGTTTTGGATTAAATTTGTAGTCATATGACAAGTGTCAGATGAGGGATAAGGTCTAGGTCTAGGATGTGCATTAGGGAAACATCATTATGGGAATGGATAGGATTAAGAGGTATGATATGAAATGGAGGGATGAGATGAAAAGATAGTTTGACTTTTGGGAAGTGTCTAGATTTAATGAATCTAGAAAAGGTCTTAGTTAGTCATGCAAAGAGGAAACTTGTCCATGAGGAAAAATTTAGATTATGATCCATGTGAACAAGATGGAGGGCTAGGATTAGATGGGACATGATAGATGAATAAAGTGGAATTAAATAATGGAAGAAAAGGTAATGCAGATTAATTATCGTTAATTGATTAATTAATTGATAATTAATTAATTATATAGACACTAAAAATTGTCCTAGGTCTATGACTCTATTTAATCTCCTTTCATACTTAATAATTAAATAATTTTAATTATTTAATTAAGTCATTTCCATTATTCTACTTCATCTTTCGATTAATAAAATCTTATTTAATTACACCACTAATTGTCATGTCTCCTATAATTAAATAAATCTATTTTATTTAATTATTGCTATCTTGTCTACTATAGTTAAATAATTAATCCTAATTATTGAATTATTCACTTATCTTTTCTTCCACAATTAAATAAATATTATTTATTTAAATGACAAGTTTTCTGAATTAACTTTCCCTCCCACATTTTTGAATTAAATAATGTTTCCATTATTTAACTATTCACCTTCCCATTCGAATTGAATGACCTTTTGGAATTATTTAGGTCCTCTCCTAGTCTTAATCTTATCTTGTCATGTCTCATTTAATTACAACCATTGATTGAAATTAAAATTATTCAATCTCGACCATTCATTTGAATTTTTCTTGTCTATAAATGACACTTGTCACCATCATTTTAACAATCTTAGAAATCTAGAGAACTAGGTTGAGATAATTAATCTTCAATATTTTGTTGGCATAAATGTAGGCTATTGTTGCATGCTTAGAATATAAGGGAAATACTTATATTATAGAAAAATGGAGAAGGGCTATGGAGGTCAATCAATGGATGCATGAATATTTTAGTAATATTGTTTCATTTAGTTTATGTTCGTGCTTCTTTTCTTCTTCATAGTTTATTGAGATTTTGTGTTTATTGATTTAAAATATTAAGCATAAAATTGAATCGAACATGCAACCTTCTGATTACAGTGACACAACTACCTTAGACTAGGGTATAATTTTCCATTATTTAGTTTCTCAAGTTTTCAATGTATTTTATTTCACTATCTAATCCTCTAATTGAATTGTACTAGTCTCTTGCTTGTTCGGATCTTGTCATATTTTTGTGTTTTGCAGGTTCAGGTCTTGCGACATAGTTGAAGAGGGCTTTTCAATGCAACTAATATCAACATTAGCCATAACTGTTATTTTGAGCTAGAGTTGCTAGTCCAAAATTCATAGTCATCATTTCTTGAGATGCAATTGTTATTGATGGTGAGCAACAAGTGTTAAATACTGTGACATAATTTCTTGTTAATTAGGATTTCATTTAGAATTTTTAAATTATGTCTTTTTATTTTTGTAGGTTAGGATTTTTGTTACTAATGTTTTCTCTATAGTTGTTCGCATGCCAAAGACTTAAAATAAAAACTTGACACTCATTTGTCAAAGACTAGAGACTTAAACTACTAATGGTGGTTTTGCAAGGTTTTCTTTAATTTCCTTTTTAAGTGTTTGTTTTCACATGGAATAATTAAGGGGGGATTAATTAATCACTATTTTCTATGCTTGTAAGGTGGTAGGTGTATGCTCTCACCTTTTGCATGCTCGGTGATTAGAATCTAGACCCATCATTTTTTTTGCATGTGTTTAATTAAGGGGGTTAATGAGCCACTATTTTCAATGCTTGTAAGGTGGTAGGTGTATGCTCTCACCTTGTGTAAACTCAACACTTGATCAAAAGCCAGAACCTTTTTTTTATGTGTTTAATCTCTTAGAGGGCCTGCCTCCCAACTTGTGAGAGAGAACGACCCAAGTGGTACTTTTTTTTGGTTCGCTATATAAATAATGTGGTTGTGATGAAAGGGAATGACCTAAGCGATAATTTTTTTTTGGTCTACTATATAAATAATGTGGTTGTGATGAAATTCATCAATCACTTGGTGTGGATGTCCTATACTGATGGAAGTCTCCCTCAGTATCCTCAAGATGCGTTAAAACCCTTAGATATTTCTAAGGGCTAGGAGACCTCTTAATTGAGAGAACCACCACATGTATGGGAACATGCATGGAGACCTCTTGATTAAGAACCACTTTTTGTAGAAGCCCAAAACCCTTTTTGCTTGCTGGTGTAGGAGGTCAGACCCTTGAAGCTTCCCTACACTTACTATTTATTGTCAAGATAGAAATCCCTCGATTCATAAGATCTTCAGATCTTCGAGGTAAGAGATTTTTGTGTGCCCATGCCATGTAAGGGGGAGAAAATGTCACCAAGATCTCTAGTTGTCCGCTTTATTTCAGTATTTGGAGTAATCCAAGTAGGGACTCAACAAGTCATATCCTATTTCCAGCGTAGGTTGTACATTCTTACAAGTGTATTTAAAATTTTTCAAGGCTAGTAAAAAACTTTTAGGGCCAATCTAGGCCCCCATTCAGACTTTTACTCTGATTTTGTATCAAATTTACCCAAAATATTCTTCCTGTTGTGTCTTGCATTTGTGTTCAAAACAAACATTATTCTTAATTAAACATCACACCCAAAATCTATAACATTGAAAGCTTGAAAACCTCAAAATTTTCTGCATGATCTCTTGCAAGATCAAAACACGTAAATGAAAGTCCATGTTCAACTTTTTAAACTTAGGCATTGTAGCTTAAGGGCCATGAGAAAAAACATCTTGAAGTACTACCAAAATCGAAACATATTGTTGAGAACTTTTACCAACGCCTTTTGAGAGATGAACCAAACTTACATATCCAATATGACCCTAATGTTTAAATATTTTTAGATCAAAGACTTTCTCACTTCATTTATGCCATTCCATCACATTCATTTAGCTTAATATCACATCTTAGGGTACCCTCCTTGCATTGCTTAGAAATTTTTTAGGCAATTACCAGATTGTTCCTCACTTATTATGGGCATTCATCATTAGGTTGTATATACCTTTTGAAAACTTTAGAATAGGGAAACTTACCATATATTATCATAGGCCCATTGATACAAAGAAAAAAATTCATTGACTTTGTCGTTTTCCACATTAGTCCTTGTCATTTTGGTGTAACCTTTAAAATCAACAGTCTAGTTTAAAACTCACCTTGTCAAAATTATCACTTGTCATCTACTCCTCAAGGTAATTGACAATCTTACTTAGAAAAATTGGACTATCCTAGGTCGGCTAGTAACTCTTTCTTTAGTATCCCAAAAAGGTACCTAGTCATAACTTTAGCTATCCATAACAGGGTATGTGTAGGATCAGCATGGAAAAAATAGGCCCTTAAGTGGCAATGAAAATTCAGAAAATCAGAGTTAGGCAACTTGACGTAAAATTTGAATAGGTTATCTATATTATTTCAAAAATATGTAACAATAGAATCTGTAGAAAATTGAATGTAGTTTCTAACCTACTAGGTTTATTTTAAAAAAATAAAAATCTATCTGGTAAAAATTTGAAATTTCAATGCAGTAGTACTTAAATTTCAGGGAAAAATAAGAAGTAGGTGTCTGTCTAACCACCCTAACCACAATAAAATGATAACATTTTTTTATAAGATTTTAGATATAAGTAGAGGACTCATGTCTCGATGTGATGCATGTTTTTTGGTATTTTTTTCCAAGTAAATAATTAATTATGAATTTTTTATTGCAAATTTAAAAAAATATAAAAGATCGTGTGTCTAACCACCCTAACTTGGTCAAAACTTCATGAAATTCATTTTTTTCTTTTTTAATCCTATAGTATGCAAAGCATAAAATGTGATGTGTGTTTCAGATTCAAAAAATGTGATATCATTTGAAAGCTATAGATGTTTTTCGATCAGCCTCTCAATCAAGACTTTAGTCATAATTCAAATAGAAAATGAATAATAATTATTTATTAAATTCAAAGTAAAGAATAATTTATATTGGTGAAAATCTGAGAATCTCCTTTAAAAACCCTTTTCATTTCATCAATTTTGGGTAAAAACAAGGTTGTTAGCCACATGGGCCATCATATCACTTACATGTCGCCACTTTTTGGCCCATCATGATCCTACACATACCCAACATAACCATCTCATTTAGGCATACCATTACATAATTTACACCATTATGTCATACCATATATTTTGGACCATAGTGACACCATGTCTTCAATTCACCTTGATATGCTTCTTAGTCAAGTTGAATACCAATTACTCTGCAATGGTCAATACCACCAAACCATAGAATTCATGAGACAATCGATCAATTATCCATCTTAATCACTCACAATCCATAGTTAACTACCCACATATCCTTCTTACCAATAATCCATAAGATCTAATCCTCCATCCATCTACCCTCAATATCAAGAGTCATTTGACACAGTCCAAGCCATTGATACCCAAAAAATGTCCATTTATCACCCTTATCCTAACCTTGACAAGGGAAAACAACCATCCACTAATCCATTCCAATCCACTCCATCCCAATCTACAACTCCATCCAATAAAAATACATTTAGTCATGGTCTCCAAAATCATATTCCATTTCCTAGACCTTGGGATACATGTCAAAAGGAATGTTCAAATCATGATAACATAAATCCCCATACATGTCAAGATCAAAGTAGTCCATCCCATGATCCCATCCTTAAATCCATCCAAGAAGTCCTAGATAATCATGGTATCCAAAATACACCTATCCTTGCTCAAGATTCCATTCTCAATCATGTCATCCAAGATACAACTATTTTTGACTGAGATCCTACCCTTGAACATGAAGTCCAAAATGATCCTCTCATCAACCTTTATTCCATTCATGATCAAACATTTGAAATTGATTCTATCCAAAATCCAAACATATCTAGCCCCAAAATGAGACACTTGTCTCCTTTGGACACATAGATAATCAAACAAATGATATGGATAACATTCAAGAAGAACATAAACAAGCTACTATGGACCAAGTCAAAGAAGAACATAAAAAGGCTATTGTGGATCAAGAACATGAAACGGCTACTATGGATCATGAAGGAGATAAAAAGGCTACCATAGATCAAATTGAAATCCCAAATGATCAAGAAGAAACAAGTATGATGAATGATAAAGAGAAAATATCTTATCAACTAGGATCATCAACTTTTATCAAATAAAGATTTCTTGTAGAGAAGAAGATTTCAAGTAATAGTTTCCATATACACAATGATGGGTTCGCATCTTTCTTTCAAACTTAAAAATACCCCATCACAAATAGAATATTTTAGAGGAGCGATGATGTCTCATCACCCATATTTTCTTTGATTTTTGTTTGTGGTTTGTCTTGACAAAAAGACTAGGGAAACTTTTCCTTTAGTATGGGTCAGGACATTCCTTGTCTGTGACTATCTGTTTTATAGATGGATGACCTTGCACACCTTTTCCTATCTCATACCATGGTGTTTTTTTTCCATTTGTCACATTTTACCACCCAATGACTATTAAGTGCAATACCTGGCATAGAAAAATATATATCTTTAAGTTGTTTCCACTAACGTCATACTAATATCCATGTCTTCCATGCTAACATTCCTTCTATCCACATCTTGACAGCGTTCTATGACACACAAAACTATCCTTCATACATAATCGTGTTAGAAATAATTACAAATATCATAATAAACATCATCATATTGGTTACTTTATATTGCATGATAAAATACAAAAACATAGATTCCATTCATCTAACATAATCCATATCATATTACATAGGCATAATCCACATCATGTTAAGCATGTTATTTCATCCATATCATATCATGTCATAAACATAATCTATTTATTACATTACATATTCATTTAACATACACCCTAGAACATCGCATTTAGTAAACATAAGCATTGCATAATCATATCATTTCAACATATATCAGGTTGCATCCACATAACATCCATAATCATCACATGAATGTACATAATGTCATAACATTGTTTCATAAACATACATTAAGTCATCCATATCATATTAACATATGGTGTTATCACATAATCATCCATAAATGCATAAACATCATAAAATAATAATCATCCATCACATACCAGATCATAAACATATAACATATAAATGCATATCATCACCACCAAAATCATATCATATATAGATCGCTCAAAATGTGTCACAATACAATGTCAATATGTGTCATATGTAAAAAAAAATAGAGCTTGCAGGCTCAATGGTAAAAATACAAGTTTCATAATACATATGTAAAAATAGGCTCTAGCTAGAGCTCCCCTCATCATGTCTAGGTGACAAACCGTGGTGAGCCTGAGGACCTGTGCCCTGATGATGATGACCTGTCATATGGAGTGGACCATGTTAGGCATGATACCCCACCACTCTATGACCTACTATGAGAGTGTCTACTGTGAGATCTACCACTGCTCAGTGCCTCTGATGCACTCGGTGCCCTATGATCGGGTGGTACCTTGGCGTCATATAAATCTCTATAATACTACTCTCAATAGTATGCTCTCAGTAGTGCTACAACCATATCTACACTGGTCCCACTGAAGGTAGTTGTAAAATCTATAATCCTCTACCATGCCTCTTATTTCCTACTCGTGGTTGTATCCCTCTCAGTCTATAGAGAATCCCTCTATCCTCAATCTGTCCCTCTCCCACCTCAATGACCCCACCTCTGCCTCCAGTGCTTGTATCCATGTTTTTAAATCAACTATCTGCTAATCAAATGAACCATCATCACCTCTGACTCCTACCTCCTCTAGTCCTTCCTCTACATTCACTCCCATCACAATCCTCTCTCAACCTCTCCCATATCTGCCTCCTCCCATCTCTCCTCCTCTAGATGCTCCTCCTTCACCTCAACCTCTACCATCTCTACATCCTATTGACCTACCTCCAGAGATGGTGCCTCCACATGTTGTTCTCCTTCCACCACTCTCTCCTTGGATACCCTCTCCTCTAGATGCTCCTCCTCACCCTCCTCTTGAATTGGTGATAAAGGCCTCACCACTTGTCATCTCTTGTCTCTCCTCCTCATGCCTTGGTATCCTCCTTGGCATCCTCTATCATCCCCTTTGTCATCTCCCCATCCTCCATCTCCTTTTTCTCCACCCCTTCATCCTCTATCACCCCTCTGGCCTCATGGGCCCCTACCTCTATGCGCTACAAGCACTGGTTGATTAGGGTCAGTATATGGAACTAGCCTATGTGTCAACCGCCATACATCATACTTCGTGGTCATCCTTGAATCTACTAAAACCCCTCTCCATGCCCACTACACTAGCTACAATGCATCAATATCCTACTCGACTATGGCAACTGGCATAACCTATCACCATGGATTCACCTTCTATGAGGAGTGTGTGAACTTAACTATCCCCATAGGTACACCCTATATCTCTCTAAACTATCACTTAACTCACTATGGCAGATACATCTTGATAATATGATGTGACTACACTGTTTGACTGATCAAATACCTACACTATCGATACCATGGAAAATCCTCATCCTCATCCACCCATTGCTGAAAATCCCTATAAGGCTTCCAAAAAAATCTATCCAATAGATCTAGGATGTGTTTCCAATACCCTATATCACCTACATGTTTCTATATCATTGCACCACCATAAAAATACACATAGGGCATACCATCTCCTAACTGTCGCCCTACTATTGGTTGGAACACAATGATGTGCTCCCATGCCATCAATAGTGTCACTCCACAACTCATGCTTTGTCCACCCCGATATGGGATTTCATGTAGCTGGAAGTAAAGAATACCCAACAAACATGATCCCTAGTCATAGACTATCTCATCTTGCATCATCCCTACTAACACCTCTCCCCACCCTATTGGGAAACCATGGCCCCTATGGTTTGGAATCAGGATGTTGGTAATCAATATGCACAAAACACAACCAAATCTATGATATCTCTCTGGTAGGGTCTCCTATTCGATCTCATAACCCTACACACCAAGCTCTGACATGTCCTCATAGTCATAGTGGTTGTAGATTGACTGCAATCCTTGAACAAGATCATATCTTACCCGCTCCCCATGTATCAACAACCGCAATATCCTATATATGCCCTTTAGGCTCACAATAGCCTCCTTGGTCGACAAGTAAAATGTGTAAGTCTTGGAGTGCCATCACTCCACAAGTGTTGTTTGCATCCCTCAGTTTTCCCTAACAATTGGAATATAGGTTACATAGTACAATCCTAGATCTAGTAGTGCGCACCTCTCGGCATCCGATAGCTGATCTCAAAGCCAAAATGTCGCTAGTTGTGACTCCCGAGTATAGATAGGGAGAAGAAAACCCTGAGTTCACCACAAAAGTTGTTATATCAGTTCAAAATTTTCATTTGACCTACTGGACCTAAATTGGACAAGTCATTTTATCCTAAAATGGGGAAAAATTTTAACCAATCAATTGCATTATTATGCTTGTCAATTGCATTGCAGAAGTCATTGGCATCACGATTCTTGCACATGTGTTGTGCAACTCCAATTGCATTGCATGCCTTGACTAATGCATGATTGGGGTTAATTGTGGTTAACCCCTCATCAATTGCATAATTTCCCTCTCACTTGCATCATTTCCCTCTCACTTGAGTCATTTCCCCTTGCACTTGTAGTGCTATTCATTGATTGTGTCATTCCTACTCACGGGTGCGACACAGGAAGCAAATACGACACACCTTTTTAGATACATCACACCACAACTGACCCCCTATGCCCTAGCAATTGTATCACAAAAAGGTGATTCCAGTGAACTACGATCACCTGCGTCATTCGCACATGAAATTGTGGTAGACAACATTCACCACAATTTCCTACTAAATTATTCCTAGCCCTAAATGCATGAAAAAACTAAAAAATGACAAAGTGGGTTTGGAGTACTTATTGGGTCCTCTACTCGCTTAGGTCAGTGGAAGGTATAGATGTGATGGCCTCATTGTGCAGAGTGTGGAATTGACAACATCTTCTTAGCTTCTGTCTCCTAGAGCTCCCAAATTTCTAAATTTGCAATGCACAAATGAAAAAATTTCTTAAACAAATGCATATTTATCTGTAATTAACCTAGGGTTTTCTAGGGTTTTCAGTAGGGATGTGTACTAGACACACTATCTAGCCACTTTGAACCTAAATTTGACCCCATAATGAGCTCAAAAACCAATTTTGTCACCACCATCAAACTCCTGGCTATATAATTGACTTGTCAAAATAATTTTCAATATTTATTTTTGAAAAATTTCAAAAATTTGCAATTTTTTTTTAGGTGGCATAGATCCACCCTGCTTTTATAGGGGCATATTTTGACTGATTTTCTTTGACACAATGCGATAAATTGCATTGTATCAAAGAGGGGGAAAATGTAGACACTAGAAATTTTCCTAGGTCTACGACTCTATTAAATCCCCTTTCACACTTAATAATTATATTTTAATTATTTAGTTATTGTCTAATGTCATCACCATCCTATTAATTAAATAATTTCAATTATTTAATTAAGTCATTTCCATTATTCTACTTCATCTTTCAATTAATTAAATATTGTTTAATTATGTCACTAATTGTCATGCCTCCTATAATTAAATAAATCTAATTTATTTAATTAGTGTTATATTGTCTACTATAGTTAAATAATTAATCCTAATTATTTAATTATTCACTTATCTTTTTCCTCCACAATTAAATAAATAATATTTATTTAAATGACTTTCTAAATTAACTTTCCCTCCCATATTTTTGAATTAAATTACTATTTAATTTGAAAACTCAATTTGCTTTTTGCCTTTATAATTAAATAATGTTGCCATTATTTAACTATTCACTTTCCCATTCAAACTGAATGACCTTTTGGAATTATTTGGTTCATCTCCCAGTCTTAATCTTATCTTGTCATGTCTCATTTAATTTCAACAATTGGTTGAAGTTAAAATTATCCAATCTCGAGTGTTCATTCAAATCTATCTTGTCTATAAATGACACTTGTCACCATCATTTTAACAACCTTAGAAATATAGAGAACTGGGCTAAGATAATTAATCTTCAATATTTTGTTGGCATATACGTAGGCTGTTGTTACATGCTTAGAATCTGAGGGAAATACTTATATTATAGCAAAATGGAGAAGGGCTAGTGAGGTCAATCAATGGATGCATGAATGTTTCGGTAATATTGTTTCATTTAGTTTGTGTTCATGCTTCTTTTGTTCTTCATAGTTTATTGGGATTTTTTGTTTATTGATTTAAAATATTAATCATCAAATTTAATCTTGATTAAAAATTAATTTAGTTAGAGGATTTCAGGATAAAAATAATGGATAAATTAAGTAAATAAATAATTAATATTTATATAGTTAATTGACTAGGAGAGGGTCAGATAAAGGTTATGGGATAAATTAAATAAATAAATATTTCTTATTTAATTAATTTCTTAAGATAGGCTAAAATTAGGTGTGGTTGGGTAAGATCATATTTTAGGTGTCTACATTTGGCCCCTCTTTGAGATGATGTTGTGACCAAGAGAAGTAGCATCATTTCAAAGAGAAATAAAAAATAATTTGTAGGAAAGGGATAAGAGCTAGAAGCATGATGCGCCAGTCATTAGAAGGATGAGAGTTATGTATTCCCCCTCGAGAGGATGTGTAGGTTCAAAGAACATAGGCATGCTCTTGAAATAGATGGGAGGACTAGAGGATGGAGAATAAAAGGAAAGAGGAAAAAGATGAAGATATTGATGGAGGAGGATGGATGATCATCATATTACAATTATATAATAAACCTATATTTCATATTGTGCTTAGCAATATGCACCAAGATGACAATGTGTCAAGTCCATTATAAAAAAGGTTAAATGGAAAACATATGCCTTATAATACAATGATATGGAAGACCATGATGTCATTGTGGCAATAGAATGAAAAGACCATGATAAATTCAAATAATGATAAAACACACAATAAATAATAAAGAATGCACCACATGTTGAAAACAAACAAGGACTATGCTTCAAGTAAAACTTTTGAAAACTGATTGATTGACTAATGATGACATGGATAGAAAATTTAATGAGAAGAACAATGTGTACCCTAAGGATTGTGCTGTTAATGATAAGAACAAGACATGGATTGGGAAGGATGCATCCCTCTAATGATAATTGGATAAAGGATGATAGATTTCAATTGATTTAGATCAAAGTGATGGATTGGTTTTTGATGATGAGCTATATTGTAGGATTGGATTGCATGGATTAATATTTATTGCATTAAATAGATTGAATTAGGATTTTTTGGTTTTCATGGATGGAGGTAGGATAAATGGATTGGCTAAGTTAGGATATAATATGATTGGAGGATAAAATTATTAGGATAGGAACCAATAACAAGGGAGACCCAGGGTATGGTGAAATATGGAAGGATGGATGAATTTATTAGATAGGAGATAGATAGGTTGATTGGGATAGAGGAACCAATGACAAGAGAAAAAAAATGCATGGTAAAGGATTGATGGATGGAGGAATTGATTGGATAGATGAGGGATACAAAGATAGGAGGGTAAGGAAAGGGAGCTCCAATGACTAGATGCAAAGGAAAAAGATACCCCACACTTGATGTAGTGGAATCATGGATGGAAGATGCTAAGTGTTGTGTGGTCTCACAACATACCCCCCTATTATAAGGCTTGGGGACCCAAACTGAAAATTAATTCTTATGGCAAGCATTGGTTGGTTGATGGTCACTAGGGAAAAATGCAAAAGTGAAAATATTTTAAATAATTCATGGTTTAAATGTACTAGGTGTTAAATATGTTGGGTATCAGGAAATTCAGTAATTGGTGTTTGTAAAGGAAGTTTGGCGAGTTGCTGCAATTCAGAGTGAAAAGCCTATGTGATGTGAAAGTTTCGATAAAAGTCAAGAGTCAAGTCAAGTATTGTTCCAGTAAAATGAGGAGTATGTTGGGAGTCGGGTAACTGGGTACCCAGGTAAATGGCACATTGGTGATAAACTATTTAAAGTTTATTATTTGGTTTTTCCTAAATTTCCCAAATGTCTAGTAGTCCGCCTAAAGTGATAATTACACAAGAATGCATTAAAGCATGTTATTTATGAATTGTTTTAAAAGGGATTAATAATAATTATGGTTTTATGATAACGAGAGTTTTATTAATGTTGTAAAAGGGGATTGATATATGGAATTTAGTGTAGGAGAAATAGGTTGTTGGACAAAATTTTGGTATGGATGGTCAAACAAATTTGTATTGCGAGCAGATCCAATGATGTTACCAAGTTGGGTGGCACAATCTGAAATCTCCTGTGAGGACAAAGCTTATGGAGAAGAAACATTGATAACTGGGAAATCGGGGAGTCGGGTATTATGCATGCGAAGGAGGGTTCCTAGCTCTGGGGTGATATACTTCAGGGTGTTTTTGCTTGAAGCCCGAACCTGAATGCAAGAACATAAGTGCTAGTGGATTGGAATTTTCAATTCCACCTGATCACTCTAAATATCTAGCAGAGGAAGTTCCTACATTTTGTTTGAAAAACTTGCTCCATCTAGTTTGATATCCTAATCGAATTTCAAAGACATAAGTCCAAAAATTTTAAGTGCTAAAGAAGGTCAAATTTTAATGACTTATTCAAAAATTTCTCTTGCCAACTATCACATGCCACATGCTTTGCTACGATTCGTCCCTTGGATTCTCTCTCATGTGTTGATTGAATTTATTGAGTGTCTTGTTCTTATAAAAGGTTGGGAGATGTATTATTATAGCTAAGTTCAGAATTTATGGATTCCAAAGAATTAAAACTTTTTCAAGTTTTATTATTTTTCTTGTTTTTTGTTCCATTCTAGATTAAAAACTTATATGTTTCATTTAGATCCAATTCAAATTTATTTCCTGATATGAAATCTTACCTAGCTAATTGTTTGTTCCTATCAAAAAAGACTATGTGTTGCACCATGTAAGGGTGCATACTGACACTATTCAATAGAAAATGATCCCTCCTTTAAAATATTACATCTTTCTATTCATAGTTGTGAAGCAATCTAGTGTAGTATAGAATGGTTTGCTTTGATTTCGTTATTTCTTGAGGCATGCGTGGATAATACCTAGGAGAAATTTTACATTTCAGTATTTTTTTTTGCTTTATTTTAGAGTAGATGGTTTATATTTTAAAAATATGTTCCAAAATTGATGAATACATGAATTTTTATTACAAATATTTTGATTCCATGAAGTTTTCAAGTGCTTAATACTAAATATACTTGAATGTATGCAATTAATTTGAGTTTCATGAAATACTATTGCAAATTATTTGATTTCTTGAATTTATTGAGCGACATGTGAATGATGTTAGATTACATTTCAATCTTTTGGATACCAGCTAATTTCTCACAACTATAGACCCCTTATGTTTAAGAAAAATATCACAACAAACCCTAAGTGAACCTAGTGCATGAAGACTTGACATTGTCGAGCCTTAGGATTGAGCTGAGATTGTACCCTTAGATTTAGGTTTTCTTGGCCGATCTTTCAAGAAAGGTAGGTTACCATGGTACTCTATGAAAATTTATCTACCTATTTGTGTGTGTGTAACATCCACATGAACAAAAGTGGTACTAGAAGGAGTGCCTCTATGTTCTTAAGCCAATATTGTTGTCTCAGTCACACAGTCAAAGTTTTCTTGTGAGTTGAGAGTTAAAACAAAATTATAATGGAGAGTGAAAAAGAGATGGAAAAACTCCAAAAAATTATTAATCGAAGGATTTCACCCCTAAGTTATTGTTCAATTTTGGTAGGGTTACAGAGGGTAGAATTCATGATACAAGCGATCATAGTGAGCTTGATTGTAAGGTTTTCTTGACTAGGGTAAGTTTTATTGTTCATAAGGTAGTTCCATTAATGAAGGCATCCTTAAGTGAAAAAATGATGGAACCATTGTTGGAGAGGTGTTTGAATTCTAATAAAATGCATAAACCTACTAGAAATAGATTTTTTTAGCGATTCAACCGTTAGATCAAACAAATTCATTATCCACGATTACTATGAAGAAATTCTAAAAGTTTTGTAGGAAAAGAAGAAAAGTCATGAGAATTTTGGAATATCATGCTTTAAGCATGAGTTTGAAAGAATTAAGTTTTTGTTCTTCACACACGTGGATTATGATGAGAAGAAGGAATGGGTGAAATAGGTGGGAGATGCATGCTTTTCACCTCTAATCATCAATCCACGACTTAAAAGGGAGGAAACCTTCAATTTTACATAAATTATAGAGTATCAAGCTTTTATTTTCCCTCTTTCTAGTTGAAAGGTGGAAATTTGTTTTCCTTTCTCCACCCTTGATGGTTTAGGGCCTAGAAAGAACAACTTTCACTAACTTTCACTCAAGAACAAACCCTTGAGATCTCTTTGCAAAGGAGAAATAGATCTTGCAAGAGGGTTGTTCTACGGACTGAAAATGATCTAATGAGGGGTTCATTACCAAGTTTAGACTTGGAAAATACAATGAAATGTAAGATGTAATTCAAAACCCTAATTGAATACAAACTTGAAATGAATGACCTAAAAATGCAAGTGAAACAACATAGAATATTGGAAAACAAAAAGTGTGCACCTGGGAAACTAGAGATGGCTGAATGGAGGTTTGAACCACTAGAAAATCTACTTTCAAAGCTTACTAGGATTCATTCACCAAGATGGGTAAATCAATCCTATTTCTGAGAAACTATGCAGGAACAAAAATCTGCTAAAAGGGTATCCAAATTTGCAAAACCCTGAAAATGTACTGGAACTGGGACTCATTCGCCAAAAGTATCGAATCATTCCAGTTGGGATTTTATACAACTTCAAAATTTGATCCTTCTCTTCGTTATTTGATCTATCCTTCTTGATTGGTTTTCAGATTCAAATCTTTGATTTGTAACCTATAGGTCTTCTCCAATGCTCTCCAAGGCTTGATGACAACTTTGACAACTTTGAATGATTTGCAACTTTTCTCCAATCTTTCTCCGAACGAAATTTGTAACCTAAACCTAAAAATCACACACAAAGGAGAGGGATAAATGTTGTTGGGTTAGTGGATAAGGGTTTGGCTAGGTCAAACCCCTTGTTGGAAATCAATCCTTGAAATGAAATCAAATATGAAGGGAGAATGATGGATGAACAAATAAAAATGTTACAACTCACCAAACACTAGCAAGAATGTGTTCTGAATATGCTTGAAATGGCTATAATGTATGTGGTTCTTGACTCTTTCTTGATTGATGTTGATCTTGCTTGAAATACTTGCTTGAATAATAAACTCTACACCATAATTGTTAGCACAATAACAAACATGATGTATGAAATCTTTGACATGATGATTGATGCTTGAAGAATGCTCTAAAATTCTTGGTGACATGCCCTTGAACTCTCTTGAATGATATTTAATGCTCTTGTGAATGGTTAATGATCTCTTGAAAGCTAGGTGTGAATATGACTGAAAGAACCTTGTATTAATACTCAATTATGCAAGAATTCCTAAAATTACAACACTACAAGCCGACATTAGATCTAGGAGAATAAAATCTTGCCAAAAAATTGAATTAAATTTGATTTTGGGCCACACGGGACTCATTCACCCAAGGTGGTGAATGAGTCCCATTAGACATAATGTATGGGACCAAAAACCAAAAGTGTGTAGAAATGTGTGAAAATCGGTTCAAGACCCAAAAATCTAGGTGGGACCCATTCACCCAAGGTGGAAAATGAGTCCCAGATCCCTAAATTTGGGCCACACAAGCTAGAAACACCTGAATTATGATTGGGTAATGATTGGTGTTGATATTATCCTCGAAAAGATGCAATATATGAGGCTTGTGGATGCAAAATAGGGCCAATTAAAGCATAAGAAAGCCCAATTATTAATGAAAAGCCTAGAGAAGTGTGAAAGTGTGTTACAACACTTTACAACACTCCAAATAAGGCAAGATTAATGTTAAAAAGAGGTTTATTAGGTGTAATTAATTAATAAGACCTTAGAAAAGTGTGAAAGTGAGTTACAACACTCACAACACTTTAGCAAGGTACCATTTATGTCCATTAGTTCACAAGGGCCCAAGACCTAATGTGAATGTGTCAACCACATTATAACACTAAATCAAGGCAACATTAATCCAAAATCCACAAGGAGGGCCCAAACAAGTGTGAAAATGTCCCTGACGATATTTTTTGACACTACACTGGTAATTGTGTAAATTGTATTAAAGTCTAGCCTAATGAAATAAATAGTGATGTTAAGGTTGGAGACAAGAGAGATGCTCGACGAAGTCTTGAAGGGAAAGGTAATCGAGAAGTAAATGTAATTATTTGTGGAACAAAGCAAAAGGAAATGGAAAACAATGAACAAAGGTTGGAGGAAGGTACAAGTCTGAGACAATGGAAAATTTGTGTGCAATCAACCATTAATCGAGTCATTTTCATACATTTTAGCAAAATTATGGGTAATTACACTTTCAAATTTTCATTTATTAAATGTATAAAATTTCAAAAAATTACAATTGCAGTAGGTTATCTGAGAGTTATTTGAGTGAATTTAAAGTTAAACCTACTAAGATTTAGACTAAGAGCATTATGAAGTTAGTGATAGAAATTACGATAAATTTCTTAATTAGGGTAAAATATTTGATTAGGATAAATTTGTATTAGTTAGCTTAGTTTTCTTTACTTTTTTTTTTCTTATTTTCTAGTTTTGGTCTTGGAATTAGAAAATTCTTCTTGTGAATGGTGATCCTAGACCTGCACAATCATGAACAAACAACACAAAGCTAGTCATTATACAAGTCTAAATCAACATTCCCCATAAGGTTCATTTGAAACACGAAGAACAAGAAATAAAAGGAAGAACACAAATGAAAGAAAACTAAATCTTATTCAAATGCTCAAACTCTCAATCCCATGGGGGAATTGGTGCTATTTTGATGTGGAAAATAGCCCTTTCCCAATTCCTTGCAAGCTTTGATGATCTCTGATGAAGATTGATGATCTTTGATGAAAATCCTCCATAACCTAGCTATGAAAGATGAAATGTGGATGAAAATTGATGAAAAAGCCTAATATTGTAGATCCAAATGAGGATGGTAATCTTACATGGATTGTGGATGATCAAATGCAATAGAGGAGGCCTCTATTTATAACAAAGAAGGATGGAGGATTGAAGAATAGGATGAATGTGGGATTAAATATGGACCAATGGCTTTGTGCCACTTGTCAAGATGCTAATGGAAGGAGGTGGAGCACATTTTGGTCAATATGCATGATAAATTCTATTAGATTCAAATTTGAAATTTGAAAGTTGGCTTGTTGGAGGGAGATGAAGGATGAATAAAATTCCACTTGGCTCAAGGAAAAAGGACATGTAAGAGGTTTAAATGCCTTGTTGGATGTACAAACCCTTTTGGAGGGAATTTTGAAACTTGGAGAATATTCCAACATTGATGCCTCTTTTAAAGTAATTGAAGATTCAATAAATCAATTAAAATGATATTCATGAGCAAGTTGCAAAATATAGAGGATTTGATGGATTGGGATTGGGATTAATCAAGATTTGATTAATTTAGATGAAAATTAACTAATTTGACAAGTTGACTTAGATTTTTGGATTAATTTAAATCAAAGTTGAGAGGAAAATGAAATTAGATTTAATTAAATAGAGTTTGATTTATTTAATTAAAGAGGGTGGTGTTAGATTAAATCAAATAAAGATTAATTTATTTAATTTAAAGGAGATGACTTTAGAGATTAATTAAATAAAGTGAATTATTAAATTAAAAGGACTATAAGATTAACTAAACAAAATGATTTATTTAATTAATAGAAGCAGATGACTTAATCATATAAATTTGATTTATTTAATTAAGAGAGGAAATATGATGAATTTAATTGAATACATATTATTCAATTAAATGACCAGTTGAGGAGATGATTTAGGACAAACTAGTGTTAGTAAGATCAATATCAGGTGTATAGGATCAATCTGTATATTTTTTCGTGTCTACATTTTTCCCCTCTTTGAAGCAATGTACCCGCTGTGTTGGTTCAAAGAATAAGCTGCCATTATCAAAATTCAGTTTTTTTTAATTTTTTCGGATGCCCTAGCAGAAAGAAGTATATTGGTACATTGCACCCTCGAGTGATCAAGCGGAAAGTTCAATTTGAGGATCGATCTCGCGACAAAGAGGTTCAATATGGATGTACAAATGGTTAGACTAATAGATCTATATGATGATGATGATGCAAATGAGATGTTTTTAAGATGCTTAGAATAACAAATCTATATTATCTTAAACAACTTAAAATATTATGCAATGCACGTGAGATGAATGATGTTTTCTATATGATATGCAGTATGCTGATTTTTTTTGATGCAAGATGGATGCATTAGTGATGATGATTAACTATCATTGTACCTTGTTAGTGCAAAAAGAAGACAGAAGAAAGAAGATTCAACAAGCCTACTTTATTAGAGATGATGATGATGTATTGCTTATCAAGAATTGGGATTTTAAAAGGGCTATTTACCTTATGTTTGATAATACACATAGGTACGATGCATTAAGGTATAACAAACTAGGATGGCATTGTACCTAGTGTGATGGAATTTGAATCAACAATCAGATAGGAGTATCCCTATTCACACTTGGCATACAAAACCTTATTTAAAATGTAGTTAAGATATCTCAAATGTCTCAGACCAAATCAAGGAATATCTTCAACCACTATAATTCCTATGGAAATTTGAGAAATGACTAGAATAGTGTCTAGATTTCCTAGATAGTCCTATCGCACTATCATTACTGCAGCAGAATGAACTTTAGCTATAGAAAGAATGAGTCTAGGAGAGAAGCCACAAACCATGAAGGTAGGTTTGTCACTCTATAATAAGACACAACATTCATGAAAGTTTCCCCAAGGACCATATGTAGAAAATATTTGGTGGAGGAAGTCCTAAGGAAAAATACTTTTTTGAGCCATTGGTTTGTAACTCAGACCAAAATTTTTGTCTAGTGATGAACATTGGTAAGGAAAATGGGAATATCCATAGCCTAAAGATAAGAGAAAATTCAAAAGAGAAATTGAAAATTGAATATAGAAGTTTGGAATTTGAAGGAAAGTGTTGCATTTCTAGAAAGTTGTGAGAAATGTATAGTACATAGTTGCCTAAATATAAAATGTCAAGAATGCAAGTTGAGGTGGTGGAAGTACATATTTCTTTAGAATTTAAATTTAAATCAAATAAATTCTCATGAAATTGGTATTCAATGCTTCGAGGATGGATAGTATGAAAATCATGAATCAAGAAAATTTGAGATTACAGAATTAAATGGTGGTCATTTAAGTTCATCTGATCAAGCCATATTAATTATGAATTGTCGTGGTGTGCTATTTGGAAGGAGAATTGAACTAGTGAGGTGGCACATTGACATGTTGAGAATTTTCAGAAAGGTAATATGTGCAAGATTAGGTGTGTGAATTAAATGAAGAGTATGATGGCTGGGATTAAGTATAGCTATGACAAGCTTGGTTCATTAATGTAAGTGTAGAGCCACCAAATTTGAAGTTTTAAGCTAATTTTAATTTAGTTAGTTTCCATGGATAAATAAAATTGGATGGGTAGTAACTAATGTCAGTAAATTTAGAAGTAATGAGGTGATTTGATTACTTGTAGCTAAATTTTAACTTTTTCCTTTTTTTTAGTAGATAGCAAATTGTAGTTGTTGGAAGTTTGGCATAAGGATGGTAAAATTTTGCAAGAAATTTTCACATACAGGAAATTCATTTAGTGAATCTTTTCCGGGTTCATGAAAATTATGAAGGATTTTGCATTGAGTGAAAAATAAAAAAAGTAACCTTCACTACCACTATAATTCCCAACCTAATAGCGGGGTTCGTTGCCTACAACTTGAAGAAAAGAGCTTACAATGAAATATCAAATGAAAAAATGAAAATGAATATCAAAGAAATATCAAAAGAAAAGTTCAACTCTTTAGGCCACCCAAATATCTCTACCAAGGCTATAGACGCCTGGCTGGTAGTAGAGCTATGTTTGGGGGGAATTATAGAGATAACCTTAGCAAGGCTATGGATGCTTGAATTGAAACAAAGCGATATCCAAGGTTGGATATGGAGGATTGCTAAATTAGATAGCTCAATGTAGATGGACTAATATTTTTCACCAAGTTTTGGAGATGGGAATAAATCAATGCACACACTAGTAATTTTTGGTGGAGTTTTATGGTTTTTATTTCAAGATTCAAGTGAAGGAAAAGAGCTATTGTGGGAAAATATGCATAAGCTATAATTTACGATGGGTGGTTGGTTCTTGGGTTTTCTTTTAAATTTAGTTTTGCTGGTTGCAAGTTGTTGTGTGGTCTCACAACACACCCTAAGAATATAAGGCTTGGGGAACCAAGTTGAAAATTAATGCTTATGGCAAGTGCTAGTTGGCTGATGATCACCAGGGAAAAATGCAAAAGTGCAAATTTTAAAAATAATTCATGGTTTAAACATATCGGGTGTTAAATATGTTAGGTGTCTAGAAATCGGGTAATTGGAGTTCATAAATGAAGTTTGGTGAGTTGTTGTAGCCAAGAGTTAAAAGCCCAAAGCCAGGTCAAGTTTTGTTCTAGTAAAATGAAGAGTATGTCAGGAGTTGGGTACCTAGGTAAATGCCACCTTGGTGCTAAAGTGTTTAGAGTTTATTATTTGGTTTTCCCGAATGTCCAAAATGTTTGGTAGCTCACCTAAAGTGATAATTACATGATAATGCATTAAAGCATGTTGTTTATGATTTTTTTTAAAAGGGATTAATAATAATGATGGTTTTATGAAGATGAAAATTTTATTAATATTTTAAAAGGGGATTGATATATGGAAATTTATCTATAGGAGAAATAGGTTGTTGAAAAACATTTGAGTATGGATGGTCAGGAAAATTTGGATTGCGAGCAGATCTAATTCATGTTACTAGGTTGGGTGGTGCACCCTAAAATCTTATGTGAGGATAAATTTTATGAAGAAGAAACATCGGTAATTAGGGACTTGGGTATTATGCATACGATGAAGGAGGGTGCCTAGCTCCAAGGTGATATACTTTCGGGTATTTTTCATCAAAGCTCGAACCTAAATATAGGAACATAAGTGCTAGTGGATTTGAATATTCAGTTCCACCTCATCACTTTGAATATCTAGCAGAGGAGGTTCCTACATTTTGTTTGAAAAACTTGCTCAATATAGTTTGATATTCGGAAGTTTCTCTTGCCAATTGTAACATGCCATGTGCTTTATTGTGATTCATCCCTTGGATTCCCTCTCTTGAGCTAATTGAATTTATCGAGTGTCTTGTTCTTATAAAAGGCTGAAGTTATATTATTTTTGCTAAGTTTAGAATTTATGGATTCTAGAGAATTAATTTTTTTTCAAGTTTTATTCCTTTTCTCATTTTTTATTCTATTCCAGACTAAAAAATTGTATGTTTCATTTGAAGTTAACTAATATCAGATCCAATTCAAATCTATTTCCTGATATGAAATCTCATGTAGCTAGTTGTTTGTTCCTATTAGAAAAGACTATGTGTTACGTCGGGTAAGGGTGCATACTGACACTATTCAACAACAATTTATGATCCCTCTTTTCTTTAAACTATTGCATCATTCTATGCCTAGCTGTGAAGAAATCTAGTGAAGTATAGAATGGTTTCCTTGATTTAGTTATTTATCGAGGCATGTGTGGATAATACTTGGTAGAAATTTTAGATTTTACTATTTTTATTTTCTTTATTTTAGATTAGATGCTTTATAATTTTAGAAAATGTTCCAAAATTGATGAATACATGGAGTTTTATTACAAATATTTTGATTACATGAAGTTTTTGAGTGCTTAATGCTAATTATAATTGAATATATGCAAGTAATTTGAGTTTCATGAAATAATATTACAAATTCTTTGATTTCATGAATTTATTGAGTGACATGTGAATGATCAGACTTAGATTATGTTTCAATCTTTTAGATATCAACTAATATTTGTCAACCATAGACCCCTTGTGTTTAACAAAAATATCACAATGAACCTTGAGTGAACCTAGTGTGTCAAAACCTGACATTCTTGAGCCTTGGGATCAAACCAACATTGCCTTAGATTTAGGTTTTCCTGGTGGATCTTTCAATAAAGGTAGGTTCTCGTGGTACTCTATGAGAATTTATCTACCTATTGGTTTGTGTGTGTAACATCTACATCAACACTAAGTGATGCATGAGATAGAAATATAGTGCATAAGAGACATGGATGGAAATGAGAGTAAGGCTTACATTGTCTAAATCATGCATATAAATTTTTACCCTATCTTTGATAAAGACCAGAGGAGGAAAGTGAGGATGCATTTGGATAGGATGGAAGTAGATAGTATGAGGGATATGGTATGGAGTGTAAAAAATGATATGGATAAGGTATGGATTGATAGATTGCATTGAGGCTCCTTATCAAGATCAAATATGGGAAAGTAAGATGGAGTTGGATAGTATGAGGGAGATGGGATAAATAATATGGACAGAATAAGGTAGGTAGTATATGTGATTATTATGAATATCCTTAGCCTTTTCAATATTAAAGGTGGAAAAGGGAGGATGGAATTAGATAGGATGATAGATAGGGTAGTGGAAGGTGTGGATAGGATGTGGCATGAATTAATATTTCTCACAAGTGTAGCATGCAGTAGGATGGGGAGACTACACATGATGCCTATTTGATAGGTTTTCATCATGGTACTTGGCCAAGATTCTAGAAGAAGTGGTTTTCACCATTGGAAAAATGAGTTATCTTTACTTTTTTTTTCATTTTTCTATTTTTGTGGCTCTTTTGGATATTTGGAATAGTTTGGATTCATAAGGATGAGAGAATTTGTATAGGTGGATTTGGATTATAGTGGATACATGATAGGTATATGGAGGAAGGACTCAATCATCTAGTTCAATTAGATGGCACCCCTTGAATATGTGGTCCACTAAACCATGGAAACTTGAGGTATGGTCATAGATGATAGAATGATGAAATGATCGAAAAAGATAAGGATTTATGCAAAGGATTGGATTAAATAAGGATGATGGGGGATGAATGTTGGATAATGGATGGAGAGTTGGAAATGTTGGCGAGATCAAGATTGGTACACACCTTGAGGGGTAGTGGAATTGGTGAAGAAAAGTAGATTTTGGATTAGATGGAGGGATGAATTTTATGCAATAGGAGCCCAAATTAGAATGTGGAGATGATGGAGTACTTAGGATATTGTATTTATTTGAATAGAGGGACAAAAAATGGATATGGAAGATGGAGGGCTATTAGATGGAGTATTGGAGGATTTTAGAGTGGGTGTAGCTATGGGATTAGCAAGTTTGGTTGCCAGTTTAGATTATTCTTTAAGATGCATGTCTTATATGAGTAGTTTTTGAATCCACATGGATTCTGACTTGGAATTCATGGGCCTTTGTGGGCTCTTGGATTTGTATTTTCTCTTTTTGGATCATATTGGGATTTTCTTTAGCATGTCTTTTCAAGGGGACATGTTGATCCTTAGATTTGTATGGATTTTTGGCTTTATGTGTTTCATATTTGGCATCCAAATTCTTCCAATAGAAATGGTATTGGTGGATGGAGAGGAATGATATGGAGGTCTTATGGATGGGTTATTTTAGGTACGATACTGGAAGGGCTTCAAGGACGTGCCATTTATTGATCTTGGTTGTGTATTTAAGGTGATGGATAAATATAATAAATGAATTTTTAAATAGGATTCATGGGTAGTGGAATGTAAGGGCATAAGGTGGGTGGAAGAGATGAATGACTTGATTTTTAGACATAGGGACCCAAAATAGATGGAAGGGATGAAGACTTGGGCTTTAGAATACAAGTATCCAAGATGGATTTGGAGGATGGAGGATATGAATGTTTAGACTTAAGTTGAGGGATGTGGGTTTTAGGAGAAGCAACAACATATTGAGATTGATAGCCAAGGCAATGAAAATTAATATTTTCTTTGATTTGGATGGGTTCTAATATTCCTTGGTGATAGTATCATAATCCTTTTCCTTGATAATGTATAGTTCGATAAATAATTTTTCCAATGGGATACTTGTTGCTTTGGAAACAAGACATGAGTACAATGTGAGGGGGATATGATATAGAAGGAATAATAGGTTCTTGGAGGAAACCAAATTGGATGAAGGTGGAAGAAAAAAATTTATAGGTGTGCATTCATGGGTATCTTGAATAGGGGTGATGGGATCTTGTGGAGGATTAGGATCATAAAACAAAGATGAAGGGATGCTTTGATCTTGGCTTGGGATAGGATTATGGGATGGATAAGGATCATAACATGGAGATGAAGAGAGAGGATCGTGAGAGGGGGATGAGGGATAATTTTATATTGACATGGAGGGGGATCATGACATGGAGTAGGATGCATGTATTGATAATGAGAGAGGAGAGGATCATTGGATGGGGTGGAAGGTGTGATTTATTCTTAATTATGGGATGGAAAGGGATCATGAAATGGTTTTGGAGAGATGTCTTGATCATGAGAGGGGATATAATCATTGGATGGGGTGGAAGGTGTACTTTGATCTTGATTTAGAGAGGGATCATGAAATGGAATAGAAGGGAGGGGATCATGAGATGGAAGGGCATCATATTAGATTTCTTGAACTAAAACAAAATCATGATTGAGTATTGGATCATCATCAATATCTTGATCACACATATGATTCTCATTGACTTAAATTTTTTGGATGAGGTGGATGGTGGTGTTTGATATAATGTTTATGGTCATGAAAAGGACCTTTATTTAGGCTGGGGTATATACGGGCATGCTTTCGAATAATGTTTTGGTGAGTTTTGATTTTTTTTATTTTCTTTGGCATTCCGCCATGGCTGATTTTTTTCTATGTAATTTTTTAGGGAGTGTTTATAGGTCTCTAAAGTGTCTTTGTTCCAAGTGCCAAGTGCTTTGGAGGTTTGCATGTTGAAATATGGATGAATAGTTGGTTCATCTCTTTATTGTTTCACTAGAAGTGATGGCCTAAAAGGTTTGAGTTTGTGTGTAATTAAAGGATGTATGGATCAGACTTATGGGAATAATTATGTCCCTATCAAACTATTTTTATTATATATATGTTATGGGTTGTGTATGTTGGTGTTTTGAGTTGATATGTTGTTGGATTGTATGGTACATCTAATTAGGCCAACCTAATTGATGTTGTAGGTTTTTGCAAACATAATACATATAAATATAAGGTTATTTCCGTGTTGAAGTGTGTGAGTTGTGATAAAAGTGTGAAAGTGATGTGAAAGTGATAGAGTGTTATGTGAATGTAATGTGATAGATAAGAGTATGATAGAAGTGAAGAATAAAGTGTGTTAAGTCAATTTATAGAGCTTGACTGGAGATTCCTTTAGCATATTGTAGATACATTGTATTAGTTCATATTATAGTGTAGGAAAATGTATACATTTGCAATATCACACTATGTTTGCATACCCTTAAATAATTGGACTTAATTAAGCCTATAATTGACAAAATTATGAATTTCAAAGCCTTATTATTCTCGTTTTCTAAAAGGGAAACCTATATTAATTTTTTTCCAACATTAATTAAATAACCTCACAAATTGAGTGTCCTTGACTTAGGTCCTAGGACCCATTCACCCAAGAGTGAATGGGTCCCCTTTAAGTCCTAGGACCCAATTTTTAATATATTTTGGCAAAATTTTATTGATTCAAATTCAAGTTTCAAGTGTCAACTTGAAGAATCTAATTTTGAGGAAATTAGATAAAAACCTATAAATACATAGTTATGTTATCAATTCAAATCTAACTAGCAAGAAATAGAATTATCAAGAGATCATATGAGAATTTTTTTTTGTCAAGAGCATTGAAGAACAAATTTATCAATCATCTACATCAACAATCAAGATCATATCATGATGCAAAATTTCATATGCGTTGATGTCATGATTTGGAGCTAACATTGTGATGTAGGTTTCAAGCATTCAAGAAATAATTTAAGCATCAAATCAATCAATCAATCAATAAATCAAGCCAATTCATGCAAGATCTAGGCCTTGGAATAATGTGTTTGAGTTTAGTACTCTAAGTGCAACCATTAATGGTTTTGTGAGTTGTAACAAGAAATTTTTCATTCAAGAATTACTTCATTTTGTCATTATTTCATTATCAAGGTTTAATTACAAAACATGGGATTTGACTAAGGAAAACTCACATTCACCCAAAAAAAATCATTTTTTCTTCTCTTTGTATGTGTAGATTTACAAGTAAGAAGGACTAAAAGTTGATTAAAGGAGAAATTTTGTAAAGTTACAATTATTGCATTGATGGCTTTCCGATAGTCAAACCTAGAGAAATCATAAGTTTAGATCCAGGATCAGAGGAAACAAAAAGTATTTTTGGAACCCTACACTAGGACCCATTTTCCCTAGGGTAAACTAGTCATGCTACATGCCATGAAACCCACCTTTTATCACAAGTGCACACCATCAAACCCTTCTCAAATCTGCCTACAAATTATCATTTATGTTTTTGTTATCATAGAATTCTACATTTCAAGAGTTAGGTCATATAATTCATTTAGTTAATGTAATTTAAATCATTTCAAAACATTACAAATCAGTCATTTTTATTATGTGAAAGCAAAGATCCCAAGATCCAAATAAGGGTTGACTAGCCTCAATGTTGAAAGGAAATATTATCCTTTTGTGATATCTCTTTCTAATGAAATTAGGGAGACAAGTGTTTGAATCCTAGGCCATTGTATCATTCCACATTAGTTGAATTCATGCCCCCCTTTCCCCTCATTTCACATATCTCTGGTAGTGAGCCACTATCTTCTCTATCCTAGCAGTGAGCCATTTGTTCTATTATCTCAATAGTGAGTTCTCTGGACAATGATTCCAACTGCCAGTGAGCCATTTTCAATATCTTATGACTAGCTATAATATATTGTGAGCTAATCCTCACCGAGGTTTTTCCCTTTTAGGTTTTCCACATAAAATATTGTGTTCTTTGAGGTGATGCATGATTTCTATGTTCCTTTCTATTATTGTGTTTTTAATGTGATGCATTGAATGGATATTTAAGTTGACTAAGTTAATGAATTTATGAGAATATTGATTCACCCCCATCTCATTATTTTGGGTGTTTAATAATTGGTATTAGATCTTGGTTTCTTCAATTGGATTGATCGCTAAGTTAGATCTTAGGGGTTGAAAACTTGGCTACAAGGGAGTATCCTATTCATCCGAAAGAGATAATCCCTAAGGGGTTTCTTGAAGAATATTGTGAAGTTGATATGGAAGGTGAATTGAAATTAGGTCTTGAAGATTTAGATAAAACAGAAGCCAAGGATAAAGATCTAGAAAAGGATCTTAGTGACGTAGATGAATGTATTAAGAAGTTTAGAGAGAAACTCAAGAAAGCTATAGAAATATTCGAAGAAACAAATGAGTAGTTCAAGAAATCAAATGAGACTATCACCAATCTAAAAGTTCAAGTTAGAGAATGAAAAAGAGTCGAAGACTATCTGAATTCCAAAATAAAAGATAAATATAAAGAATGTTAAAATTTTGAACAAGAGATTGTAACTTTGAGATTAGATCTAGATAAAGCAAGGATTCAAGAAGTCAAATTCAATAAGATCTCCACATTGCTTGATGAGATGATTGTTGGATAAAAGTCTTCTAAGTAAAAAGAAGGATTTGGGTTTGGGAAAGGAGAAAGTTCAAAATCAAATCAAACTCCAAATAAGGCTGAAAAGAAGAATGACAACAAGAGAAAATTCAAGAAGGTCCAAAATCGGAAGAAATATTTCTAAAGACCACTAATCAAACAACCAAATACATGAAGGTTTCCATCCTTTAATGCTTATTGTTATTCATGCAAAAAGTTTGGACATAAGGATATAGATGTAGAAGTAAAGTAAATCAAAATTTTCTATCATTTCTTTGTAAGTTCTATGCATGTGATAGATTTAGTCATGGAGCTAGTGAATGCAGAAAATAGATGATAAATGGTTAAAATAATGGCATTAGGTTTCAATATTTCAATGGCTACTATCATAAATGAAATGGATTTGGGCGTAAGGCTAATGAATATAGATTTAGAATGGATAGAATTCAGCATATTAAAAAAGGTGTCACTTGTTACAAATGAAATAAACCACCTGACACAACAAAGTTTTATAGAAGGAAGAATGAAACCCTTTGTTTCACAAAATAAGGTTGATTTGGTAAAGAATGTGGATTTGGTTGAGATGAAGATTTAAATAAATAAACTATGGAAAAATAAAGAAGAGAGTGAAGTGAAGAGTGAGTCTATGCTTGCTCCTAGTGCAAATGTTTCCTCCAAAAACTAGATAAAGAGCTTTGGGTCAGGGGGAGTTTTAACAAAAGATATTTAATCCCTTGCCAAAGATATGGTGTTGATACCTTTAACACATTCATATAATATGTAGGTTGACACATGCTTCATATATGGGTGAAGTCACCAATTAAAAGTATTTTGTTGTGGAAATTTGTAGAGTACTTGAAGGTGACTATGTCATCATAGTTAGGGTTTAACAATTTTTGGCCTAGCTTTGAATCAATGCATTTAATTCCATTAAAAATGTGTTTATAATCGTCTTTTCATATAAAAATTTCATTTGCAATAAAGTATTTAAAGATTGAAGATCGAAGAAGAGGTAAATTAAAGTGATTCTAAATTGGTGTGTGAAACCCTAATTGACAGTAATCTCAAAAAGTATTTACAATTTATTACTTTTCCCTAATTTGAGAAGTATATTAAGATGTATATTCCTCAAGAAGTCAATGTTGTTGACCAACCCTGACCTAAGTTCAAAAAGGATCTTTATAAATCCATGACATTGAATTTGAATGGTGCATTCTCACATATTCCTTTCAGTGTAATGTATAATGAATATGTTAGAATCTATATTCATGAAAAATGGAATAATATAATCATTATAACTTGGGATAAGTGTGGGTAAATGAGCTTATTGGCAAGCAATTTGAGATGAAACCCGAGTAAGAAAGTTTAATGGAGAAGAAGCTAGATGTCTGGAATAAATTTGCTACCTTTTCCAATGTTGATGAATGGATTAGATATGTGCTGAGTAGAATTCACAATAGGTTAATTTGGTTGTAACAACCATACATGATAAAAAAGGAAGCTATTAGGGTTGTGATAGGTTTATGTTCTACCAAACCAATTTCGACTCTTAAATCTATGAAGAATGAAGTAGTGATGAAGTTAACTAGTGCAAATTTGACAACATAGACCTAAAAATAAAGGAAATTGAAGATATAGCTATTAAGTATGCATCCATGATGATTGGATATAATTTTTTCTTCACAAATATAGAAAACTTTGTTTCTACTAAAATAATTAATATTGTGTATGAAATGGTGAAGAAAGGTGTATATTTTGACCTATGTGAGTTGTTAAGGTAACAAATACTGGAGAACTTATAGAAGACTAGAGAATCCCAGTACCCATTTGTTGAATGTACAAGACAAATGAGGGGTGGTGGTTAATAATTTATACCTAAAAACTTCAAAACCCTCATACACATTTAGATCCACATTAATACAATTAACCCTTAATCTATTATAATGATTTAGCATGAAAGGTGAATAACATAAATTAAAAAAAATTAACACCATGCATAAGAGAAAACTAGATTTACATGGAAAAACCAAGATGGGAAAACCACGGTGAGGATTAGCTCAAAATATAAAGTAATATCAACACTGAATACAATAGGGCTCACTACCAGAGGTCTCATTGCCCAAAGAATGAAAGGCTCACTGCCAAAATATAAAAGAATATAGAAAATAATTTTACAAAGATAAATCCATCTCAATGCAATAGAGAAATCAACCACAATATCACCAACATGTTCACAAAATAATTGAATAATTGTAACAACCTTCTACTAAGTACATGTAGTAATCTAACATATGAAAGCTCACACTACACTTTCCAAATTCACATTGTAACACTTTGAAATTTACATCATTCATCTCATACTTGTCTCTCTCTTCATCCCTCATCAACTCAAATCTTATTTATACTATCTTCAACCTTGAAATAATCCTCCAAGGTTGGGTATGCACGTCAACCATGCAAATTCAAATTTTGTCAGCACCAAAACACTTCTGTAGTGGATAGAAGTGAAAGAGGACCACATCACTACTCATTTGGGACACAAATCTATAACACAATGCTAAAACATGCTTCTACAAACAATAAATATCCACCGCAATTAGTGTAAACACCAAGGTCAATAATTACCTATGTAAACACCATTAAAATTTTAAGTACACACTTCCTTTGATTCAAAAACACCTCAAAGACAAAAAATTTCACCTAAACATAACCTGAAATATTCTATAAACACCCTGAAATCCAATAAACTCCACAACAATTTCCACTTGAGAAATGTACACACCCAGTACACTCAAACAACTTTACCATATAATGCAACTTAAGAAACTGACTTCCAAAGCACCAAACCTCAAACCACTTTGATTGAAGTAAGATACCAACACTATCAACACACCTTCAGATCTGCAAAACCTAAAACTAGATTGTGAAGAAATGTAGAGAAAAAACATTTCTCCTAGAAACCTTTGCAATACACTGTTCGTGCACACTAGTGAACACAAATTATTTTGCACAATAATTCAACACACCAAATTTTGAATACAAAACCTTTGAACACATCTGATCAACATATCTAAATTCATAGGTAGATCTTCAACCAAAAAGAAATGCAGAGCAACACCAAAACACTACACTACAACCTAGAACAACACTACAACACATTGTTTCCTCTTTTTATCAGATTTTCTCAAAAGAACTTGGAAACCAAGCATTAGAGACACATCCTCATCATCTCCATCACTTCCTCAACCATAGACAAAAGTTTACCAAAGCAACACTAGAGGTTTCCATCAGTAGCTTACTAATGGAAACATAATACAACTAATCAAAGAATAGATAATACGAGTTCATATTTTTGCAACAATATCCTCCAATAATGATCTTCTTCCTCTTCATACAATTAACACAAATGACAACACAATCTTGTTGACATCAATGAAAACACCAATCTTCTCATACTTGTAACAATCTCCCCCTTTGTCATTGATGACAACACATGATGTGAAAACCCATCAACAACAAACACAACAAATCTACTCCAAACCTATTTCCTTTTCTCTTTTCTCATTACTCTCTCTCCCCTTTCAACTTATCTTTTTCACACTATTCTCTCTCACTTAACTATTTTTTTTTTCACATGACTCTCTCCCTCATTGACATCAATTGCAAAGGAAAAAATATTTGTATCATTGATGTTTCCCTCCTTTGACATCATTTATCCTTTTCACAAATAATCTACAACTTTATTTCCTTCACTTATCAGTATAATCCCCCTTAGGATCACACACCATACTACACCAATAAAAAACCATTTCACAATGACAACACTTACTCCCCCTAACTACAAAAATCAACAATGTCACTACCTACTCCCCCTAAGAGGTAGCCACCAACATCAATCTAGAAAAAATAATGGATCTTTAAATCCACTAGACTAATGCATCCCCTTATGCATCTAGTTCAAATAGGGAGGGGAAATAACCCCCAACTTCTCTTAGAGATACTCAAATGTATCCTTAAAAAGAGCCTTAGTGAATATATCAACCTGATCCTTTGTAGGCACATATTCAAGCTTAATTTTATTCTCTACAACCTTCTCTCTCAGAAAGTGATACTGGATTGAGATATATTTTTTCCTTGAATGTATTACTAGATTATTTAAAATATTGATTCCACTTGTATTGTAATAGAAGATAGAAATTGGTTCATCATACACTACTATGATATCATTCAATATTTACCTCATCCACAACACTTATGTGCATAATGATGCTGCTATAATGTATTCTACCTCTATAGTAGATGAAGACAAATAATATTGTTTCTTACTTAGCCATGGCACTAATCTACATCCAAGAAAGAATGCACCACCACTTGTAATTTTCCTATCATATAGACAACCATCCCAATCTACATCTATGTAAGAACTTGGAGTAAAATTGGTATCCTTTGGATATGACAAGCCATGATTCAGAGTGCCCTTCAAGTATTTGAAAATCATCTTCATTATTGCAACATGTGACTCTCTAGAATCTTCTTAAAATCTAGCCATAAGAAAAACTGCATGTATGATACATAGTCTAGTAGCAGTTAGATATAGCAATCTACCAATCATTGATCTATACTTCCTCTGATTAGCCTTAGAAGATTCATCATTCTCTCTCAACTTGCAACTAGTAACTAGAGGAGCACACATCGATTTAAAATCTTCCATTCCAAATTTCTTAAACATTTCTTTAACATAATTTTGATTGTGAAATTAAAATACCTTAATCTACCTAATTTATTTGCAATCCAAGGAAGGAATTCATCTCCCCAAACATATACATTTCAAACTCTTTATGCATTTCTTTTGCAAACTTCTTACACATAGCTTCATTTCCTCCAAAGATTATTTCATCAACATTAACAACCACAATCAATAATTGATCTTTTTCAACCTCAAAGTAAAGATTTTTATCTATAGTTTATTGAATCCTTGCTATATCAAGTATCTAACCAACCTTGCATACCAAGCTCTAGAATCTTGCTTCAATCCATACAATTCCTTTTTCAATCAAGAGACAATATCTAGTTTATCTTATAACTGAAATCCTTTTGGTTGTTCTATGTATACATCTTATTCCAATTTTGCATTCAAGAAAGCATATTTCACATCCATTTGATAAAATTTGAAATCCTTATGTGCTAGAAATGCAAAAAAACATCCTAATAGCTTCCATTCTTTCCACTAGAGATAATGTTTTGTCAAAATATATTCCTTCAACTTATGAGTAGCCTTTACACACAAGCCTTTCCTTGTTCCTTACCATTTATCCATTCTCATTTAGTTTGTTTCTGAATACCCACTTAGTTCCAATCACATTTTAGTTTGCAAGTCTTGGGAAAAGTTTCCAAGTCTAAATTTTCTCAATTTGCATCAGTTCTTCTTCCATATCCTTGATCCAGTATTCATATTTGCATGAATCAATCACTATTTTAGGTTCAACTTCAGAAAGTAAACATAGATTTACCTATTCTTCAACAACTTTACTTCTTGTTAGTACACCTTTTTTCTTATCTCCAATGATTTGATCTTAAAAATGATTCTTCTGCACATACTTAGGAGTTTTAAGAGTTATTTCTAGAGATTCTTGTTGAATAAACTGGATACTGAGAGGGGGGGTGTGAATTAGTATCCACACAATATTATTGAACAAACACCATTATTTCTTTACACCATAGAATAGATAAGAGCAATGACAAAACATGAAAATTCCTCAACGCAAGTACACTAGATTTTACATGGAAAACCCAATGAGGGAAAAACCATGGTTACAATTAACTCACAATATATATTGTTATATTAGTAGTGGTTATAAAGAGGCTCACTACAAGATACAAACTCACTATCTAGACATGGAGGCTCACTGCCTACAAAAATTGTATAAACAAAATTTTGGCTAACTACTAGAGTTGAACTAATGAAGTTACAACACAAGTACAAATTTAGTTCCTTTGATGCCCAGAGTATTCACTCACATGATAGAAAACTAATCTTCAACCATCTATTCACACACT
Source organism: Sequoiadendron giganteum (assembly GCA_007115665.2). Classification (NCBI taxonomy): domain Eukaryota; kingdom Viridiplantae; phylum Streptophyta; class Pinopsida; order Cupressales; family Cupressaceae; genus Sequoiadendron; species Sequoiadendron giganteum. The sequence goes on along the minus strand of CM021108.1, from coordinate 237,595,640 downwards.
TCACTCATACACATGTACATACACACTTCTTCACTTCACATTCACATTCCTTACACACCCACTCCTCTTCTAACCATCTTGCATATATACCTGTATATCTACATACATTAGTTAGGTCAGACTAATTGAATGCAATTGATATTTTCAAAATGATAACTTGTTAGCTTCATGTAAATATTCTCAAAAGTGATTCACCCATGTCATGCAACATCATGTGGGTTGGGACCAAGGCTAGGTCTCACATATAATCTGCAATCTATTATAGATTGAATATTAGGTTGGCCATGATTAACCTAATACCGAAATTAAACCATAAAAATTGATGCCAAAACATCACCCAAATAGATGAAAATTTAAGAGTACATACATACACGCTTCCAACCATTATAAAACTTTCCCATAAACCTTAGATCATACTGATCACTAGAGAGAATATGCAGACCAAAATACCAGAGCTACTGGATCTAATATTGGATGATATAAGCGTGATCTACACACCGGCAGAAGGTTCTAGACCAACATGGTGACATCAATGATAATATAATACATACTTCCAACAATATCCCCCTTTGGCATTGATGGAAACATGTGGAAAAAGTCCAATTCAAAATTCTCCTTCAATCTCTCCAAAAATTCTCTTCCAAATTTCTCCAAATCTCTCCCCCTTTGACATCAATGGCAAAGGGCACCAAAAATATGTAAGCATGGTGACATATGATATTCAAAAATCCTAATTCTTTCAAAACTTCATAAATTTCAAGCATCTAATCTCTCAAACTAGAATGACACTTTTCACCTGAAATACCTTTTTGTACCTTTCTTTGATAACAAGATGTAATTTCTTCCATTCAAGTACTACAAAATCCATTCTTGTACACATACTTTCCAATAGAGATAGAAGAGTGAAGGAGGATGACCAATTTGTGGATGAACATTCTTTTTCACAATCTTTTGCATCAGAGAGTATTTTGGAAAGATGATCTAACCGAACCTCAACAATTTCCTTAATAAGCCAGAAGGTCTTCACTAAATCATCCCTTTTTCTCTGCACAATGATCATTTCCATTTGTAGTTCACCACCTCTCAGCCTTTTCTTTCCTTCTTTGTCTTCAAAAACATCAAACTTCTTTCTAATGTTGTTTAATTCAGATTCAATTGCTTCAATTCTACTTCTGAAATTATCAATTGTAGCAGGCCATCAGAGACAATAAATTTGTATATGTCTGACATTTATTTTATGCACTTCTTTGTCTCTATGATCAGTTCAGATAACCTCTTCTTTGCTTTAGAACATCTCTTTTCAACCAGATCTTCTAGCTTGCATCCTTCCGAACCTTCAAGCAATATTCTCTCTTCAACTATTTCAACTAAATTTTTAGGTAAGGAGTCATAAATGATAGATACATCAATACCTTTATGAAGTAGATATTCAACTAGGGAATCATCTATTTTAAGTCTATCAACAAGAGAGGCCGTACTCCATAAATCACTAATTTTCTTCATTTTCCCTTTTGTCAGCATAGACTGGATGCCTTCTGGATCAAAAGATTATGATCCAACCAAATATTCTTCTTCTTCTTCCTCTCTTCAGGAATAACAATGATGTTTTCAGATACAACTTTTCTTTTCCTCAATTCCGAAGGCAAATCACCAGTGACTACTTCCACTTCTTTTGTTCTAGAAGAAGAGCCTTCATCAAATAAACTCAACATAGTTTCATTGGAGCTCATTACATTCTGCAAGGATAAGAATTTTTTTTTACATGCACTTGCTTTATCCTCTAAACTTTCCAGGTGTTGACATATTTGTCTTATGACAAGAATCCCAGATTCCCATTCAACATCTTTCTTTCCCGGTAGGAATTTCAAAAAATAAAGTACTTGACATGTAAGCAAGGATCCAAAACGGAATGGGTATCCTTCTCCCAGTGAAATTTGTATGTTCTCATTGAGATTTTCAAGAATTAGCTTACATAGATCAAATTGTTTATTCTCTTTTACAATTTTATGCACCAAATAAACTGTAATGGCTAAAGTAGAGCTTTCTCAATTTCTAAAATAAATTTTATAAGAAATGTCATATGTAACATACCTAGCCAAGGAATTGACAATAGTATCAATTAAGAGTGCTTGGGGATATTTTTCAACTCCTGTCATTTCCTCTACTTGTATTTTATGGTCTTCCATCCAGGAAGTTCTCCAATGTTGCACAGTCCAATAACCGCTTCGATTGCTTCCTTCGAAATGGGATAGGATTTATCCAATACAATGTTGCCATTCTTGAATTTTCTTAGAAGGAACAAGATAAATTCTTTATCAAAAAACCAAGGGAATTCTCCCCATAAATCAAAACCTAGGGTTTGTAAGTTCTATAAGTCGCTTGATTCCAACCCTAATTCCATCTTCTTTATTTTTCGATGATCGAATTCATCCTGCTCGACTCCTTTTAACTTTAGAAGGATATTCCGACTTGATCCTCTATTAGAAATTTCCATTATAGCTCTTAAAATTCAACAAGAAAATTATTCTATTACCTTCCTATGCAGCTGTGAGATAGGGAAAATTTTGTCACCTACTTTTGAATGTCTACAATGTTTTCTTTGAAGGTCTTCAAATCACTTTAGAAATTCTTCAAGAGAGTTCCAAGTTTCTCTACAAATCCTTCGAATGCATTTGATGATGAAAATCATTTATGAAATTTCCTTTATACTCCATCATTTTTCCCTAACTCACATTAATTGCAAAAAACTAAAAAAAAAATTCTTCCACTCTACACTAAGAAACCCTAATTCACTTTGCAAAGAACATGCTTACACTTTTTCTTCCGGTTTATTTGTATCACCTCTATCTTGTCATTCCTCACAACATATCCACATTCCAACATCTAACATGCTGCACTTCTGGGGGTTTAATTGATTTTTTGATAAAATCTCCCCCTAAGACCATGCTAGGTCTAATTCTTGGAGGATTCATCTACACCAGATGTGGGTACAGATGTATCAGAAGTTTCTGATTGTTCTTTATTTTTCCATATCTTTCTCATTTCCTACTTAACCTCTTCCTTATCAATATTTTCCACCTATTTATTATCTTCCACTAGTGCAAACTGCTTTCCCTTTTTACTTCAACATACTTTTGAAATATGTCCTGGTTTCTTGCAATAGTAATAGACAATATTTCTTTGTCTTGTTTGATTTCCATTACTCCTTGTTCTGCATTGATTTTCTTTATGTCCAAACATGTTACAGGTATAGAAATAGCTATCAAATTATTGATTCAACCTTTTTCCATTGGACCTATTCATCATCACCTGACAAATCATCCTTACCGAATATCTACACTCAATAGCTTTATGTCTTGTCTTCTTGCATGTATAACATTGTCCGGAGAAGGAAACAATAAACTAATTCATCCTACTCCTACACTCAGTTGCCTTATGACCAAATTTATTACATGAAAAACAAACACCATTGAATGATGAGTACCTTTGTGCATTTGGCTGTCTAATAGGTGATCTCATTCTAGAGTTTCTTTTCTACTTTCCTTTATCTTGAGTCTTCTGATTGATTGCTGAATTTGAGTTTTACATCTTTACATTAGATTCATATTCTAAGCTATTTTTTTCTTTAGAAGGTTTTTGTCCTACTATTAATTCATCAAGCTTGGTGGAACTTGTCTTAAAGTCATTTTCATAGATTTTTTCTTTCTCAAGTTCTACTTTCAGATTCATCACTTCTTGTTCAAGCCTAGAGAAAACATCAGCCTTGCTTTATATCACTATTTTCAAGCATTCTCAATTTTTTTCTTTTCATATATCTTCAATTTTAGTCTGGTATTCTCATCATTTTATTTTTTTAATTCCTCACTCACTTATTTGTATCTTTCTTTGAACTTCTTTAGCTTCTCTTTCAATTTCTAGACACACTCATTTGCTTCATCAAGATTTTCCTTCAGGTCTCTATTTTCAATTTTGGCCTTGTCAAGATCTTCAAGAGTAGTCCAAAGCTCTTCTTTATCCATTTTTTCAATTTGTAGGATCTCCCTCAAGCTGTTAGACTTCTCCAAAGGAACCAAAGCTCTAATATTAATTATTGAATAAACCAGATACTAAGAGGGGGGTGAATCAGTATCCACACAATCTTATTGAACAAACGCCATTATTTATTTACACCATAGAATAGATAAGAGCAATGACAAAACATGAAAATTCCACAACGCAAGAACATCAGATTTTATGTGGAAAACCCAATGAGGGAAAAACCATGGTGAGGATTAACTCACAATATATATATAGTTATATCAAAACTAGTTACAAAGAGGCTCACTACTAGATACAAAAATCTCATTGCTTATAGGGAATCACTATCCAAACATGGAGGCTCATTGCCTACAAAAGTTGTGTAAACAAAATTTTGGCTAATCGCCAGAGTTGAACTAATGAAGTTACACCACATGTGTAGATTCAGTTCCTTTGATGCTCAGAGTATTCGCTCGCATGACAACAGACTAATATTTAACCATATATTCACACATTTCGCTCATACACATATACATACACACTTCTTCTTCACTTCGCATTCACATTCCTTACACACCCACTCATCTTCTAACCATATTTCATATAAACCTAATATATCTGCATGCATTAGTTAGGTTGGCCTAATTGAATGCAATTCATATTTTCAAAATTAATTTGTGTGTGTCATGGAACATCATGTCAGCTGGGACCAAGGCTAGGTCTCACATATAATCCGCAATCCATTATAGACTGAATATTAGGTCGGCCATGATTAACCTAATACCAAAATGCAACCACAAAAATTGATGCTAACACATCACCCTAACATATTAACATCTAAGAGTACATACATACATGCTTCCAACTATTATAAGCCTTTTCTTGATAAACCTTAGATCATATTGATTACTAGAGAGAATATGCAGACCAAAATACTAAAGATACCAGATCTAATACTGGATGAGATAAACATGATCTACACATCGGTACAAGGTATTGAACCAAAATGGTGACATCAATCACAATATAAGACATACTTCCAACACTTCTTCCTCTTCAATCTACACTTATCTTTCTACTATGAGACCCCCCTACTTGTGCCTACTTATTTCCTTATATTGAATGATGTACCTAACATATTTCATTTTGATACATTCTTGATACTCATGCTATTTATAATGATGATGATGATGATGATCTATTATATTTGAGATGTGATGTTAATGAATGCCATGTTTTAGTACGTTGTGATAATTTGGATGTGATTTTTGAGTAATGCACTTTATCATGATGGGATACATATATGATGTTCTATGTAGGTTATTTGATCATGTCAATATTATTTAATATTTTTGATTATGTACATATATACATATTCCTATCTTACCGACACATTTTTTGGAGTGTGCAAGAATATTAATACCGATTGATATAGGGGTTCCACTTAGTCACTCTTTTTTGTCTTTTCTATATTATGTCTTCCTAGGACTTAGTCCATAAGTATTGATGTTAAGTTAGAAGGATTTCATGTTGGTATTATATTTTTGGTTGTGTCATGTGAATTTTAGCCTTTTCATTTAAAATGGAATTTTAGAAGACTTTTAAGAAGTATAAAGGTGTATTTTATGTTTAGGGAATAGCATATGCCTAAGGTATAGGGGTTAGGAAGTTGTTTTTATCATTTGTGTCCTTTTTATAAGTGTTTAAGGCCCTTTTTATGTCCCCTTTGTAAAAGTGGCGAAAATGTTGAAATGGTTTTGGTGGTTGAGTTAGTTGGGAGGAAGTAACTTCTTCCTTCCCTTTATAACTCCCTCCTTATGGAGAGGAGAGGGTTACCATACAATTTTCTCTCTTTGCATTTTGAGTTTTCTTTCTTTGAGGAGATGATTTTTGAAGAGGAGGAGGAGGAGATCTTGGAAGAGGAAAGAAAAGCCATCTGTTTTTGGGATCATTGCTCTTGGAGGTATTCCTCTCTCTTTTTATTATATAAATATTCATATGGAAATTGCTATGAAGGATTTTGTTGAAGGTTTTCATGTGTAATTTTCTTGTTATTTTTGTCATAATCATTGTTTTCATTATTGTTGTGTAATGTTTTAGGGGAGTTGACCCCCTCAAAATAGAGGAGCTTTTGTTCATCCAAGTATAGGGGTATTGAGTGGGTGTGGCTCCCTCACTCAGTGGATTCCTTGTTGGGATATGAGTATTCCCCTTAGGTGATGGCCATCACTGGGGTATGAGTTCCCTTTTTATTCATGGAATGTGAGAATCCAATTATGCTTTGCATAATTTTGAGTGGAGGGATAAGGGGATATTGGTATGGTGTGGTATGGTGGTTGGTGTTTTGGCATTGTGGTGCTTGTGTGGAGTTAATGTGATGTTGTTATGTGGAAATGTGATCATGATATTCCATTTATACAACCCTTTTGGATGAACACCTACTCTCCATTTTTGTGGTTTTCCTTGGGAAAACCAAAGTGGTAGACATTGTGTTTGTATTCCTTTGATGTATGTGCACTATGTAATATATGTGGCTTTTGTGTTGTATTGTAAGATGTGTTGCGGCTAAGTGGTTAATCTTTCTTGGGGGTGGGTTGTTTATTAACCATATGGATGGGAGGAGAGCCCATTGGTAACATGTTGTTTTTCCATACTTGTTCATTTTTTAGGTTCTTGAAGAAGGTTGGAGGTGGTTGAATTTAATAAAGTCCTTTCAGAAGAAAGGGAATTGTGCTTGGATTCAAGGAATGATATTATTATTTTTATCTTGTACCTTGCACATCAAAGCTCTATGAATGATTGGAAGGAATTGTAATATATTTATTTAAAAAGAGAGTTATTTCAAATAGAGTTATTAGTGGAATTTTAAATGACTTGTTAAGTTATGTTTTATAAAAAAGGAAAGATTCTACAAGTGAAGAATTATTGTATTTTACCCCATTGTGTAATTTTTTTATATGCTCTTGTATTTAGTTGGAAACACTTTAAGATTGCCTATTTGTAAGTATTATTGTAACCTATGTTCATGTGAAAATAAAATAAGAGTCTTTTAAATTATGCAAGCACATGTATTGGGTGTCAAAATGTTTGCAATGTATTTTTAAATAATATGAGAATAAATATTAATTTCCTTGTCTCATGTCATAAAAGAAACTTGCAAATTTATTGGATATATAACATTCATACGATCTTGGAAATATAATTTATAAACAAATTAAAAACATATACTATATGCCTGATTAATGAAACATTTATGCATTAATGATATGTGCCTTGCTTAGTATTTTGAGGTCATTTAGTGCAAAGAAAAATATAAAGTAAAGGAAGAACTATCTAACTAGTTAAACTCTAAATGGAGAAAGAATCATTACTTTCATTTGATTATTACATAGAAAATAAGACTTGCATCTTATTAGGTTTCATAGTAACTTTTGGAAGCAATTGTTAAGCATTCATTTTAAGATGGAATCTAGTAATAAAATTATGTGAAGATTGAATCATGACGATGAGTTTTATCCTCATTCTTGCATTAATAATACAAACTTATGATTTTAAAACTTATTAGATGATATACCTGATGATGATATGAAATTATGTGTACAATGAAGATGCATTTGTTATGTTGTTTTAAGTATTTATTAAAAAGAATGGGAAGGTTTATTTCTCTATATGCCAATAATCAAAATGAGAGAAACTTAAGTCCATGTTATTGAATAGAAGGGTTTAAGATCATTTTTACCATTGTCTTGTATGGTAGAATTGATAAATTGTTAGTTTTATTTAAAATAATAAATTACCCATGCCTAATAGTGGGAAATAGGAAAAGAAAAAATAATACTGTTAATAAAAAACACCAAATCATTATCTAGCTATATTTTCCTTGATAATAAAATCCTATCCCTTTACAATCATTCCTTAAATCTTGTCATTATAGTATAACTTTAACTCATTTGATGTTGAACTTCTCCCTATAGGGAGTTCTGATGTCTATGAGTGGGAACATAAGGTGTTTGAAATTTGTTGTTGAGGAAGGCAATGGAGATGGAGATGATGATGACGATGGAGATTTTTGTTGGTTTTCTTGTGTCCTCCTTCTGGATTTGGAATTCTTGGGTGTGTGGGGGCATTCTAGGCCTCTTCCTTGCCTTATGTTTGGAGATTGTTCTATGTTCTCCCCTCTCTCTGTGTAGGTTGTGCAAGGTGAGTGGCATAGCTCTAGTTTGCACAACTTCTACTTGGTGCTTGTTGATGCTTTAGGTGAGTGCTTATGGGCCAGTGTTGGTGTTGAGCTAAGCTGGGGCCTCCCATTTATGCTTGTTACTAGCATGTTTCTTGCTGATTGGCATTGTTTTGTGGTTGGTTTGCCATTTTTGGGTCAATATGGGTCTTCTGTTGAGGCTTTGTTGTGTGCCTCTTAGTCAGGCCATGGGGTTCTGACAATATTGTCTTGTGGTGAGATATTGATACAATTTGGGTGGGTTGTGCATGGTGTTTGGTGTTTCTTTGGGCTATGCAACTTTTTCTTAGTTCTTGGCACTGTTTCAAGTGTGCGCTATTGGGAAAGTGTTGGTGATGAGCTAAGTTGGGGAATTTTTCTTACTATTGGCTCATATCTTGATGATGGGTGCAACTCTGTGATAGGCTTGTCATTTGTGGGTCGACAAGGGTTTTATGGTGAGGTTGTTTTGGGTTCCTCTTGGTTGGGCCTTGGGTTATTGGTGATCTTATCTTGCGATGAGATTTCAATTGGTTTTGTTTTCTTGCATTGGCTTGTGTGGCTCCCTTTGTTTTTGTGGAAAGCTCTTGTTCTAGGTTTAGCTTTGTTATCCTATGGAAGAGCTCTATTCTTTGTTGTTCATGATGGTTGGGAGTTGGATGGACATTTTGGGTCTCTTTGGTTGTTGTCCTCTTTCTCTTGTGTTTCCTTTATTATTGTTGAAGATCATAGAGGAAAATTTTCAAATTATGATATGGACTATTTGGGCGGGAAGGGGAGTCATGTATGTGGTTTAGAATTTGTGGATATTGTTGATGGTGATGTGTTTTCTGATGTGACATTGTGCTTTTTGTGGCTCACTATTGATGATGATGTTGTTTGCTGTTTGTTGGGGTTATGGTTGCCTTGTTCTAATATTGAGGAAATGAGCTTCTCTTTCTCTTAGTAGTTCATTTGCCTTGTGATGGTGTCTGCTCTTGTGGTTTGGTCGAAGTTTTCTTGGCTTGTAGTTTTTGTGTGGGGTTTGACTATTTTCTTGAGGCTTATGCTACCCTTTATCCTCCCTTGGATAACTTTTGAGGGATGTGTGGTGGAAAGTTTTGTACTTTCTCTGTTGTGGTGGTTTTGTATTCTGCCTCCATTATATGAGAAGTTATTGTTTGGGTATGCTTTCTCCTTGGTGGTCATTTATGCTCCTGTTATGGCCTTATCTTGGTTGGATATTTTCCTTCGATTCTTTCTGATGGCTCATGAAAGTTATTTTTCTTGACTTAGGGATGTTGTGCTCCCTTTTTCTTCCTTCTTGTACCAGTTGTTTGAGCTACCATGGGGTTAGGTGATAAATTTTTCTATGGGTGTGTTGGCTTCCTATTGGTTTCTATAGTGGAGGTCTCATATGGAGGGGGAGACTACTCCTTTAGAGGTGGAGTTGGTTGTTGTGGTCATAGTAGGGAGCTCCCTTTCCTTCTATTGGATCCTTTTGAGGTGGTGGCCATGTGTGAAGGAGATTGGTGGCACTTGTGGGCTATGTTCTCACTTCATCCTCTCTTTTAGAGGGGATCTTTCTCCTATTGAGGTGGATCCCAAGTTGGTGTTCTAGACAGGGCGATGTTGTTGGTGGCTATTGGCTCTTTAGAGTCTTGTTGGGCTCTTTCATTCCAATTTGGTGAATGGGAGTTTTGTAGTGCTAGATTTTGTAATTTACAAGGGTTGGTGTATTAAAAGTGTTGTTGTGTGGGAAGTTACACTTTCCAATTTTACTATCTCCTATAGAGGGTGACTGGCAAGTTGGTTGTTAGGGGCTTAGATTTGGATGATTTGAGTTACATTCATATCATTGGATGGTTCTTCAAAGGGGTTTTGTTGGGCCTTGTTGTTTTATGGTGGTTGGTGTCTCAAGATCCACTAAACATTGCTTGTGTGGGTTTGAAGTATGGTTTATTTCTTCCACCCTTAGGGTGGATGCTGTTATAGGATGTTGCTTTGGTAGTTGGGAGGGTGGCATGTTGGTCTATTTTGCTGTCTGAGAAGCTTGGTTTGAAGGTAACTTGGGTTTCAGGTACTTTTTGGCTTGTTTTGTTGGTTGAGAGGCCTATTTTGATGGATGATTAGGTTTTGGACCTGTTTTCTTCTTATCCTTCTGCTATGGTTATATGGCTACTCTAAATCTTCTAATGCTTAGTGTTATTATCCCAAACTACTATTTCATGATAGAAATGTTATGGTTTCATACCTATTGGACTTTGGTTAACCTCATAAATGGTCTACGCACTATTTTGGGGATAAATTTGAGGATTTTGTTTTTTATTATGCTGATGATGGTTTTATGGTTGTAATTTTGGTTACTTGGCCTACGTGCCATTTTGATGTTATTTTCTAGTGGGGTTAGTATTTTTCTTCCCAACTTGTTTCTCTGTTTTCTATTTTGGTTTTGTAAACATGGGATCAGGGCCCTTTCCTTGTTTATCTAATAAAAAACAAACACCAAATGCATACTTTGTAACATTGAGTTATGTGGTCAATCTAAAAAATTTATATGCTTTTATAAATATTCCTGTGCAAGGAAAGTAACACATCAGAGTAATGATATGAGAGTAATTTCAACCCTCCCCTCATCAATACCTTGCTCAGCTTCTATTCTTACTCTACGAAAACCTTTGATTATTCTATTTATGCCACAACCTCCTTGATGAATGTATTTATTGCAAAAAATGTTGGGGAATACTATGGACGACTGTGCAGAAGGAACCCCTTTTCCATTGCCCTAGGTATTCGATTAAAAATTCTTGAGTCATTGAACTTCTTGATCATGGTTTTATCCCTATAAAACCAATTGAAAAAGACTCAGGTAGTTACTCTCGGAGGCATTTGCACTTGATGTTGCAGAGAAACATCTACATTTAATAATTCAATAATGGTCAGTTATTTGGCTATAATGTTGAGTCAATTTGTGTGGGTGTAGGGAGGCTTGTTACTAAGCTAGGTTAGTCAACTTGGTTTCCTTAAGGGGTATGTTACAAATGTTGATTTGCAAGGTGGAGTTTATAGTTTATTCATTGCATTCTAGAGTATGTTCTTTAGGGTGTTAGAGGAATTTTCAAGTAATTTGTACCTCCCTTAGGATTTGTGTCCAAAAAATTCTTCTAAGTAACTTTTGAATGAGGAGCCTAAGTGATAGTAACTTCAACATTAACTTTACTCAATTATTAAAAGATATTAAGTAACAAATCTAGGCTAATCAATTCGTTTTTTCGATATGCACTTAGGTTCTAACATTTAGGGTAATTTTATGAATTAAGTTTTAGGATGTTGTAGTCAAGTCCTTATCAATCCATTCATGTATTATCTTTAAGAATCTTTTACAATTACTAGGTGATAGTGGATGAGTAGAGAATTTTTTTTCTAGAGACCCTTAATGTAAATCATTAATCTAGTAGAATCATATGCTAAGAATTGAGGAAAATCATCTTATTGGGATTAATTAATAAATTCCATATGAAATTTAATTGTTAGGAATCATATAACTAGACAAAGAAGAATAGTTGGTTCCACTTAGATTTTAAAAAGGCTAGAATTGAATGACAATCCTTTCAATTAGTTTTGAATTCGATAGGGCATTGAATGCAAGAGGCATCACTTTAATTAGAATTATCCAAATTGAGTAGATAAGAGAATTAGTTGGAGATTTATCTCTTCCCCACACTTAGTTAAAAGATTAAAAGATTTTTCCAGATTTGACCCTGGCATCCTAGATTAAAATTAAAAGACAAGTCAAAAAAGAATTGTTAAATTTAAATTTTACTTAAATCTTAGTTTGGATGCAACTATAGTATGAGTTAGAATTATGTAATGAATATGTTGTGATACATCGTTATTATAATAATGTTGGGGTTAATTAGTAGTTTACATTCATAATTGAACATATTACTTGTCATTGTTCATTTAATTCTCTTTCAAAAATTGAAATTTTCCTTAGTACGTTCTTTCTCATTTGTCTAGGATAGTTTAATAGCTGCTAGAGTGAAATCATGTTGGGAAGTTAAAAAATTGAAATGATATTGCAAACATTATGTCATCAATTTTACTTTAACTTTAGAAATACAATTTCCTTAGTAGTAGTTGTTAGAAACAATAATTTCTAGTTGTGTTTATTTTATGTTGGTAAATTTGAGGGCATGACACTTGGTATGAAACCCTAAGTTTCAACACAAGGACCCTTGGACAACATGCTATAATTTTAGACTAAACCATTCTCCTCACATTTTTGTAGATGGCTCATCCTAAAAGACCAACCAAAAGGCTCCACCCCCAAGCCAACACTTCTTGTAGAGCACGTTTTGATTCCTGTCAATCCGGAAGAAGTCAACTTCACCCTCAACCTAGGTTAGGCCCTCAAATTCTTCAGGCTTTGCAAAATTTGGTGGGGGGTGATTAAGGAAATATTTCCCCCACTTAACAAGAGCATTAGTTATCTTGAGAGGATGGGGACCAAGGGTTAGCCCATTGCCAATGGATTAGAAGCCCTGACCAAATTCCAAAAGTTCAAGTTGAGGAAATGGAAGACTCGATACATGTATCCCCTCCTCAACATGAACCACCCTATCAAGAGGTGGGATATAGGACAAGGTGACATGGGGATACATGAGAAAAAATTAGAGATCTATTGTGTCTCAAACTGTCCACCTTCTTAGGATCCACCACTAGAAGCTAGGTAGATGCTTGGATACTTAACTTAGAAAGATGTGTTGGGTTGAGCACATATGGTAGAAATGTTAAGGCATGATTTTCAATTCTTCAACTAAGGGGAAATGCTTCTACTTGGTGGACGCAAGAGGAGAAAAAACACCACTTAATCTTGGAAAATCTAACCTGGGAAGTCTTTTTGGAGAATTTCAAGGAACATTATATTTCAGAGCACTACAGGAAGAAGAGAATAGATGAGTTCCATGACCTACAACAAAAAGGCCTTACAATTAGTCAATATGAAAGAAAAATTCTCGAGTTGATTCAATATGTGGACTACATTTAGGATGAGAAGCTAATGGTCAATTGTTTTGTTAGAGGACTAAACCCCAACATATGAGGACCTATAAGGATTGAAGATCCTGAAAACTTGAAATTTGCAATGGAGAAAGCCCTAATAGAAAGTACATGAGAAAACTCAAGAGGCCCAAGAGTGATTTAGAAGCTAAACTTAAAATCAACTAGAACAAGGCTTTGGTAGATCTCCCTTACCCCAAAGAGGACACCTAGACCAAATGCAGTAAATTAGTGACCCCAAAAACAATAACATGGATCAAGAAATAGATCAAATTAAGGTCATCAAAGGGGGAAAAATAAGCTATGGCATACTTAAGGGCCTAGAAGGGATTAACATCCACATAATCTAGGTGTAGGACTTTTCCACTACTCACTATACCTAGAATTATTTTAGAGGAGGACAAAGTAGCTCCAATAGAGCCCCCACATTGCAAATTAACACTAGGGTCCCATGTTATGTTTGTGGTGGGCTAGGTCATTTGGCTAGGAACTAACCACAAAGTTTTGGATTTAGCCAAAAAATAGGTACATCAGAGCCTATAGTTGGTGATGTGGGTAAATCCCATTGGTGTTTTCTACAATGGATAATCACCAAGTAGATCATCAGGCCATAGTAATTGGCATAATAGGTATAATAGATGGTTTTTTTGCAAATATTTTGATAGATTCAGGAGCCATAGATTTTTTAATTTCTCCTTCCTTGGTAGGATGAACCAAGCTAGTGGCAACTAGGAAACATGACAAATGGGAAGTAGAGTTAGCCTCAGGGAACAAGGTGGTTTTTGATTCCATGGTTGAAGGGTATCTTTTGGGAGTTGGTTCTTTCAAAACATCCATTGATATTCGAGTGACTCCATTGGGATCTTACGATGTGGTTTTGGGAATGGATTGGCTCAACTCTCATCAAGCAAATATTGATTGCAAAAACAAAAGAGTCAAGTTTTTGGATGATTTGGGTAGGCTAGTTGAGATAGTGGGAGTTCAAAGGCCAATTTTTCTTAGAATTATTTCAGCTACGCAACTCAAACATTGCATGAGGAAAGGCTATTAGTTTTTTTCTATCACTATTAGTGACATTTCAAAAGAATCCGAAGGCATGAAAGAGGTATACTTAGATGAAAATCCCATCCTTAAGGAAATTTTTTGACATTTTTCAAACAAAACTACCAGGAATGCCCCTTAAATGTGAAGTTGAATTTCACATTGAATTAGTTCCTGGAGTCCAGCCTATGTCAAGGACTCCGTACATGATGACTACACATGAAATTAATGAGCTTAAGTTACAACTGGAAGAGTTGCTAGAAAAGGTCTGCATACTTTCAAGTGTATCTTTATTGGGTGCTCTAGTAATTTTTGTGAAGGATGGTTCCCTCAGATTGTGCATTGACTATAGGTAATTTAATAAGTTAACAATAATTTTTTTTTATCCTCTACCAAGGATTGATGACTTATTTGATCAAATTAAGGGAGCCAGGGTCTTTTCCAAGATTGATCTCAAATCAAGGTATCACCAGCCGAGATTGTTGAGGTGGGCATCCATAAAACTACTTTTAGGATGTGATACAGGAACTATGAGTTCATGGTTGTACCTTTTGGATTAACCAATGGCCCAACAGTATTCATGAGCTTGATGAATGGTGCTTTTAGAACCTTCTTGGATTTCTTTGTGTTGATTTTTTTGGATCCCATATTGATATTTTCAAGGAATAAGGAAGATCATTAAGATAACCTTTGTCAAGTCTTGCAATGTTTGAGGAAACATCAGTTATATGCTAACTTAGCAAAATGTTCCTTCTTTAAAAAGGATGATTCAGTATTTGGGGCACATCATTTTTTGGGAAGGTATATCTATTGATCCATCCAAGGTTAAAGTAATAATAGAATGGCTAGGCCCCACCAAAGTGTCAGAAGTGTGAAGTTTCATGGGACTCACAGGCTATTACCAACACTTTATGGAAGGGTTCTCCAAGATTTATCACCCCATCACTTCTCTTCAATGAAAAGGGAAAAGGTTCATATGGATAGAATAGTGTGATCAAGCTTTATAGACTCTCAAGGAACATCTTATGAGTGCACCTATTTTAGCCATCCCAGATTTGACCCTAGAGTTTTCACAGATGCTTCATTAGATGGAATAGTGATTATGCTTATGTAAGAAGGTTGAGTGATAGCGTATGAGTCTCAAAAACTTAAAAGCCACAAGATTAATTACCCAACTCATGTCTTGGAACTTGAAACATTAGTTCATGCATTGACCTAATGGTGAAATTTCCTTTTGGGTCATATTTTTGAGTTGCATATTGATCACTGTATCCTCCAATACATATTTACACAAACCAATTGGAATGTGTGCTAGAGAAGGTGGATGGAATTTTTGTGCGAGTATGATTTTGATGTCCACTATATTCAAGGTAAGGAAAATTTTGTTACTGATGCTCTAAGAAGGCATAGGCACAAATTGATGTCCATATCCTTGTGCTCAAATTTGAGGGCCTAGATTTTGAAGTTCCTACCCCAAGATGGATGATATTGTAAATTTAAGAAATAGTTGGGTTTCCAAAAACCCTTGAAAGGTAAGTACGTAGGGTTTTCTCTAGATTAGGATGGGTTATCATGCCATTGGGGGTGAATCTGTGTACCTTAAGTGGGTAACCTTTGATCATTGATCTTGGATGAGGCTCATAGGATGTCATATATATCTCATCTAGGTGTTAAGAAAATGCATGTCAATCTTAGATAGCTCTACCATTGGTCTAGGTTGCGTCAAGATATAATAGATTTGAAGTAAAGTGCTTAGAGTGTTAGAGGGTTAAGGAAAAAAATCAAAATTAAATAGGTTTGTTGCATCCACATGAGATATTTGAGTGGAAATGGGATGTGGTTTCTATGGATTTCATTGTGGGATTTCCTCTTTTGTTCAATCGATGTGATGCTATCATGGTAACAGTTGAAAAATTGACCAAGGTGGTGCACTTCTCACCATTCAGGACTACTTATGCAGCACCAACAATGGCAGAGGTATTCTTGAATGACATAGTTAGACTTCATGGTGTTCATTGAATTTTTTTTTTTGATAGAGACTCAGTTTACATCGACCTTTTAGAGGTCTTTGTAGCAGGCCTTGGGTACACAACTTAACTTTAGAACTGCCTACCATCCAGAGATAGATGGTCAAATGGAAATGGTCAACCAGATATTGGAAGATATTTTGTGGATGTATGTAATGGATCATCAATCCAAATGGGAAGAATATTTGCACTTGGTAGAATTTGCATACAACAATAGTTTCCACATTTCATTGGGCACGCTCCCATACCAAGCTCTATATGGTAGACCTTTTCGAAATCCTATAAGTTAGGATCACATTGAGGAGAGGGTTGTGATTGGTCCTAAGGTTATCCAAGAAATGGAACAACAAGTGGAATTGATCAGACAATGATTCCAGGAAGCACAAGATATTGAAAAGAAGTATGCAGATGTGAAGAGAGTTGATCAATGTTTCTCAGTTGGTGATAGGGTGTTCTTGAGGGTATGACCACATAAGATCCCAATCCATTATTAAAAATGGTATAAGTTAGCAGATCATTTTGTAGAACCGTTTGAGGTGTTGGAGCATGTGGGTCTCATTGCTTACCTCTAGCATTGCCACCTAGCTTGTCTCACATGCACAATGTTTTTCATATTTCTGTTTTGCATAGATATATTCATGATACTTCTCACATACTGTGCTAGGATGGTTTATAGGTGGAGGAGGATAGATAGTTGGCCATCAAGCCAATAAATTTTTTGGGATGTCGGACCTTAGTTCTTTAAGGGCAATAATTGGACCATGTTAGGGTCTAGTGGGATAGATATGATGAGGTTTTTGCCACCTGGGAGGATTTTGCACTTAAGAAGAAAATATATCCTTATATATTTGAGGACTTCCATGAGGAAGCCTAATCTTAGGGGGGGATGATGTAAGACCCCCCTACTTGTGCCTAATTATTTTCTTAAATTGGATGATGTACCTAGCACATTTTATTTTGATACATTCTTGATACTCATGCTATTTATGATGATAATGATGATCTATTATATTTCAGATGTGATGTTAATGAATGCCATGTTTTAGTATGTTGTGATAATTTGGATGTGATTTTTGACTAATCCACTTTATCATGATGGGATATATATGATGTTTTGTGTAGGTTATTTGATCATGTCAATATTATGTAATATTTTGATTATGTACATGTACATACATATTCCTATCATACTGACACATTTTTTGGAGTGTGTAGGAGTATTAATATTGATGGGTATAGGGGTTCCACTTTGCCACCGTTTTTTGTCCCATCTATATTATGTTCATCCTAGTTCTTGGTACATGATTCTTGATGTTAAGTGTAGACATCTAAATTTAGCCAGTTATATCTAGTCAAATTTATCTCTTTTCATCTAAATATCCTTTTATCCACAATTAGTTAAATAATGTTATTATTATTTTATTAATACCCCTAAATTCCTCTAAATCCCTAAAGTATTTAGTTAAATAATTAAGTACCTTATGTTTTATTCCTTTCTTCCAAGGAATTAAATAAATAATCCATTTATTTAATTCCTTTTATCTCCCATCCCCCATAATTTACACTTAATCCTAATCCCATCATTAGGGGTGTGCACATTCCTAATCCATGATTAGGATGTGTCACATCCTCCAACTTTTTCAAGCTGGCTCCTAATCCTCATTAGCCACCTAAACTTCCCCTAATCCTTCATCAACTAGTCTAATCAACCCTTTAGTCAACTCTTCCCATCTCCCAAGGAATTTTTAATTCCTTTTTGTTTTCTCAAGGTACTTTTTGAGGAATTTTTAATTCGCTTCTCATCTTCCAAGGAATATTAAATTCCTTTTCTCTTTCCAAAGGACTATTAAATTCCCTTTATCCTTTCCATGCATATTAAGATGGAATTTTTAATTCCTTTGGTCAACTCTTTGATCCCGACCATTGATCTTCCCCCAAGAATGAATATTGGCCATTCATTCATATCTCCCTTGCTAAATGACTTAAGGACTTAGCCATTTGGAAACCCTAACACATTCATTGAAAATAATTCAAATTCTATCACATTGAACTTCATTCAACTCCAACCATTCTAACCACTCTCAACCGTAGCCAAATCCATCATCCTTGCACCCAAATAAAGCTACAACAAGTTGTTATGCTATTGAAATTGATCTAAGAGTACACAAATCAAACAATCAAAAAATGCTAACCAATCAATCAACTTGGACAAGATATATCACTCTCTTTATCTTTCATTTTGTTCAGGTTCAACTAGGCCAATCTTGAGGTGTTGTTGTGTTTCCTTTGTCTTGCATTTTTATTTTACATTCTAGACTAGGGGATTTTCATTGCACACATTTGTAGCACACTCGGTGGGACCCACGCCATGGGTCTAGCCTTTTATGTTTGTTGTTGTTTGAGTTTTGCAGGTCTAGGTTTACATGTAGGGGAAAATCTGCTCTAAAGGGGTGAATTTTCACCTTACGGGAGCAAATCTGCATCCGAAAACAGGCAAACTTGACAAGATAGGTGAATTTTCTCTCAACTCAAACAAAGAAAATTTGCCTTTTCTATGAAAAGAGGTGAAATTGAAAGTTTAGGAAAATTTGATCTTAAGGATAGGCAAATTTTCCTTGAGGGGCAAATTTGCATAGAGAAAGGGAAAATTTGCACAAAGAAAGGGTGAATTTGCACAAAGAAAGGGTGAATTTGCATAGTGGAAGGGCGAATTTGCATAGTGAAAGGGCGAATTTTCTTGTGACAGAGGCGAATTTTCTTATCAGGAGGGGTGAATTTTCCTCACACAAAGGTGAATTTAGAGGTGAATTTACCCCTTATAGATTGCACTGCAGACAAGCGATTTTTCCTTGCAAAAGGGTGATTCTACATCCCAACCTAGTCTAGGTCCATTCATTAGGTGAATCCGCCTAGCCTTGTCAAATTTGCCTATTCTCCAAGTTTAGGAGAATTTGATATGAGTTTAGGAAAAATTTCTTCGAGTTTGGGTGAATTTTCTAGAGTTTGGGTGAATTTGCTAGAGTTTAGGTGAATTTGCAAGAGTTTAAGTGAATTTGTAAGAGTTTGGGCAAATTTTCTTCTCTAGACAGGTGAATTTTCTCATCAAATTCACTTGTTTCCTTGAACCAGTCCAGATATAGGTGAATTTTTCCCTAGAACAAGTGAATCTACTCCACAGGATAGACAAATTTTCTCATCAAATTTGCCTATTTCTTGTTTCATCTAAGATTTCGACGAATTTGCTCCCCCAGGATATGCGCTTTTGTTACATACAAAGGAGAATCCACTTCTAATACAAAATCCAGAGAGTCAATCCTTCATGCCACAATTAGCCTACATCTTCCTTAGTCCAAAATCATAATCCAATGATTTCTCCTCTTCCTATTCATCCCCAAACCATCCAATTTAAAAAAAAAACTAGGAATTTATTTACCCCAACTTGTTGGGGTCATAACTTTCTGGTCAGTGCTCAGAATTCAAAACTGTTTACACCATTGGAAAAGTCTCCAAGAGTACTAATTAATTCCCTAAAAAAGCATCCCATCAATAGCTCATTTTTTGGGACTGATACAAGTTTCAACCACAAATTCCGCTCCGAAGACCTCCGAAAATGCAATTTACTACAACATAGAAAAAATTGATTTTTTTTGAAAATTTTGATTTTTAGTTTTTTTTATCCTATCACTCTTGGATTATTCTAGACCATAATCTGAGCTTCCATTCAATCCTCATATGAGGTTCCATCCAATCCCAATCTGAGCTTTAGTCCATCTATATCCAAGATCTTCTGATATCAAAACAAATCTTAAGATCTCTTCTTCCATCTTCTTCCAATTCATTCTATTTATCTTTTCATCATCTATTCTTTCCTTCTAATCATGTATTCACATATTTTCAATCCATATCCATCCCATCTAACATCATGAATCCTTATCCTTCATCAATGCCTCCAATAATAGTAGTCAAGCGGAATCCCAACTACGTTGATGATGATAATGAAAGTCTTGTTGATCAGGATGAGTATGATCATGGTCCCCTTAATGCTATCATTACTAGCAAGCTTTCCCCAACTATCATCCAAAATCCAATCACTCCTCTGAGCTATCCTATCACACCTTCATTCACACCTAATAACAATCCTTATGCCGCCTTTGACAGGGGATATCTAGTATCCTCACCATCCACACATCCATCATCTCCTTCATCTACATCCCCTTCTAATCCACCATCCCAATATCCCTACATTAACTCTACAATCACATCTTCCCACTTTAATCCACCATTCGCATATTGCTACCCTAATCCTCCATCCATGTGCTCCTATACTAATCCACCACCCACATCCTCCTATCCTAATCCATCCTCCCAATTTTCCTATGTTAATCCACCATCCCAAAATTTTCATCCTAATCCAACATCCACATATTCCTACCTTAACCAATCATCCCAATCTTCCCATCCTAATCCAAAATCCACATATTCCCATCTTGATTCACCATCCACATCCTCCCATATCACTCCCCCTTCATTGCATTATATTTTAATCCTCCTTTCAATTCATCATACCTTAATCTTCCATCTAATCCTAGTCCACCAATCTCCAATCCTAATCCTTCACCTACTCCCAGTCCTCCATCCAATTCCATCCACTCATAATCCTAATCCACCAATCCCCAAACCTACAATTTCTCAAGATCCCATCCCAAATGTTGTCCAAGGACTCATAATAGAGGAGACATCCCAAAATCCACATCTAGATGTTACAAAACCATGCCATCCCACTCTATCATGCATAGTTATTTGTGATGAGCCCCATCTCCATCCCACACCTATCACCCTCTTACTGCTTCTAGCACCACCAAAACTATTGAAACCATCAAACCCATCAAAACATTTAAATCCCCATCTCCTACTCCTAGCAACACCCAAACCGTTGAAACCACCAAATCCATTGAATCCATTGAATCCTCACCTTCTAATCCTAGAGCCACTGAAACCAGTGAAGACAACCAAATCCAATCCACTCCCCCTAGTCCTGGTATCACCGAAATCCAATCCCATGACCTTCATGAATCCTCCATCCTTCCATATCCCCCACTTGAGGAGTCCCTCCAACACTCCTCCATCATCATGCCTCCCACACAAGATAAGTCATTCCAAGATCTTGATCGAAAGCATACCAACATATCCCCTTCTCTACATCAAGATCCTACCATCCTATCTACTCCATCTCAAGATCATATTCCCCCATCCATTCCATCTCATGATCTTTCCACCCCATCTCAAGATCACACTAGCTCATCTGCTCCATCCCATGATCCCCTTGTCACTCAATATCCAATCACTCCATCTCATGAGCCCCTACCACTCACTACCACAAATCCAGATCTTGTCATACCACCTAATCACTCTCCTGATCCCTTATCACTCAATCCTCCTGATTAGGATACCGCTATCCCCTCATCTCCATCTCATGATCCTCCATCGCCACCTAACCCTATCATCCCAACCCCACTTTTATCACCTTGGTACCATTACACTCATCCATGGTGGTTTTCTTGTGGGAGAAAAACAAAGCATATACACCACCCAACCTCCTCCACCTAATAATGGAATCACATTATGCTTCCAAAATAATAAGAATCCTACCATAGATCACATGCTCAAGATCATGAACTATCAAGGAAAAGGTTTAGAACTTCATGAGAAAGGTATTTCAGAGCCCATCTAGGCCAAAGAAAATCTATGTACAAGTGGTCTTGGATATATCTCTCAAGAATCACACTCCAAAAATGTTGGTACAACCTCCATACATCCTAAGCAAGCCTCTACCAAAGGAACAAGAGGCACTTTCCATCACTCCACGAAACCATTTGTCGCCATCCCCCCTCCTCCATCATACTACCTCAAAACAACCTTCCATTTTCCTCCTTCCTCCTCCAAATCCATTTTGGGTCCTTATGTCCCTCCATCTACCACATCTATTTTGGGCTCTTATGTCCCTCCATCAACCCTCACACATCCTCCATATACTACGTCCATTTTGGGCCCTTATATCAAAAAAATCATCTCCTCCATCTCATCCATCCATCACCTATCCCTAGTGCATATAATAAAAATGGTAACCTCATAATCCCTAATTAGGATCAACAAGGCACCCCTCCATGCATGCTATCTCATATCCTCCATCCACACACTCTCTCCAAAATCCTATCTCTATCACCCCATCCATGTCTCCTCCACATCATCCATCTCCTGATACCTATCCCATCACTATTAAAAGCACTTTGGATGCCAAAGTAAAAATGCATAAATCCAAACATCCACATGAATCTAAATCTCCTCATGTCCCCTTCAAAAGATGTGTTGAAGAAAATAAAAATCAAATTTAAAATCCAAATCAAACCCATAGGCCACAAAGGCCCACTAAAGAAAAAATAAAAACCATGTGGATCCCAAAGAAAAAAGATGCAATTCCTTCAAATAAAAAATCAATAATGACATCCAAAGTTTCTAATCCAACAAAAAATCATTCACATCCTCCATCTCCTAGATCTATTTTGGGTCCCTATGTCCCAAAATTCACTGTCCCAACTCCTCCACTACCCCCACACTCTTCGTCCATTCATCCTCCTATCATTTCACATCCACCACCATATGTGACAATGTTGGTCCTGAATACATTCCCCAATGACACATCCACTCCATCATTCCATCCATACTCTCTCCAACATCCCATCCATTATCCCATATGTCTACCCCATGAAATCCCTTTAATCCATCCTCTTGCATAATCCATCCATTCTAATAAGGTTGTACCAACGTCCAATAGTTGCTTCAAACATGGGCTCTTCATACCTCATATGGAACTGGATGCTTGAGTCCTTCATCCATCCCCTTATCACATGTCTTTTAAATCCATTTATCCATCTTCGGCCACATACTATCCAAAAAATTAAAAAAAAAATAGTAAAGAGAAATAATTCTTCCAATGGTGAAAACTTGGAAAACAAGTGCCTTGGATAAGTACCATGATGAAAACCTAGAAAATAGGCATCATGTGTAAATCCCCCATCTAGTTTGCTTCCAAACATGGGGGCAACCTACACCTATGCATTTCTTTCATCCATCTCCCTCATCCACCTATCTTCCACATCCTTCCCATCATATCCCATTTATCTCCAATCCCTCCACCCTCTTTACGATCTTGATAAAGACAAGGGAACATATATATACATGTTTTGGACACCTCTTGGCCTACATTCCCCTCATCCATACACTGCCATATCCCTTATCCTACCCATTCACTTTACTTATCCATGCATCTTATCTACACCAATCTAACTTCATCATCCACCCACCATGCCAACATCCATCTCCCTTCCTTATCCATATCTCCTATCCATGTCCATCTCACTTCTTTATTCACTCATCCCATTAATTTTCATCCCTATTTCCTCATTACACATGAAATATCTAGAATGGTGCATTTACTTCCTTGTGATATAGTCCTTGGAGACATCATTCATCGATCCTATCATCCTTTCCATACCACTATTACTATCTCCCTATCCATCCATCCAAACAATCCCTTCCGTCTCCCCCATCCATCTATCCACTAATCCTTTCCATCTTCCACAACCTCGTAGTCCCATCTATCCATTTCCCAAAAATCATCTTTGTCTCCCCATCCTTATCTCCATATCCATCCAAACGATCCCTTCCATCCACCCCATCATTGTCTCCCTATCCATTCATCTCTATCCTCATCTTGTCTCATGATCCCTTGTCATTAATATCTAGCTATAGGCTACCCCATACCCTCCAGGCCATCTCTCTCACTATCATCACTCCTATCTATTTCCTACATCTTCCCAATATCTTATCACTTTTCATCACTCATCTATCCATCACCGCATCCTCCCAATTCATATTTTGATGATTTGGATAATTATCCCATCTTTGAGCTTTAGGCAATCCCCATCTTATCAATATCGACCATCCCATCTGCATGACCTACACTGGCTCATCATATCGGCTCCATCATTGTATGTCCTTATCATGGTCATCTATCACCCTTTATCCATTGTCTATCATTAGCCTTTTTTTGAATTGTGTTGCCCCTGTGCTGTCACATAGGCAAGTTCAATCATTTGATCTGCCCCTAGGGAATGTTTTTGTCTAGTCTTTGTCTTCCATTAGTGGTCTCCATTGTCCTCTTTCCTCTTTTATCCATGGTCATTTTTTAGTCCTTTATCGAACTACAAGGGCTTTGTACTTTCACGTAGGCAAGGATGATCTTTGATCAACCCCCAAGCCCCTAGGTCTTTAGGGTGTGTCTATCTTATGTCTTGTGTCCTATGTCATGTCATCAAGTATGTCCCTATCTAGTTGGTTCTTAACAAACATAGGTAATTAGTATCATGAGATTCAATCGATTTGAGGTGTCCCGAGTCATGTCGATCATCTAGTTTAGTTTCCATCTTTGGTATTAATAGGATGCATCCTTCCTACATTAGATCACATCAATCCCATCCATCGTTTTGATCCTGTGGCAAAGGACATTTCAGATTTATTGTGATCTTTTGATGGTTTTGACATTTTTTTTCATCATTTTAGCCTCCTATTATACATTTTCAAGGTGTCCACAATCCATCATATCATGGTGTGCTTTGACCAGTAAACATAGGGGCATATCTTGATCTTTTGTTTGTTCTTGTCTTCCTGGTTGTCTAGTGTAGTACCCACCAAGATCTCTTGTGGTCTTATGTTATGATGGGGAATCCTTTGTGTTTGTGGTTTTCCAACAATGGCCCTACCAAAGCCCCTGTGACTTTGGGATGTTGGACTAACCTTTCATTTGTTACATCAGTCCTATGCATGTAGTACAATGTCAACTTGGTTCCTCATACCTTGGTGCATAGTATCTCATGTTATATCAAATTAAGTGCTTATTACATGGCAACATAACACATCATAATGAACTTGCTTGATTTGGTCACTATCCATTCTTCCCTCATAACTCTCCTTCATCTATCTATCCTATTCATTTCTATCCCTCAATTTTCATCCACCCTCATCATTTCATAATCCATTCAATTTTCTTAGGATAATATAGATTTATTATTCTAAGCATCTTTTCCTCAATCATTTTCATTCATTTCATCTATCTTACATCTCAATCCAATCCTAATTCATCCAATCTAGCACAAAGCATCTAATCACATCCTTCATTTTTTTCCTAGCCTTGCTACAAGCCTTGACCCACTCATCATCATCATTCTCATCATCATCATTGGGATGTATTCTTCCCTATCCTTTTGTGTTGTTTCAGGATATCTTGTTCCCTCATCAACAACACTCTCATCATCATCATTAGGATGTATCCTTCCCTCTCCTTTTGTATTGTTTTGGGATGTATCCTTCCCTCATCAACAACACTATCATCATCATCAGTAGCATGTATCCTTCCCTTATTAAAAACAATCCATCTCCCATCAATCAATCCTAGCTTGTAGCTTTACTAGGGAAACATCACCTTTGTCCTTAAATTCATTTGTGCTTGCTTTTATCTCTCCATCTTACCATCATTTTGCATCATCTTCCCCATCTAACCTTTCATCATATCCTCCCTTTTGAGAGCACACTCATGTTCTCTTGAACCTACATGTCCTCTCAAGGGGACATCCTTAACCTCTAATCTTCATCTTCACTCCCATCATATTTCCTCCTAGTCACCCCTTTGAATGACTATGGTATCTTTCCCCAATCTAATCATCTTCTTCCATGTCCTATGTTTTAATATTCTTTGAAATGATGCTACTTTGTAACACCATCTCAAAGAGGGAAAAAATGTAGAAATCTAAATTTGATCACTTATATCTAGTCAAATTTATCCCTTTTCGTTTAAATATCCTTTTATCCACAATGAGTTAAATAATTATATTATCATTTGATTAATACCCCTAAATTCCTCTAAATCCCTACGGTATTTAGTTAAATAATTACATACCTTACCCTTTATTCCTTTCTTCCAAGGAATTAAATAAATAATCCATTTATTTAATTCCCTTTATCTCCCATCCCCCATAATTTACACTTAATCCTAATCCATCTTCTAATCTCATCATTCGAGGTGTGCACATTCCTAATCCATGATTAGGATGTGTCACATCCTCTAACTTTTCCAAGTTGGCTGCTAATCCTCATTAGCCACCTAACCTTCCTCTAATCCTTCATCAACTAGTCTAATCAACCCTTTAGTCAACTCTTCATGTATACACCTAAAATTGGTCTAGAGAATTTGATTAATTAAATACAACTTATTTGATTAATTACCCCAAAATTCCTCCACTATTGAATAAATAGAAATATTTATTTATATAGTTCATGTTTAAATTTACATTTAAATTCTTCTAAATTCTTCTATTATCTCATCTTAATTAAATAAACAAAATTAAATACTTTGTTTTATTCAATTATTATTTTCCCTATTTTATTCTATCACATCATTCAAATCTTAATTAATTAAACAAGGTTAAATACTTTGTTGTTTAATTATCATACTCCTATTTAATTTAATAAACAAATTCTATAGTTTGTTGTATTAAATTATTTATCCTTCTTTTGCTAAATAAATCAAAAATATTTCAATAAAAGGCATAAATCAAATTCCTATTTTCAGTACAAAGTTGCACAAAGCAAATTAGATATTTTATGTCTAATTTATGTTTGCAACTAATTCAACTAGCATTCACGAGAAGATTTGGAGACAAATTGAAAATTGATCTCTCAATCCTCTTCCATCAATCCTCCCTATCATCTTGCTTAGTATTTTCATGGGTGGGAACCATTCCCCCAATCTTCTCAAGCTCCTCCATCTCTCACCATTCAATCCTCCAGATTGAATCCAAGCCTCTATTTGCCATCCCTGTGCAAGTCTGTTGCCGGGAAATCTATAAATACAACCTCATTCAACAAGGAATGGATCCCAAGTTTATGCAATCTTACTCTGCAAGAAAGCATCAAGCATCAAGAATTTTAGCATCATAATCATGACTGCATACTGTAGGTTTTCAACATAGTTTCATGTCAAGCATAGATTAAATTAGTTTGTTTTGATCATATAGATATTATCATATAGGATTAGACTATTGTATCAGCATCATTCTCGTTCTCTAGATTGTAATTTTAACAATCATAGTGCTCACATGATCTAAGACCCATAGTGATTTAATAAATCTTTGGAGATAGAGAGAAATATGACGCTTTCAGTAGATTCTTGTTTTAAATTACTTTAATTGTAGAATATTTTGATATAATGTCATATTAAGAAGTGAATTTCCTTATTCTACTTATTTCACACTTACACTTCCCATCTCCCAAGGAATTTTTAATTCCTTTTTGTTTTCTCAAGGTACTTTTTGAGGAATTTTTAATTCCCCTCTCATCTCCCAAGGAATGTTAAATTCCTTTTCTCTTTCCCAAAGAATATTAAATTCCTTTTATCCTTTTCATGCATATTAAGAAGGAATTTTTAATTCCTTTGGTCAACTCTTTGACCCCAACCATTGATCTTCCCCCAAGAATGAATCTTGGCCATTCATTAATATCTCCCATGCTAAATGACTAAAGGAATTAGCCATTTGGCAGCCCTAACACATTCATTGACAACTATTCACATTGTATCACATTGAACTTCATTCATCTCCAACCATTCTAGCCACTCTCAACCGTAGAAAAATCCATCGTCCTTGCACCCAAATCAAGCTACAACAAGTTGTTATGCTACCGAAATTGATCTAGGAGCACACAAATCAAATAATCAACAAAGGACAACCAACCAATCAACTTGGACAAGGTATATCACTCTCTTAATATTTCATTTTTTTCCTCTTCAACTAGGCCAATCTTGAGGTGTTGTGTTTCCTTTGTCTTGCATTCATTTCATTTCGCATTCTAGACTAGGGGATTTTCACTGCACACATTAAGTTAGAAGAATTTTATGTTAGTCTTATATTTTTGGTTGTGTCTTGTGTGAATTTTAGTTTTTAATTTAAAATGGAATTTTAGAAGACTTTTAAGAAGTATAAAGGTGTACTTTATGTTTAGGGAATAGAAAATGCCTTAGGTATAGGGGTTAGGAAGTTGTTTTTATCATTTGTGTCCTTTTTATAAGTGTTTAGGATGCTTTTTATGTCCCCTTTGTAAAAGTAGCGGAAATGGGTAAATGGTTTGGTGGTTGAGTTATTTGGGAGGAATTAACTTATTCTTTCCCTTTATAACTCCCTCCTTATGGAGAGGAGAGAGTTACCATGCCTTTTGCTCTCTTTGCATTTTAAGTTTTCTTTCTTTGAGGAGATTTTTTTTGGAGAGGAGGAGGAGATCTTGGAAGAGGAAAAAAAAGCCATCCATTGTTGGGATCATTTATCTTGGAGGTATTCCTCTCTCTTTTCCTTGTATGCATATTCATATGGAAATTTTTATGAAGGATTTTGTTGAGGGTTTTCATGTGTAATGTTCTTGATTTTTTTGTCATAATGTGTTATTTTCATTATTGTTGTCTATCTTTTATGAGAGTTGACCCCCTCAAAATAGAGGAGATTTTGGTCCTTCAAGTATAGGGGTATTGAGTGGGTGTGGCTCCCCCACTTAGGGGATTCCTTGCCAGGATATGAGTATCGCCCTTAGGTGATGGCCATCACCAGGGTATGAGTACCCTTTTTATTCATGGAATGTGAGAATCCCCTTGTGCTTTGAATAATTTTGAGTGGAGGGATAAAGGGATGTTGGTATGGTGTGATATGGTGGTTGGTGTTTTGGAATTGTGGTCCTTGTGTTGAGTTTATGTGATTTTATGTGGAGAAGTGACCATGATATTCCATTTATACACTCCTTTTGGTTGACCCCCTACTCCCCATTTTGTTTTTTTCCTTGGAAAAACCAATGTGGTAGACATTATGTTTGAATTTATTTGATGTATGTGTACTATGTAATATATGTGGCATTTGTGTTGTAATGTAAGTTGTGTTGTGGCTAAGTTGTTAGCCTTGCTCGAGGGTGGGTTGTTTATCAACCCTATGAATGGGAGGAGAGCCCATCGGTAACTTATTTTTCCATACTTGTTGATTTTAAAGTTCTTGAAGAAGGTTGAAGGTGATTTCAGTTTGCTAATGTCCTTTAGGAAGAAAGGGAATTGTGTTTGGATTCAAGGAAAGATATTATTAATTTTATCTTGTACCTTGCGCATCAAAGTTATATGAATCATTGAAAGGAATTGTAATATATTTATTCAAAAAGAGAGTTTTTTCAAATAGAGCTATTAGTGGTGGTGGCACTCTCAAATTTTGCAAATTTGAAGTGCCCATATTGAAATTTTTGGCTTTGCACTCTCAAAATTGCACCTAAACAATCTGCCCAAGTGACCTACTTTGGAGAGTCATATTTTAGTGCCTATTGATTTTAATGCAAAACCCCTTGGTGGAAACACTCATGTAACATATTTGAACATGCATGTCAGTTTTTAGCCTCCCGCAATGAGTTTTGACAAGGTTTTGAAAAGAAAAGCTAGAGGGTTCTAGCACTGTTTTGTTGTTTGTGAACTCTCAATTCTGCGAAGTGCCCCCCTGTTCGAGCTTATATCTCAAAACCGGATGATTTTAAAGAAAAAAGGATTGTTGTTCTCCATTCTACCAATATTCATATGCTCCCCTGTCCAATTTTAGAGTCTTAGTATCAAATTTTCTATTTTTTCGAGATCAAAAGAAAATGCAGTTTGTTCAGTTTTACATCTATATTTCTGATAGTGTTTCAAGGTGGTCGATTTTGACCCCTAATATCTTTAGAAGAATAGTGATTCAAGAAAATCCCTCTTACACACATACTCAGTGTACCTAAATGAGCTTTTTTTTCATTGGTAGCCTCTCAGGAGATGGTTTGATATTTTTTCAAAGTGGTGACTTTGTGAGCCTTGATTGGTTTTGAACAAGTGTAATTGTAGAAAATGTCCGACTGAGAAAATTTGTCTATTAATATCTTGTACCTCAGGATCTCTTTTTCTGAACCATCTTTTTCACTCCATTCTTGGATCATATGTGTGTATGCCCGCTCAGTTTTAGGGTCTCAGAATAAGCTCTGATGGGTTATTTAATCATTTTCTGATCATGGCAGGGCAAAAAATGGTGTTCCATAAAATTTCAAATTTTACAATTCTACTGACAACCCTTCTTGTTTTGGTCTAAAACCTATACTACTCCATTTTCATAAAAAAGGTCATATGATACATTATTTTAATGTATTTTGGGTATAGTAAATACATTGCGGGGATAGTTTACAAAGGAGGTACCTAAATTTTAAGGGCTGGAAAAAATTTGAGGAAATGGGTTTTCTCTAAATAATTTATTATGATCCTACACAAGTTTTTGTGGCTCTAGGTGTCTCAGTTTTCCTGCAATAAATTTCTTAAAATTGCTTGTAGGTGTAATTAGAAGTCACAAAGTTTTTCTAATATTTCAAATGTTAATATTTAAAATATTTTGAATATTTTAAATATTGTGAAAATGAAAAGGGGAAAATATAAATGTATTTCAAATGTTTTTGTGTCAGAGAAAGTTTAATTCTTAGCTCTGATTGGTCTAGAGACGGCTTTCGTGACTTTCATGGCTGCACTGCAAAACTCATCTCCCGTGGCCATTTTTGGATAAAAATGGAGGAAGAAATCAGAAATGCAATGTTTCCAGTGATGAGGGCTTGATTTGACATATTCGTTTAATGTTTCCTTGGTTTTGGAAAAATTTCTTTCACAGCAAAAGGTCATCGCCTATTGCCAGTTCTTTTTTGTATTTCCCAAATGAACCAACAATGAGCGATGTTGCATCTTCCTCATCGCTCATTGTTGGTTTGTTCACCATTCTTCCACTCCATCAAGTGATGTTCGATGCTTCACTTTATTTCCTCACTCATCACTGGTTTTATCTTCATTTTCTTGCCTGCTCTTTTGATACTCAATAGAAAGGAAGGATTTGGTGGGCCCGAAAATAATTAAAAGTCATGGGAGGTAAAGTATAATGCACGATAAATGTTTTATCACCCATAACGAGTTTTCTTTTCTATTTCTCGAATGGATGCACGATGTGTGATATAATGAAGGCGTGGTGGGCCCGAGGAGTTTTCTAAAGGGAAAAACATTTAGAAAATTAAATGTGCTTGATAAAATTTGAAACACCTCCACCATTTCCAAAGTGAAAGCTAATAAATATTGCCTGGTAATTATTTTATGGGATTTTCACTTTCTTTAATTGGTAAAGTTTTTAAATAAGGGTGAAAAGGGTAAAAGCATTAAGACAGGAAACAGAGGTCTAGGTAAATTTTATGCCTGAGGCATTTTTTTAAAAATGTCTTTAATGTTAATGGGAAATGTTTTAAATGAAATATTTTAAAAAATTATGGGCACTGGTGAAAATAAAAGGTAAAGGTCCCTATTATAAAATATGAATATAATATTTTGCTGGGAAGTGAATACTTACTGTGCAGCAAAGAAAGGGCAAAGTAAAAGGCTTTCACAGGGGAAGAAATTATTTTCATCTACAGGGGTAAAAATGAACAATGGAGATGCATATTTTCACAGGCAGATGAATTTAGTGCTGAAGAATCAAGGTAAAATGGGAAAAATATAGAGGTAGTGGTTTATTATGAAGAGAGAAGAGAGAGACTTTGCATTTTCTGTTACAAATAAGGAGGGAAAGAAGAAGATTCCAGATAATTTCTAGTTGCAAATCAACGGAGAATAATATTTCCAAGTGTCTTCTATAGATTAATTTTACGGCTTTTCTAACTTCTTTATCTTCTCTTCTTTTTTCATTGTAGAGGGTTTCAAATTTCTATTCTCAAACCTTGTTCTTAGGGTAGCCGAATTGTTAATAGAGCCATTTGGAAGAGAGTAAAACTATTCAACAACATCATCCGTGAAAGATTCTGCAAAGAGCCTCATAGCAACATCTTCATGTTGTATTGCAAGAATGGAAGAGGTAGCAAAGAAAGCCTTCATATGCTCATCAAGAGAAACTTTCCCATCCCCACTGAATTTGGGTATAATCTTCCCTGAGCCTTTGGATAATTCATAGAGTTGTGCACCAACTCCAAAGGTCAGATGACCTATGACGGCCCCCCATGGGAGTGGTTGGGGTTGTGCCATTGCTAAAGGAAAGTTTACTTGTGTAGGAAGGGTAGTTCCACAAAAAATAAGACCTTGGCAAGATATCTTTGAAACCCTAGATACACTAGGTTTAGGAGGAGGAGGAGAAGATGACCTACTGATGGACTTACCTTTCTGAGTAGATGAAAAATATAAAAAATCAACAGTTTCTAAGAACTCAAAATAGTTATCCACAACCCCTATTTTCTTATGACCCCTACTATACCTCTTAGAAGCCAGGTTTAGATAGGACATTGATAGGCCAACGAAGTCACCAACTTTATTTATTAATGGTTTCATGGAGGTTTTTGCCTATTGTTTACTTGATTTCTAGAAGCTTGTGTGGGAGGAGCTCTTACTCTTCTAGCTAGAGGTGGGATATTCTCTACGAACACAATCTCCTAAGCATTCTCAAAGCACACTGCATTTTCTCTAATAATGTCTCCAAGTTCCTCCTCTTCCAATACTTCGTTAACTTTGTGATATTGATAATTGGTTCTCCTTTATTGCCAAGCAAGCAGCCTAAGACTAGTAACTATATCTTCTTGATCACCAACCAACCAATCTATGTTAGGCTGAAGAACATGAGAATTACACTTTTGAAGAACCATTATTATTAACCATAAAGCAACTACAAAAATTATTTTTCTAAGTTATATCCCCAGTGGAGTCACCAAAAATCTATTGGTTGATAGATTATCTCCTAACCCTATATTCTCACGCCCACTAAGGTGGAAAATGTAACCACAGTTGAATCAGTCATGATACAATTTCTAGACTAATTCTTTGCTTATTTTAAAAGGTGGAAGCTACCTTCATCTGATATTCAATGAATAATTTTTAACTAAAGTTGCTTTTAACTAGAAATCAAGTAAAGGAACAGGCTTTTAACCAAACATATTTAAAGGCATTCATTGACTTCATATGATAAAACTTAAAATACTCCACAACTAATGTTAAATCAAATATCACCACAAAATCCTTATTCATAGATAAATGATACTACAATGATACAATAAATCAAAGTATTAATCATTCCAATAATAGATCACACACTAGCTGAACATTCAACATAAGCATAATAGATTCATACACCATAATTCAAAGATTATGAATGCATAAACTCCACCATGGATTTCTATATCAAAAAAAAAAAAAATAGTAAATCAAGATAACAAATTTTTTCTCTAATGAGTAAATCAAAGTTTTCCCAAAAAATATCTAATTCCTATCAGCCGAATCCATATTTAAAGAATAAGCTAATTGTCTTTGGTAATGGTTTCTTGAAAGTAACCATACCTAATAAAAAATAAGGCTTAAACTTAAAAGAGCCAAATTAAAATAAATTATCATGAAATACTAAAAATAACTAAGAATCATTTCCCTCTACCTTAGCCTCTCGATCTTCCAGATTCTCAACTGCTCCTTGTTGCAATAGTTCTTCTTATGCCTTAACCCTAGATTTGTAGTCTCTATACCTAGTAATAATTGCAAATATTTCTTTACTTCCTAGTGTTACAATGATCTACAGTCCAGTTCTCCATTTGGTTAGAGGAGCCTCAAACTCGATCAATGTGTCAAACCTCTGGTTTGCTTCAGTTTTAAAGGAATCGAGGTAGGCTTGCAATCTACCAAATTTTGGGAAAGATTCTTTGGTTGTCATGGCAAGATCTGCTATCTCCTTATTGAATAATTCTTTGAATTTCAGACAAATTTCCTTCTAATCCAAAATCTTCTCATCAAACTCATCAGTGATATCTATTTTAAGTCATGATAATTATCTTTAATCTCCACCAGCATGTCTAAATACCTTTCGAGCGCTTCAGAAATCTTCTTTACTAGGTTGTCATAAATGCTTAATTTCCACTTCAATGAGTTGGACCAAGAAGGATCTAACTCATTTGGATCATTCACAATTTGTTCATTGATCAATTTCATTCGATCCATGGAAATGAACTCTTTCATTTCTTATGAGAGCATGTAGAGGTTGATCTGATCTTTTCTGACCTATCGTAGCTCTGTCATCAATTCCTTCCTTTTATCAACAATCTGAGTGTAGAAAAGCATAGATCTACTAATAAAGAGGATGATTTCCTGAGACATTTCATCTATCCATTTACTGATGGCTTTGGAATAGCTCAGATTCTTTCTGATTAATTTCATTGTAAACCCATCAATATCTCCCTTCTAAGAACTTGAGGCTTCACTAGATATAGAAGAGGGGACCAAAGAAGAAATATATTTTTTTAAATCAAGGACCTGAGATTGCAAATTCACCTTTTCCTTTCTTTCTTCCTTTACCTTCTTAATCAGGGCATTGAATAAATAATTAGCATGATACACATCACCCTCAAGTGTTTGAGGTCCCCTATCAACATGTGTGATTTTGTAATCAGCCCCTATTATCTCATCATCATTTAAATCCTTTATAGGGTCTACAATTTCCAATATTTGATTTCCAGAAGTAGGATCAGTTAGAATTCTCAATATTTTTTGAGCTTTCTTTGGCCTCAAGGAAGACTATTTTGTCTCTCAATTGTTTTTTTTTGTCCTTGATGTCAAAATTGAGGATATTTTATGAGCTACATGATGTTTAGTTTTGGATCTACTCTACGTGATATTCTTTTAGTGTTTATGATTATGTTGGACTGACAGTGTTGATAAGGCATTGCATAGGTTATTCAGGTTGATCATTTGAAGGCTCCATTTGAGGTTGCATGTCATAGGTTATTTTATCATATTCCATTTGATCATTTGTAGGTTTAGTTTGACAAAAAAATCATTTCTCAGGTGACTAAGGTCATTTGGTCTTTCTTGTTACATTTTAATGTGTTTAATTATGCACATTTCTATTGCATATCTTATGGAATTTTTACTTAACAATATCATTGTGTCAATTTTTCTTTTATTTCTCTACATGCGAATTATAAGGTGACTTCTCTATACGAGCCTTGCTATGATAATCAACATTGAAGTGTTCATAAGCATCTTGATTTATTATTTAATGTTGGCATATAATATAAACCTTAATCGGTTTATTTTGGCACATATTGTATTATTGATTACCTTGGCATATTGGGTGGTTATTTCATTTCAAATTAGAGTTATCTTTGTTAAAGTTGCATGGCAGTGACATCAATAATATATGGTATCGGGTTTCATTTTGTGTGGCATATACATTAAACCCTATTAGGTTTCATTGAGCACATGGTATTTGTGTTGGTCACATGGCACTAAATTGGAAGTTGACTTCGACAAATCACATGGAAGTAATATCAATTGGTATTTGTTTAATAAGCCATCATTTTGTCGGCATCTTTGGTAGCGACTATCATTTTGTTTAGCTGATAGATATTCTAGATTTCAAAGGTTAATGATTTTTGATTGATTATGTTTTTGGATTCCAAGTGACTATTGTAGTTTAGAAAATATTCAAACAAGTTAGAAGAGTGTTTAGTAAAACTTTTCATAGGGTTTGGAACCCTAGCCGCCATGATGATGTTTTCCTTCAGCTGTAAATATTTTAGTTGATTCTAGACGAGTGTGCTGAGATTGTAGTAAGCATGGATAGTGGGTTATGAGCTAATTAAAGCTCAACAGTGGATAAGGAAGTTTAAATGTTTCTTTAGCTAGGCAGTTATGGTTTTCTTCAACAAGTCTCTCTAGTATTTGTTTGATTTTTTTACACCTTAATCAGGTAATAACTTTGTTGCTTTCGAAAAGTGGTTTGAAGCAAATGATTTAGTGCTTGGGCTATAAGTGAAATAATTTTTTAATTTTGTTAAATGTTTATTTTTGAAAAACAAAAAGTGATTACCGGGCTGTAACTGAAATGTTTTATTTTTGAAAGGTTTATTTTAAAGAGATTATGTTAGGGTTTTTTCTTTGAAACACTAACTTGAGTTTCCTTTACAGTTACACAAACTGTACATATATTATCATGCATCTTTTTAAGATGGGTTTTTGGATTTTCTTGAGATATGGTTTGAACAGAGGGCAGTTGTGTATAGAGTTAATAGGCTACGTGTGGCATTTTTGAGAGGTAGTTATGAGAGAAGTTTGAACAAGATTCATTTGATAGTTTTAGATAGTGACAAATGGTAGCATTTATGATATTTTTTATATCTATATAACTAGTTGTTCATCATTGTTTTGAGTTTGATACTTTTAATAGAGTTATCATGTTGGGTGTGAAAATAGATTTTTGTGATTGAAGTTTTGCAAATATAATGAAAAATAGTTTGTACTACTAATATATTTAATATTTTAGGGATTCTAGAATGAATCTTTAAGATGTTAAATGTATTAGAATGAAATTAATAGATGTACTGAATGGTAACAGGGTAACCCTCTGATATATTATTTTTCTGAGATTTTGTATTGGAGTTGGTGCTCCTGAAAATGGAGTTGGTGCTCCTGAACTGTGGAGGAGTTGGTGCTCCTAGACTATGAAGAGTTGGTGCTCTAAGTGAATAAAGATATTGATTTTTCGAGTGGTTTTTATTCCCCAAGAGGGTTTTCCGCTTAGGAAAAAATATTGTGTTATGTGATGATTTTGTGTGTGATTGTTCTTATTTGTTTGATCTCAATATTTCATCAAATATTGTTATGTTTCAGTCTTGCATCTCTGCCAATGTTTAAGTCAACATATCATGCATAGAAGGTTCTATTATGGGCTATGATACATGTGAATGTGTAAGGAACCTTAACTTTAGTCTTTGTTTATGATATGTCTATTTGATTCATGGTTAATGCAAATACAATACTGTTTTAGCACAAGTGAATTCTGATCTATAAACAATCATTTGTTCTTTTGGTTTTCTTCAGTTCCGCAAATGCTTGTATAAAAAATGTCATGCACAAATATTTTTTTATTGTTGTGAACTCTATTACAAGAGAAATTATAAAAGGATTCATTTGGTTCAGTCTATGTCTCAATTCATGTCAATGTTTAATTCATATTCCTAACTCATGTTTAATGCACAATCAAGTCTACTTCACAAACTGTCATTTTGTTCTATTGGTTCAAAAGCAAATATAAATTCTTTGTTTTGAAAAATATTGTCTTTCATAAATCATTGATTCACCCCCCCCCTCTCAGTGATTTCAATCTTCTAATAGACTGGAGAAGCTTTGCAACTATATCTACTCCAATTGTTGTCATAGGAGTATATTTCCTCTTTTTCTCCATTGCCTATTTCAGCCATACCGGGGAAGCTTCTATCAAAATGGAATCCTTATTTCCTTGAAAAAATTATTTAGACTCACTAGGAGTGATGGGTGTATTCTCCACTGGGGAAGAGGGTACTTCAGACAAAGGAGGAAAGGTATTGTCTTCAACAATTTTCTTGAAAATGGCATCAAAATCCTTAGACATAGGTTTTGTTTCACTGGCCTTCTTTTTAGGAGAAGGGGTAGATATGCTATCCTGTTTGCATACATACTTCAACTTAGCCCTCTCTTAAGGCTTCTCACCATCACCCCCAGATTGTGAATTTTTTCTTGAAAACCTAGTAGCCAATCTCTCTGATGATGTACTCACTACAATAGTTCGAGTGGACCTTTGTTCATTTTTTTGAGATGATTTTGGTTCTTGAGTAGAACCTGCAACTTGTCACCATTTCCCCTCTAACCATTCCTAATTTCTTTTCAACACCAGAGAAGCTCATATATTCATGGTTCAAAACCTCATTTTTACTCCAGGAAACCTTGGGATGAGATTTATCAGATAGTCTTTCATATTCTGGGTCAATGACCACTGAATCTTCAGTCACACATTTAGGAATTTGGATAGAAACACCAAAACATTCTATTTTTCTAAGAGTTAACCTCATATAATCTCTTTTCAAAACCTCATTTTCATCGGCACAATATTCCCAAAAGTCCTCAATAGAAGACTGATGCTGATATGAACTCCCTCCATATAAATTTTGTCTCACAAAACCCTTTCTATCAAAATTAGCCCTCATGAATAAATGCTAGAGATTATATTATTTAAGAATTCCTTCACCACATTTAGCCATTTGATTATTTTTACACATGAAGGAAGGAGTTGATAATAGGAAAACATACCCCTACTTCCCCATATTCATGTATTTTGCATTCACCAAGGCCATTTGTCTACAAACTTCTAGGCAATTTTAATGGGGCTTTCTCATAACCTCCTATCCTCAAGTAAGAAAACTTCTCAAATTGGATATATAAACTCCCAAACTTTGATACTAAAGACATTGACTCAAAAGAAAGACTCATTTCAAGGTTTCCATCCAATTTCCTTACAAGTTCCATCAAGAATGCATCATTGACAAGGAAAAATTCTCCCATTCCAACCTACTTGGTGAATTGCGGATAGCACTTATATATAGGCATGCCAGAATTTGGAAGTACCTATGGCTTTAATCTTGTGAAAAAGGATCTTTGATTGGCTATAATGTATATTAAGCAAGAACACAGATGAAATGTGGCAGTTTTCTAGAAATTGACTGATTGTTCATTCAAATGAAAACAAATTATCTTAGCCCAGTCGATGAACACATTCTCATCATAGATAACCAAAATAAACTAACACATCCAGTCTTCAAAAGATTCAATTTGTGCATTTCCAACAATACGATGTAACAAAGAAATGGCATCTACAATTTCTCCTTTGAAATGTATTCTTTTAAGTTTCGCAGGTTATTGTGACTTACCTTTTTTCTCTGACCTTAACCACCCCTTGGCCATAGATTTCTTGCACCAATCCTCATTAGCCACTGCAACAGACAATTTTTTTATAGGAACTCTCTCATGAATCTTTAGCACATGGGAAATAGCTTTAGGAGAAATTTTGGCAATGACAGTCCTCTCCATGGTTTTAGGAGAATATACCTTCACGCGCATGCACCTATTAGGTCCACACTTAGCAT
This sequence comes from Sequoiadendron giganteum, assembly GCA_007115665.2. Classification (NCBI taxonomy): domain Eukaryota; kingdom Viridiplantae; phylum Streptophyta; class Pinopsida; order Cupressales; family Cupressaceae; genus Sequoiadendron; species Sequoiadendron giganteum. The sequence continues at coordinate 237,556,202 of CM021108.1, read as the reverse complement.
GGCTTTTGGAAAACTCCCGACATGAGCTAATCCACTTTCTAATAGTTTTACGTTGATGACAGATCTTCTGTTTCTTTCCAAACATGCCCAAAATTCCTCCAGCTAGAAGGATCCTAGCTCCGTGTCCCTTATGCCAAGCCAGTGATTTCCAATTTTAGACTACATGATCTCATAGTCCATAGAGGAACACTCATCTACTTGAAATAATTGCAGAAGGTAGAGGTACAACTAAAGACTCATCCAAATTAATATCCACCACCCTAATTTATATGAGGATGACAAGATGTGCATTTGGTGTTGAATTGATGTGGCACCTTACTTAAATCCTTGGTAAAGAAAACCTTAAGATTGGTGCGCTTTGCAAAAATCTTTGACAAGACATCTACAGGTTGTACCGTATGCTTTATTAAATGCATAGGAAACACCTCAAAACATGCGATATGAACAACCTATCTCCTTGTCACGAAAAAATGAAACTTTATAACCCAAAGTTAGGAGTTACAAAGTTATGAAAACCTCCAACTCACCAACTACACAATAAACCAACACACTTGACAGTACAAAAGGAGGAAAAATTGGGCCATCAAAAGGTTAGGAAAAACACGAACCTAACGACAAGGTTTAATGACACCGGATGCCAATGACTTAGGTTTCAAAACTTAAAGAACATGCGACAAAGGTTAGGAGCTTTGAGGTTCCCGTGATTAAGACTAAAATGAAGGAAAAGACTTAAACTTGGGCGGAAAATGAGAAATTAAAGACCAAGGAAGATGATATTTTAAAATTACATAATATATACAATACCCATAGGTAAGATTGGCTCTGAATGGGGACCAGGACTGATAGGATGCAGAGAATCTAGAAACGTGGCATAAATCCTTATTCATGGGAAACAAAGTAAAAGACTAGAAAAGCCAAAAACTGAACAAACAAACTAGAAACTATGTACAAGGATGGACCCAATGAAACAACTATTCAAGAAGTTTCAAATCTTGCCCATAGTAGGCAAGTGGTAGAACAGTACCATTAGGATAGGCCAATCAGAAAGCATGATCACCAACAAGCTACCTAATTAGGAAAGGCCCTCTCTAGAGGGAATCAATTTTTATATGCTCCTTTTTCTTCGCTCCTCCTATCCCAAAGAAGAACTGAATCACCAACTGCAAAATTCCTTCATCTAGCCATTTTATAAAAAACCTTCTTTACCATTTGTTGATGTTTAGTAATCTTATCCACCACAACCTCTCTTTCTTCTTCCAATTTGTTCAAATACATAATCCGATTTTCCAAAGTAGTCTAGAATTGCCTATCTTCTATAGCCTTCTATAAATTGAGTGCTAAAATCTCCAATTGTGTAGGAAAAGTGCTATCAAATCCATATACTAACTGAAAAGGGGACATTCCAATAGCTCTTTTTCAGGTAACTCTGTCAGCCCATAGAGCATCGTATAAATTTTTATGCCATCCCGTTTGATTTTCATCAACCAACTTCTTGATAATGGAGATTAAATTCTTATTACTTGACTCATATTTCCCATTTCCTTGTAGATAATAATTAGATGAATGAGCAAGACTAATACCATAATCATAACAAAAAAGGGTAATTTCAATAGAGGAAAAAGAGCTAGTGTTATCGGTGATAATTTTCTTGGGAACTGCAAATCTTACCAAGATGTTCTCCTTCATAAAATTACATACAATCTCAGTGGTGGTGTGCTTCATTGGAATAGCTTCTACCCATTTGGTGAATTGTTCTATAGCAGTCAATATGTGCGTATATCCCTCACTAGAACTCAGGTTGATTGGCCCAATAAAATCCAAACCCCATTGCTGAAAGGGCTCATCAATTACCATAGGTTTCAAGGGTAAGGTAGCAAGTTGTGGCCTACTAGTGAATTTTAAACACTTTTCACATTTTGACACCCACTCATAAGCATCTTTAAACATGCTTGGCCAATAGAATCTATGACGTAAGATTTTGAAAGTTGTCACAGAAGTGGAAAAATTTCCACGACATGCCTCATTGTGAAAGGCTTCTTATAGTTTATTTTGTTGCTCTTTGTCAGAACACCTTAGGAAGATCCCATCCACACCTTTTTTATACAAATTCCCTTCCCAGGGAACATACTTGTAACTTGATTTAAGTTTTAAGTTCCTATTTTCTCTTAATGAAAAATGTGATGGGAAATCACCATAGGTTAGGAAATAAGAGACATCAGAAAACCAATCATCAGTTGTACTTGTGAATAGTACTAATGGTAACTCTTCTTCCTCAATAGGTTTACTCTCAACAATCATTTTAGCAAGACCATTTCCCCTAACTAGATTAGTGGGTTTAATATCTAGATCATATTCTTGAATCTAGGCTATCCAAGAACCTCTTTTATTACATCCAATATCTTGTTGAGTAAGAATACTTTTCACAATAGTCTTAGGAACAAAAATAGTAGTATGAGAATGGAGAATATAGAACCTGAAACTATTGAGGGAATTCACAACAACATATGAATTTTTTCAAGCAATGAATATTTGAGTTCATACTTCTTTAGAGGAGTGCTCATAAAAGAGATAGGGGCTTCAATACCCTACTCATTCTTTTGTAGTAAGATGGCTGACAAGGTATGCTCAAAGGCATAATTATATGTGATGAAATCTTTATTAAATTCAGAATGAACCAAAGTGGGAGAATTTGCAATTGTAGTTTTAATATCAGCAAAATATTGTTTTCCCTCATTGCTCCTTTTAAACACCGGGTGATCCTTCATCATATTAGAAATGGGCTTGGTCAACTCAGCAAAATCAGGAACAAACCTCCTTAGAAAGTTCACCTAACCAAAGAAAGACTTGGTACCATCTTTGTTGGTAGGTAATCCTAGCTGCATGATTTCCTTCACTCTCTCTGGATCTATCTTGATTCCATCCTTTGAAACAATGTGACCTAAGATCTTTCCCTCAGTTACAATGAAGATAGATTTCTTAGGGTTTAAAGAGACACCTTCTTCTCTACAACACTACAATACTACTTCCAAATCATGTAAATGATTGGCTCTCTATTTAGAAAAAATTGTTAGATCATCCAAATAAATTACTATAATTTTATTCTTGAGATCACCAAAAGATAGGTCCATAACCCTTTGAAAAGTAGCTCTTGCATTAATAAGGTTGAATGGAATTCTATTATAGGAAAAAACACTAATGGGCATGGTGAATGCCATCTTATGCTGATATTTTGGAGCTAATTCGACCTGATTATACCCTAAGAAACCATCAAGCATGAACATCATTTTGGAGCCAACAACTACTTGCAAAATATTATCCATCACAGGTAGTGGGTAATTGTCTTTCAGAGATGCTTGGTTTAGATTCTTGAAATCAACACATATCCTTATTTCTCAATTTTTCTTTCTCACAGGAAATATATTGGCTACCCACATGGAATGATGGATGGGATAAATAATATTTTCTTTGAGCATCTTATCAATCTCATTAAAAATATATTTTCCAACCTTGGGATTATAAGTTCACTATTTCTGTCTGTAAGGTGTGGCACCAGGTTTCAATGGAATCTTATGTTGGAATTCTCCATTTCTAAACTTCTTTAAATCTGCATAGCACCATGCAAAAATATCCTTGTAACGTGTTAATAGAGAGATCAGTCTCTCTCTCTTCCTTGGAACAACACTTCCCAATACAAACAATCTTAGGATCATCTTCTATACCAATATTCACCTTATCATACTCAATAGATGCTTCAACATAGACTTTACCCTTTCGCTTCAAATATTGATCATGCCTATTGAATAAATGCTCAAGAGAAACTAAACCTTTGGGAATCTTGTTGCCTTTCAACTGGATTATCTTCATCTCCTTCCCATTAGGGGCAACAACATCACCTTCTAAAGAATCATTAGTTTTGTCATCACTTCCTCCAAAATAGATGTGAGCAAAGGCTTCAGCTTTCTCCAAAAATTCAATAATTTGTTGATCATAATTGAAAACTTGCCAATAATTTACATTATTAGGAACACTAGGTCTATACACAATTTCAATTCTATAGGACTCATCTTTGAAATATGGATGTGGTAAGAGCAATGACACTGAGACTACCAAGGATTCAACCCTAGCATTTCATTCCTTGGGAACAAACTTTATAGAAAAGCATCAAAATCTTCTAGACAATCCCAAACTCTATTCCTATAATGCTTAAGCTGCCCATTTTTTATAGTGTAGATCTTATTCACCTGCTTCACCACTAATTCTACATCTCCTATAACCCTCAATTGTTTGATACCTTTTTCTTTAACTACACTTAGAACAAGCAATAAAGCTTCATACTTGGTTGTATTATTGGTATTAGCAAAGGGAAACCTACAACCATTAGGTGAAATCAAAACTACTCCAGCACTTGAATCGACATTAGCACAACTTCCATGAAATTCAAGCATCCAGAAATAATTTACCAAATCAGGGCTAATAGGATTCGAGTCTTCCTCTTGGTCAGAAGTGCACATGTAGGTTCTTGACCCTATTTCAACAAAAGAATATATTTTCTCTTAGATCTCCAGACTTTAATATAGGGAACTTAGCCTTGGGTTAAGGATTCAAGCATATTTTATTTCCATCCAAGGGTATCAAGGCATGAGACCAATCCATCTATATTTCTCCACCCAAATCCTTACAAAAACTCCTACTCAATAGCATACCATAACTTGCAAGAATGCCGGTAACTAATATAGTCAGTTTTAGCCTATTTTTGGGAAAAGTAGCTAGGGCTACTTGAGCATATTTGATTTGACCTATAATAGGAATTTTGGATCCATCCATGGAATAAATTTTCCTTGGGAAGAGGTATAGGAAAAACCTAGGGCTCTAGCTATTTGGGTAGGCATCACATTTTTTGAAGCTCCAGAGTCAATGATACAATTACTTAGTCTAAAGCCAACAATATATAATGATATATAGAAATTTTCTAGTTTCATGAATGGATTTTGTGAGCTTGAAGGTTTATCTATAGTATTAGAGAAAATTTGGTTCTCTATGTTAGCCTCATTATCATCAAAAACTTGAGCATTACATTGGGATGGTGAGGGCCCTTTTTTAACATATTTCACCAACCTATCTAATTTTGAGGGATTGAGTCACAAATATTCAGCCTTTGAAATTTGAATTTTAGTATTTTCACAAGACTCAACTATATTAAATGAACCAGAAGGAAGGGTGACAGATGATGAAGAAGATGGTACCTCAACTTGTATACTATTGGGAGCAGTTTGTTCTTGTTTTTTTTGCTTTGTTAGAATGTACTTCGAGGCTGATGATGAGGCACCTTGATCATCTTTGGCATGTTGTGCTCTAGTGAAAACAACATAATTAGGATGATCAACTCTGACATATACATCTTCTCTAGATTCTACCTCTGATACGAACTCAAAGAAATTCATGTCAGAATCATTGGATGAGCTAGGCTCTTCCACATATGGTTCCACATTATGTTCATTTTTTGTACACATCTGCATGAATCTAATCATCTCTGGACAAGTAGCTCCATGATGATCTGAAGTTAGATGAAAATTACAATGATTGCCCCTATTGGAAGAAGAATGACCCTCAATTTCCAACCTTTGATTTGGAGTGGCTAATGAAAGTGTTTTATTCAGAGCTCCTTGATAATTCCTAGGAACATCTTGATAGGGCGTTTGTGAAGGACCCTTTGGCATTTATCTCTTAAGTGGTATTATGTCATTATCCAATCTTTGAATGACTGGGTCAGTAGAATTTACTGGTGAAGGTTTACCAATTTGTAACTCTTTCTTCCATTTCCTAGAGACAATTAGGTCATCCTCTATGGATACATCTCTATCTTATGTAGTAGCTACATCAACCATGCCTTCTCTTTTAATAATGAAACACACATCTAGTGGAAGAGTGTTAATTAAATTTTCTTTCAAGAATTCAGCACCAGGTCTCATGTTCATAGAAAATTTGCTATATAAATTATTAAACTTGGCCACAAAATACCTCATTGACTCGTGAACTTCCTTTTTCATTGAGCCTAATTGAGCAACTAGGACTTGATCATTTTCTGCAGAATTAAATCTATTCTCAAACCTTGTTCTTAGGGTAGCCGAATTTTTAATAGCACCATTTAGAGAAGAGTAAAACTAGTCAGCAACAACGTCTGTGAAATATTTTGCAAAGAGCCTCATAGCAACATCTTCATTTTGTATTGCAAAAATGGAAGAGGCAGCAAAGAAGGCCTTCATATGCTCATCAGAAGAAACTTTCCCATCCCCACTGAATTTGGGTATAATCTTCTCTGAGCCTTTGGATAAGTCATGGAGTTGTGCACCGACTCCAAAGTTCAAAGGACATATGACAACCCCCATGTGACTGGTTTTGGTTTTTCCATTGCTAAAGGGAAGTTTACTTGTGTAGGAAGGATAATTCCCCACAAAAGAAGACCTTGGCAAGATATCTTTGAAACCCTAGATACACTAGGTTTAGGAGGAGGAGGAGAAGATGACATACTGATGGACTTAACTTTTCAGGTAGGTGGAAAATAGGAAAAATCAATGGTTTCTAAGAACTTAAAATATTAATCAACAACCCCTTTTTTCTTATCATCCCTAGTATACATATTAGAAGCCAGGTTTTGACAAGACATTGATAGGCCAATGGAGTCACCAAATTTATTTATTAATGGTTTCGTGGAGGGTTTTGCCTATTGTTTACCTAATTTCTAGGAGCATGTGTGGGAGGAGCTCTTACTCTTCTAGCAGGAGGTGGGATATTCTCTACGAACACAATCTCCTAAGCATTCTCAAAGTGCATTTCATTTTCTTTAATGTCTCCAATTTCCTCATCTTCTTCCAATACTTTTTTAACTTTGTGATATTTATAGTTGGTTCTCTTTTATTGCCAAGCAGGTAATCTAAGACTAGTGACTATATCTTCTTGATCACCAACCAACTAATCTATGTTAGGTTGAAGAACAGGAGCATTACGCCTCTGAAGAACCATTATTAGTAACCATAGAGCAACTCATCATACAAAAATTATTTTTCTATTATATCCCCAGTGGAGTCACTAAAAAATCTATTGGTTGATAGATTTATCACCTAACCCTATATTCTCATGCCCACTAAGGTGACAAATGTAACCATGGTTGAATCAGTAATCATATAATTTCTAGACTAATTCTCTACTTATTTTAAAAGGTTGCAACTACCTTCGTTTGATATTCAATGAATAATTTTTAACTAAAGTTACTTTTAAGCAGAAAGCAAGTAAAGGAAGGGGCTTTTAACCAAAAATCTTTAAAGGCATTCATTGAATTCATATGATAAAACTTAAAATACTCCATAGCTAACATTAAATCAAATATCACCACATAATCCTTATTCACAGATAAATGATACTATAGTGATACAATAAATCAAAGTATTAATCATTCTAATAATAGATCACACACTGGCTAAACATTCAACATAAGAAGAATAGATTCATACACCATAATTCAAAGATTATGAATGCATAAACTCCACCATGGTTTTCTATACCAAAATAACAAAAAATAGTAAATCAAGATAAAAAAGTTTTTCTCTAATGAGTAAATCAAAGTTTTTCCAAAAAAGATTTGATTCAGGCTATCAACCAAATCCATATTGAGAGCATAAGCTAATTGTCTTTGGTAACGATTTCTTGAAAGTAACCATACCAAATAAAAGATAAGTCTTAAAATTAAAAGAGCCAAATTAAAATAAAGTATCATGAAATACTAAAAATAACTAAGCATCATTTCCCTCTGCCTGGATCTCTTCATCTTCCAAATTCTCGACCACTCCTTATTGCAACACTTCTTCTTGTTCCTTCACCCTAGATTTGTAGTCTTTGTACCTAGTAATAATTGCTAATATTTCTTTACTTTCTATTGTTACGGTGATCTGTATTCCAATTCTCCATTTGGTTAGAGTAGCCTCAGACTCGATCAGAGCATCAAAACTTTGGTTTCCTTCAGTTTTAAAGGAATCGAGGTAGACTTGCAATCTATTGAGTTTTGAGAAAGAATCATTGGTCATCAATGCAGGATCTGCTATCTCCTTTTTTAATACTTCTTTGAATTTCAGACAAGTTTCCTTCAAATCCAAAATCTTCTCATCAAAATCATTAGTGATATCTACTTTTAGGTCATGACAATTACCTTTAATCTCCACTAGCGTGTCCAGATACCTTTCAAGTGCTTTAGAAATCTCCTTTACCAGGTTCTCATAAATAATTAATTTCCACTATAATGAGTCAGATCAAGAAGGATCTAACTGCTTTGGATCATTCACACTTTGTTCATTGATCAATTTCATTCGATCTATGGAAATCAACTCTTTCATTTCTTGTGAGAGCATGTAGAGGTTGGACTGATCTTTTCTGACCTGTCGTAGCTCTGTCATCAATTCCTTCCTTTTATCAATAATATAATTGCGGAAAAGCATAGATCTACTAATGAAGAGGATGATTTCCTGAGACATTTCATCTATCCATTCACTGACGGCTTTGGAATAGCTTAGATTCTTTTTGATTAATTGCATTGTAAACCCATCAATATCTCCGTTTTGAGAACTTGAGGCTTCACTAGATATAGAAGGGGGGACCAACAAAGAGATAATTTTATTTAAATCGAGGACCTGAGATTGAAAATTCACCTTTTCCTTTCTTTCTTCCTTTAATTTCTTAATCAGGGCATTGATTGAATAATTAGTGTGATACACATCACCCTCAAGTGTTTGAGGTCCCATATCAACATGTGTGATTTTGTAATCAATCTCTGTTATCTCATCATCGTTTAAATCCTTTATAGGATCTGCAATTTCCAATATTTGATTGCCAGAAGTAGGATCAATTAGCATTCTCAATATTTTTTGAGCTTTCTTTGGCCTCGAGGAAGACTGGAGCAGCTTTGCAATTGTATCTACTCCAACTATTTTTGTAGGAGTATATTTCCTCTTTTTCTCCACTATCATTTTCAGCCATATCAGGCAAGCTTCTATCAAAATGAAATCCTTATTTCCTTGAACAATTAATTTAGACTCATGAGGAGTGATGGGTGTATTCTCCACTAGGGAAGAGGGTACTTTAGACAAAGGAGGAAAGGTATTATCTTCAACAATTTTCTTGAAAATGGCATCATATCCTTAGACATAGGTTTTGTTTGACTAGACTTATTTTTAGAAGAAGGGGTAGATATGCTATCTTGTTCACATACAAACTTAAAATTAGCCATATCTTTAGGCTTCTCACCATCACCCCCATATTGTGAATTTTCACTTGAAGACCTAGTAGCCAATCTCTCTGATGATGTACTCACTACAATAGTTTGAGTGGACCTCTATTCAATTTTCTAAGATGATTTTTTTTTCTTGAGTAGAACCTGCAGCTTGTCACCATTTCCCCTCTAACCATTCCTGATTTCTTTTCAACACTGGAGAAGCTCATATATTCATGTTCAAAACCTCGTTTTTACTCCAGTCAACCTTGGGATGAGATTTATCAGACAGTCTTTCATATTTTGGGTCAATGACCACTAAATCTTCAGTTGGACTTTTAGGAATTTGGATAAAAAGACCAAAAACGTGTACTTTCCTGAGGGTTAACCTCATATAATCTCTTTTCAAAACCTCATTTTCATCGAAACAATCTTCCCAAAAGTCCTCAATAGAAGACTGATGCTGATATGAACTCCCTCCATATAAATTATTTTCCCACAAAACCCTTGCTATCAAAATTAGCCCTCATGAATAAATGCTAGAGATTATATTCTTTAAGAATTCCTTTAGCACAGTTAGCCATCTGATTATTTTTACACATGAAGGAAGGAGTTGATAATGGGAAAACATACCCCCACCTCCCCATATTCATGTACTTTACATTCACCAAGGTCATTTCTCTATAGACTTCCAAGAACACCAACAAATCTTCTGGATATCTAGGCAATTTTAATGGGGATTTCTCATAACCTCCTATCCTCAAGTAAGAAAACTTCTCAAATTGGATATAGAAACTCCCAAAATTTGATATTAAAGACATTGACTTAAGAGAAAGACACATTTCAGGGTTTCCATCCAATTTATTTATAGCTTCCATCAAGAATGCATCATTGACAAGGAAAAATTCTCCCATTCCAACCTGCTTCGTGAACTATAGATAGCACTTATATATAAGCATTCCAGAATTGTGAAGTACCTATGGCTTTAATCCTATCCAAAAGGATCTTTGACTGGCTATAATGTATATTAAGTAAGAAAATAGATGAAAGGTGGCAGTTTTTTAGAAATTGACTAATTATTCATTCAAATGAAAACAAATTATCTTAGCCCAATCGATGAACACATTCTCATCACAGATAACCAAAATAAATTTACACATCCAATCTTCAAAAGATTCAATTTGTGCATTTCCAACAATGCAATGTAACAAAGAAATGACATCTAAAATTTCTCATTTGAAATGTATTCTTTTAAGTTTGGCAGGTAACTGCGACTTACCTTTTTTCTCCAGCCTCAACCACCCCTTGGCCATAGGGTTCTTCCAGCAGTCCTCATTAGCTTTGAAAAAATCATAAGCTGCCGCAATAGACATATCATTTACAGGTCCTCTCTCACGAATCTTTAGCGCATGGGAAATAGCTTCGAGAGAAATTTTGGCAACGATAGTCTCTTCCACGACTTTAATTTCCCTCTTTTCTGGAATATACCTTCTCGTGTATGCTCGTATTAGGTCCATGCTCAACATAGCTTTTGGAAAACCCCTAGCATGAGCTAATCCACTTTCTAATAGTTTTGCGTCGATGATAAATCTTTTGTTACTTTCCAAACATGCCCATAATTCTTCCAGCTTGAAGGATCCCAACTCTGTGTCCCTTACGTCGAGCCAACGATTTCCAATTTTAGATTGCATGAGCTCATAGTACATAGAGGAACACTTGTCTTCTTGAAGAAATAATTGCAAAAGGAAGAGGTACAATTGAAGACTCAACCAAATAAATCTCCACTACCCTAAGTTATATGAGGATGACAAGACGTGTGTTTGGTGCTAAATTAATGTGACTCCTTACTTAAATCCTTGGTAAAGCAAACCTTAAGATTGGATCTCTTTGAAATATCTTTGATAATACATCTCCAAGTTGTACCATATGCTTTATTAAATGCATAGGCGACACCTCAAAACATGCAGGATGAACAACCTATCTCCTTGTTATGAAAAAATGAAACTTTATAACCCGAAGTCGGGAGTTACAAAGTTATGAAAACCTATGACTCACCAGCTACACAATAAACCAACATAATTGATGCTACAAAAGGAGGAAAAATCGAGCCATTAGAAAGTTAGGAAAAACACGAACCTAACGACAAGGTTTAAGGACACTAGATGCCAATGACTTAGGTTTCAAAACTTAAAGAACACATGACAAAGTTTAGGAACTTTGAGGTTCCTGTGAATACGACTAAAATAAAGGAAAAGACTTAGACTTGGGTGGAGAATGAGAAATTAAAAACCGAGTATAAGATTTTAAAATTACATGATACATACAATACCCATAGGTAACACCTTGCTTAGTATTTTGAGGCTATTTAGTGCAAATAAAAATATGAAGTAAAGGAAGAACTATCTAACCATTTAACTGTAAATGGAGAAAGAACCATTAATTTCATTTGATTATTACATAGCAAAATAGACTTGCATATTATTAGGTTTTGTAGTAACTTTTGGAAGCAATTGTTAAGAATTCATTTTAAGATGGAATCTAGTAATAAAATTATGTGAAGATTGAATCATGACAATGAGTTTTATCGTCATTCTTGCATTAATTAGAAAAACTTGTGATTTTTAAACTAATTAGATGACATGTGTGATGATGATATGAAATTATGTGTAAAATGAAGATGCATTTGTTACGTCATTTTAAGTATCAAGTAAAAAGCATGGGAAGGTTTATTTTTATGTCTGTTAATAATCAGAACAAGAGAAACTTAATTTCACGTTGTTGTATAGAATATTTTAAGATCCGTTTTACCATATTCTTGTATGGTAAAATTGATAGATTGTTATTTCTATTTTTAAAAAAAAGTACCCATGCCTAATAGTGGGAAATAGGAATGGAAAAAAATATATTGTCAATAACAAACACCAAATGCATACTTTGTAAATTTTTTTGCAAAATTGAACTATTCTAGATCTCACATACATATTGTGAGGGGAAAAATATTGTAGATTATTTAGCAAATATGGGGTGTTAGAAAACAGATGTAACAATAATGGAAAATAATGATGATCTAAAAGCTTTTCCTGATTTGCAAGAAATTATAGATCGAGAAAGCTTAGAAAATATACTCTGAGAATGGAAAACATGAGCATGATATTAGGTGGCTCCTTTGGTTGCTACTTTAGATCCTTGTTATATGGAGTATCGAGATTTTGGTTGTCGGAACATCAGGTGTACACAATATATCACAAAGTATATTTTCAAAGCTTTCTCAATCTATAATTTCTTGCAAATCAGGAAAAGCTTTTAGATCATCATTATTTTCCATTATTGTTACCTCTATTTTTGGATACCCCATATTTACTATAATTTTAAAGCTTCAGTGGAACAAGCTTGAACTATTCCAAATCTCACATACATATCATGAGGGGAACAAGCTTGCAGATTATTTAGAAAATATGGGGTGTCAGAAAATAGAGGTAACAATAATGGAAAATAATGATGATCTAAAAGTTTTCCCTGATTTGCAAGAAATTATAGATCGAGAAAGCTCATAAAATATACTTCGAGAATGGAAAACACGAGCATGATATCAGATGGCTCCTTTGGTAGCTACTTCAGATCCTTGTTAAATGGAGTATCAAGCTTTTGGTTGTCAACACATCAGGTGTACACAACATATAGGGCTTTTGGTTGTCAAATCCTTTGTTCCTCCAGTCCCAAATGCATAGTTTCCATAGGTGGATCCTTTGGTGGCTACTTTTTATCCTTTCTATATGAAGTATCATGATTTTGGTTGTCGACACATCATGCGTACACAACATATTGTCTATATGGCACTAGATCCATTTGGTCCTATCGCCCGATAAGATTTTATGAGGTCGGTGATTTTGGCACATCGAGTGTACACAACATATTGTTCATATGGTATCAGACCCAATTGGTCCTATTGCCCGATATGCCTTTGTGAGGTTGGTGATATTGAAATTTAAGCTTACGTCTCTAAGGATTTGTCAATGTTGGCTGATATTATGGGCTTGTGAGGACCCCCTTTGATGGACTCCAAAGGTCTGACTAGTATTGGTGGTTGGACTATCAGGTGTACACAACATATTTTTCATATGGTGTTGGACCTTATTGGTCCTATTGCCCAATATTCCTTTGTGTGGTCGATGTTTTTGGCATCTACGCCTATGTCTCCAAGGATTTTTCAATGTTGGCTGATATTAAGGGCTTGTGAGGAACCCCTTTGATGGAATCCAAAGGATTGACTAGTATCGATGGTTGGACTATCGAGTGATCGAGGAATTGGGTTAAAAGTAGGTTCGGATCCCACAAGATATTATAGGCTAAAACTCTGATTAAGGTGACTTTCTGACAATACAAAGGATGGCGCCCTTCTTATGAAACAAATAATTTGATGCTAAAGACCATCAGGGATTGGTTGATCAGGTGTCCCATATGCTACGAGACCTAAACTAAGTTGTAAATGCTTACAGTCAATGTTCTTATTCAGGGATATTGTAGATACTCATAGTTAGTGGCAGTATAGATCATATAAAGGGTTTTTATCAATTTTGATTGCATCAAGTAAACATGACAGAAATCTTGGTTCACAAGAACTATTGTAAAGCTTATTTTGTAACTTTTATTATATATTAATATATATATATTGGCTTTTATCCTTTTTCCAAAAAAGAAAATTGAGTTTTGTGGTCGACCTAAACTTTTTTATATGCTTTTATAAATCTACTTGTGCAAGGAAAGTAACACATTAGAGTGATGATACAAGAATAATTTAAACCCTCCCCATGTTGATACCTTGCTCAAGTTCTATTCTTACTTGATGGAAACCTTTGATGCCTCTATTTTTGCCATGATGTCCCTGACAAATGTATTTCCTGCAACAAAGGTTGGGGAATACCATGGGTAGCTATGTAGAAGGAAACCCATTTTCCATCACCCTAGGTATTCTATTAAAAATTCTTGAGTCATCGATCTTCTTGATCATGGTTGATCCCTATAAAACTGAATGAAAAAGACTCGGGTAGTTATTCAGTAAGGCATCTACACTTGACGTTGCAGAGAAATATCTACATTTAATAATTTGGTAAAGGTTAGTTATTTGGCTATAATTGTGAATTAGTTGCACATGGGTGCAAGGATCCTTGTTACTAAGCAAGGTTAGTCGACTTGGTTGCCTTAAGCGGTATGTTACAAATGTTTATTTATAATGTGGAGTTTATAGTTTATTCATTGCATTCTAGAGTAGGTTCTTTGGGGTGTTACAAGAAGTTTCAAGTACTTTGTACCTCCCTTAGGATTTGCATCCAGACAATGGTTCTAAGTAACTTTTGAATGAGGAGCCTAAGTGATAGTAACTTCACTCAATTATTAAAAGATATTAAGTAAAAAATATAGGCTAATTAATTCCTTTGTTTCAATATGCACTTACGTTCAAACATTATAGGATAATCTTATGAATTAAGTTTTAGGATATTTTAGTCAAGTCCTTAGTAAGACATTCATGTATTATCTTTAAGAATTTTTTACAACTACTAGGTGATAATGGATGAGTAGAGAAAATTTTCTCTAGAGACCGTTAATGCAAATAATTAATCTAGTAGAATCAAATGCTGAGAATTGAGGAAAATCATCTTATTGGAATTAATTAATAAATTCCATTTGAAATTTGATTCATAGGCATCATATAACTATGGAAATGAGAATATTTGGTTCCACTTAGATTGTAAAAATGATAGAATTGAATGAGAATCCCTTCAATTAGTTGTGAATTCGGTAGGGAATTGAATGTAAGAGGCATCACTTTAATTAGAATTATCCAAACTGAGTAGATAAGAGACTTAGTTGGAGATTTATCTCTTCCCCACACTTAAAATATTAAAGAATGTTTCTAAATTTGACCCTTGCATCTTAGATTAGAATTAAAAGACAAGTCAAACGAGAATTGTTAAATTTAACTTTGACTTAAATCTTAGTTTGGATGCAGCTATAGTATGAGTTAGAATGATGTAATGAATATGTTTTGAGACATCATTATTATAATAATTTTGGGGTTAATTAATAGTTTCCATTCACATTTGAACATATTACTTGTCATTGTTCACTTAATTCTCTTTCAAAAGTTGAAATTTTCCTTATTATGTTCTTTCTCATTTGTCTAGAACAAATTTTATAGTTGATAAAGTGAAATCATGCTGGGTTGCTAATAAATTGAAATGATATTGTAAACATTATGTCATAAACTTTACTTTAACTTTAGAAATCCAATTGCCTTAGTAGTAGTTGCTAGAAAAAAAATTACTAGTTGTGTTTATTTTATGTTGGTAAATTTGGGGGCATGACATCTTCAACCTTTTATTCTTCTATTCAAGAAGACTCATTTGATTTATATCCATTTATCATCATTGAAATATTTTGTAAGTCTTCATCAACTTTGACACTTGCATTCTCAATAATCTTTCTGAATCTCTTGTTGGAGCACTGGTAAGCTTTACTTCTAGCAGAATATCCAAGGAAAATACCTTCATTAGAACATGCATCAAACTTTTATAATTTTCTTCATCTCTTCTGGTATAAAATTTGCTTCCAAACACTCTAAAGTATTTGATAGTAGGAATCATTCCATACCATAGCTCATAGGGATTCTTTGTATTGTTCTCTCTTACTTGAGCTCTATTAATTATATAAATAATAGTATGAATTACTTCTCTCTAGTATACTTCTGATAGATTTTACTCTTTCATCATTGTTCTTGAAACTTCTTGAACAGTACAATTCTTTCTTTCAACTACTCCATTTTGTTGAGGAGTCCTAGGGAAAAACAAGTGCCTCGTTATGCCATTATTTTCACAAAATATGTTAAACTCATCGAAGGTGAATTATCCACCTCTATCAAATCTCAAACATTTAATTTTCATATCCATTTCATTCTCAACCATAAATTTGAATGCTTTAAACCTATCTAGAGATTCTGATTTTTCTTTGAGAAAAGTAACCCATGTCATTCTAGAATAATCATCAATTAATAGCATGAAATACCTATCACCTTGAATAATTCTTACTCTTGTAGGACCACAAATATTTGTATGTACCAATTCCAATAGTCTGTTAGTAGATTGTTGTTTGACTTTGAAGCTTCTTCTTGCTTGCTTTTTGATTTGACATTCTTTACAAACATCATTGATAGGTTTTGTAATCTTTGGAATATCTCTTACAACTTGTATTGAACTGATTCTTACTAAGTTATCAAAATTTATGTGACACATTCTTCTATGCCATAGCCAACTTTAATTAATCAGTCATAAATAATGACCATTAAAATCCTTAAGTTGATAAAAATTTCCATCTATTCTTCTTCCAACAACAACCACGGTTCTAGATCCTTTTTTGATCTCACATCCATTATCCTAAAACATAAGATTGTATCCTTTGCTACACATTTTTCTAGCACTCAAAAGGTTTTTCCTTAAACCCTAAACATAGTAAATATAGTAAACATTATTAGTATTATTCTTACCATCAAAATAGATAGAACCTTTTCCACATATCTTAGTGGATGTATCATCACCAAATATAACACATCCTCCATCATACTTTTCAAGTTTAAAAAACTTACTCTTGTCACCAATCATATGATTAGAGCATCCACTATCAATGATCAAGTAGTTCTTCTCCTTTCTAGCATGAAAAGTAGATACCAAAGTACATTTAGTCTTATCCTTTGTCTCCAAAGGGATTTCCTTCACACTTCTCTCAGAGTTAGTAGAAATAGATTCATCTTTTAAATCCATGAACAAGAATTCATCATCATCATCTCCATAATAAGATTCATCATAAAAATACTTGCATATTCTCTAACATAATAGCTTTTCTTGATCATCTTACCTTTGTTCTCCTTATTTTTTTTATTCAAAGCACTATTTGGACATATTGAAGCATAGTGACCTATTTTCCAACAACTGAAACATTTGACAGGAAACTTACCATTGTACTTACCAATACCCTTCTTTGTTCTCCTTACTAAGTTAGCTTCTATATCATCAAGATACTCTTGATTTGATTCCTTGATCTCCTCTGATTTCCAAGCCTTAAAATAATTCTGAGCTCTTAAACCAATATTTGTTCCAAATTATCTCATTTCAAAAGAAGTTAAAGAACCACAAAATTGATATTTGGTATATTTATTTAGATTTACAAATTACTCAATAGAAAAAAAATTATGACTATAAGATTTATGAAAAGTTTTGACAATTTTCTTTACCACTTCTGGTTCTTTTAGTTCACCACCAAGACCTCTAATGGAGCTGACAACTTCATATACCCTCTGCATATAGCTTGTAACATTTTATTCTTCATTCATCCACAAGTTCTCGAACATGATTTTTATGTTTTTCATCCTAGCTTCTTTAACCTTATCATCTCCTTCATAAATGATTTCTAACTTTCCCAAAAAAAAATTAGCAAATTTCATGCATAACTTTCACCAATTCAAAAATTTTAAGTCTATTTATAAGAGGATACCTTTATTTACTATTTCTTTCATAAGCTTTAATCTCATCAGGATTAATTGGACCATTTGTAGGTTCAATATATTTAGCCTTAACAGACTTCCAAACATCATATCCAAGATAAACCAAAAATCCTTCCATCTTTATTTTCCAAAATGCATAATCTGTTCCATCAAATTTAGGGATCTCTTTCTTTTGCGCCATCCTAGATCTACCTCAAAAAGTTAAGCTTTTTTCCAAGGAACCTTTCTCTGATACTAGTTGTTCAATGTATAAGACAACTGAGGGGGGTGAATTAGTTTTATTTTAAAAATTCAAAACCATCATACACATTTAGATCCACATTAATAAAATTAACCCTTAATCTGTTATAATAATTTAGCATGAAAGGAAAAATAATAGAAACTAAAACAAATCAACCCCATGCACAAGAAAACACTAGATTTACATGGAAATCCCAAGATGGGAAAAACCACAATGAGGATTATCTCACAATATAAATTAATATCAACACTGAATAAAATAGGGCTCACTATTGGAGGGATCACTACCTAGAGAAAGAAAGGCTCATTGTCAAGGGATCGGTGCCTGAATAAAGAAGAAGATGGAGAAGAATTTTACAAAGACAAATCCATCTCAATGCAATATAGAAATCCACCAAAATATCACCAACACCTTCACAACATAATTGAAGAATTGTAGACACCTTTTTCTCACTACATTGAGTAATCTAAGACATTAAATCTCGCACTGCACTTTTCAAATTCGCACTCTAACACTTTAAAATTCACATCATTTGCATCATGATTTTCTATTTGCTTATCCCTCAATAGCTCAACTCTTATTTATACCATCTTCAACCTTGAAACCATTCTCCAAGGTTTTCTATGAACATCAACCGTGTAAATTCAAACTAGCTCAACACCAAAACACTTTTGTAGCGGATATAAGTGAAAGAAAACCACACCACTCCTTATTTGGGACCCAAATATATAACACAATTCTACAACATGCTTCTAAAAACAATAAATATCTATCGCAATTAGTGTAAACACCAAGGTCAGTTTTTACTTGTGTAAACACCATTAAATACACACTTCCTTTGATTCAAAAACACCACATAGAAAATGTAAATGTAACATAACCTAGAACATTCTATAGACACCTTGAAATTTAACAAAGTCCTTCACAACAATTTCCACCTAAGAAATGTACACACCCAATACACTCAAACAACTTTTCCATTCACTGAAACTTAAGAACTTGACTCCTGAAGCACCAAACCTCAAACCAATTTGATTGAAGTAAGATACCAACAAAATTAAAACACCTTCAGATCTGAAAAAACTAAAACTAGACTTGTGGAGAAATGTGGAGCAAAAAAAATTTCTCCTAGACACCTCTATAATACACTATTCACACACTAGTGAACACAACTTCTTTTGCACAATGATTCAAGACACCAAATTCTAAATATAATTCCTCTAAACACATTTTATCAACATATCTGAAATGCACAAGAAGATCTTCAACCTAGAAGAAATGTAGAGCAACACCAGAACACTACTCTACAACCCAAAACAACAATATAACACATTGTTTCCTCTTTTTAACAATTTTTCTCAAAAGAACTTGGAAACCAAGCATCATAGAAACATCCTCATCATCTCCATCACTTCCTCAACCATAGACAAAATATTATCAAAGTAACACTAGACATTAATATTAATAGCTTACAAATGGAAATATAATGCAACTAATCAAAGCATAGATAACACCAACATATTCTTGCAACAATCTCCCCCAATAATGATCCTCTTCCTCTTCATACAGTTGGCACAAATGACAAAAAATATTTTTTACATCAATGACAACACCAATCTACTCATACTTGTAACACCCTTTCGGTATATGGTAAATTGATCATATGCTTATTGTTATACTTTCTTAGAAAAGTATCCAACAAAAAGAACATTGTGTGGTTGAGTGATATTCTAGTTGATACACAAATTATAGATCAGTTGAGAAGATTGGGAAATGTAGAAACATAGAAAAGTACATTATGGGGTTTATTTAAAACATTTTAGGACAATATGCAAGTAAGGGAAAGGATTCATAAGAGTGTTTTGGAGAAGTATAAGAACAATATCATCTTTATGTTTAGCAATGATTGTTGCATTATGGAAGTTGTTGAGCTAAGGATAGTATGGATCCCTAAATTGGGATATGAGGTGGTTGAACATGTGATTATTGGTCTAGAAGATCATATGTTGATATGCCTAGAGTGTTGCAAGTACAATCAATTGGTGTTGTCATTGATGTATATAGTTGACTAAGATTATTGCAAGAGTGTGATCATTTGATGCTTTGATTAGTTGCATCATATTGTCATTATTAAAGCTACTAGTGTCAACCTCTAGTGTTACTCTGATAATCTTCTATCTATGGATGAGGAAGTCATGAATATTATGAGGATGTGTCTCTAGTGCTTAGTATATAAGTGCTTTTGAGAATATATGATAAAAAGAGGATCAGTGTGTTGTAGTGGGGATCTAGGTAATAGAGTTGTATTTGGGTTTTTCTTTGCATTTCTTCTTGGTTGAAAATCTACCTATGTGATTTGAATATTTTGGTGTGCGGTTTTCAAAGGTGTTGTATTCAAGAGTTGGGTGATGTATCATTGTACAAATAAAGTTGTGTTCACCAGTGTGTGATTGTGTATTGTAGAGGTGTGTAGGAGAAATGTTTCTACTCTACGTTTCTCTACAATTGTTTTTTAGGTCTTATGATTCTAAAAATGTGTTTATGGTTTCAGTAGTTTAACTCAATCAAGAGGATTTGAAGTTTTTTCTTTGGAATATGGATTTCTGAGTTATCGTGTATGGAAAAGTAGTCTGGATGTACTGGGTGTGTACATTATTTAGGTGAAAGTTTTTTTGAAGGGTTTGTTGATTTTAGGGTGTTTGTGGAACATTCTAGAATGTGTTCAGGTGACACTTGTTGTTCATGAGGTATGGTGAGATCAAAGGAAGTGTGAACTTAAAAGTTTAATGGTGTTTACATAGGTATTAGCCAACCTTTGTGTTTGCACTACTTGTGAAGGTGCTTAGTTTTTTATGGAAGTGTGGTGTGGTGTGTAAGTCCTAGCTAAGGAATTGTGTGGTCCACCTTCATTCCTTTCTACTATAGGAATGTTCTGGTTCTAAACTAATTTGAATTTGCATATTTGAGGTGGATAATAGACCTTCAAGAAGGTTTCAAGGTTGAAGATGCTATAAGTGTGAGTTGAGTTGTTGAAGGATGTCAAGATAGATGCAAGAGATGTGAATTATGCCAAGTGTAGTGTGTTAAAGTTTCAAATTGATTAATACATTATGAGCTTTCATTTTTTAGGTTACTAGATGTAGTGAGAAAAAGGTGGCTACAATTCTTCAATCAAACTATGAAGGTGTTGAAGTCATTATAGTGGATTCTTTGTTGCATTAAGATTATTTTATTTTTGTAACATTCATTCTCTATCATCTATTCTATTCTAGTAGTGAGTCTTTATTCTTTGGGTAGTGATCCCTCTGATAGTGAGCCCTATTGTATTCAACATTGATATTACTTATATTGTGAGCTAATCCTCACTTTGGTTTTTCCCTTCTTTGGTTTTCCATGTAAATTTGGTGTTCTCTTGTGTATGGTGTTAAGTTGTTTTCATTTATGTTATTTACTTTTCATGCTAATTTATCATAATAGATTTAAGGGTTTAATAAATGAATGTGGATCTTAATGTGTATGGGGGTTTTGAAGTTTTAAGGTATAATTAATTCACCCCTCCCTCTCAATTGTCTTGTGCATTCAACATAAAGACCCTAAAGAATAAAGGTACAACACATATAACAAAAATATATTGATGTATAGTAGGATGGATCTTAACAATACAATCCAAATTCAACAATTTTTTCAATTTTGAAACCCTAACTTGATGGTTTTCTCATAGAACCTTCGTATCTCCTTATAATACTCCAAACAGAGAATTTTCATCATATCTTCCAAATAAGACTTCAAACCTAGAAACTAAACACCACTCAAGATACCCTTTAAGCCACTTTGAAACATATCAATTTTGTTTATATGGTTTTTTTGTAACAACACCCTCCAATTATGACTGCTACACTCCAACTAGGCCTAATTAGGCTTGTTTCACAAAGCAACTACAAGATAAACTCTCCCCTAATCAAAAAAATTCACTCCAAGGCTACAATCATGTCACATGGGGTCTGAATAGGAATTTCCCATTGATTGGAACAATCACCAAATTGGTTTTTTCACAAAACCCTAGATCTACCTACTCACCTAAGCCTAATACATAGAGATATTAGGCTAAGACTACATCAAACTCTACCCTAACTCCATCCCCTACTCTTGGAAACCCTAAAAAATTAAAAGAACCCTAATTACCTACATTCCACTAATTTTCAAAATTTTCCACTAGTGGAATGGCCTCTAATTCATGTTTTCTCAATCAAACCCTAAAACCTAGGGTTTCCTAGCTATTATTAGTAAATTGGCTCTAAATATCTTCAAACCTAATGAAATTTGGTGAAATAAATTGAAAAAAATAGTATATTTAGTCCCTCACCACTTCGAATAAGAATTAGTTCATTTGCAAATAGTATGGAGCAGTACAATCTCCTATAGCAGTAAAAACAGACTATAAAATGTAGAAAATGGAGCTTTTCTTTATTGTCTGATCATCAAAACTTCATTAGGAGTTTTCTTCAACCTTTACATGAAATATTTAAACATTTCCCACCAAAAGAAACTATTGGTTAACCACCATTTGAATCTCCAATAGTTCAACTTCCATACAAGCCAAAAAATGCAAAGTTGCTCATGCAACTTTTGCAGTATTTACAAAACTTGACAACATTTCACGAAGTCAACCCCACATGACCAAAAACACTAGAGATGGTCTAAATAAATCTTATTACAACCAAAAAATGACTCAACACCACAAAACCAACATTTGACCCTAATTACAACATTAAGACTAGATACCCCTACACCATACTCTCGAGGAGAACAAAATCTCAAGTTCCACTTGAGATCAAATCTTGAAATGTGGTACCATTCTTCTTGATGTCTTTGTCATCCAAATGAAATACTCCATTGGAAGGAATTTCCACTTCACCATGTACTCATTTTACACCATGTGCCTTGTTCTTTTAGCTTCTTTGGTATCCAAGATGCACTCTAGCTTCAATGGTTGACTTGGTGGAAAATCCTTAACCCAATATTTATTTGGAACCTCTAATGTACCTTCACCTTCACCTAAAAACATACCTCCTTTAAAAGGATATAGGTTAGAAACATTAAAAATTGGAGAGATAACAACTCCAGGAGGGAGTTCCATCTCATAGGAATTTGCTCCAAATTTGTGGACCACCCTACATGGCCCAATCTTCTTCATCTATAGCTTTGAATACTTTCCTTTAGGTAGCCTTTCCTCCCTCAAATGAGCTAATATCAAGTCACCCACTTTGAAATGAACTTCTCTCCTTTTCAAGTCTACATGTTGTTTGTATTTTTCAACACTCTTTTGAAGAATCTCTTTAACTTGTTGATGTATTTATTTCATAGGCACTGCAAACTCTTCTCCTTTAGCACTCATCTCCATTCCACTTGAATCTCTAAGCTCAAAAACTCCCCTTGGTTGCAATCCATATACAATCTCAAATGGGATTTTTCCAACACTTTTGTTCATAGAGTCATTATATGCAAACTCAACTTTGGGTAGGATCAGATCCCATTGGGTTGAATGTTCTTTTTTTAGGAATCTCAGGATATTTCCAAGGCTTCTATTGACAACTTCAGTTTGCTCATCTATTTGGGGATGATAGGCAGAGCTAAAGGTCAAGTTTGTTCCCAACTTCTTCCAAAGGGTTCTCCAAAATTGACCCACAAACTTACTATCCCTGTCAAAAACAATGGTTAATGGAAATCCATGAATCCTAAACACCTCCTTAAAAAACAACCCTGCAAATGTATGAGGAATCATTGGTATTATTAAATGGTATGAAATGTGCCATTTTACTAAACCGGTCTATAACAAAAAACACACTATCGAATACTCTTTGAGTTTTGGGCAACCCCAATAGAAAATCAATGATGATGGATTCCCACAACCTATTTGGGATTGGTAATGGTTGATAAAGACCTACATTTATGCTACAACCCTTGGATTTTTGGAAAACAACACACTTTTCAATAAATTTTATTATATCACTTTGCATCTTTAGCCAATAATAATACCTCCTTACTTGTTCCAAAGTCTTATCCACACCAAAATGACCCCCTAAGCTTCTAAAATTCTTTTCCTTAATCATCTTATTCCTCATAGAGCATTTGGGAATACATAACTGAGCCCCTTTAAACAATAAACCCTCTTGAAGTAGAAAATCATAATATTCTTCATGGAAGTGCCACTAAATTGACTACAAGCAACATATATTTATTTGAAATCATCATCCTCAACATACGTACCTTTCAAAGCATCAATTCCCACACTTTGAAGTTGAACTAGTTGAATCAACAATGTCCTTCTAATCAAAGCATCTGCCACCTTGTTTGACTACCCCTTTTTGTATTTTATGGTGAAAGTGAAGCTTTGTAGGTACTCCACCCTCTTCACATGTTTGTGGCAGAGTTTTTATTGGCTGTTTAAAAACTACAAAGCATGATTGTTAGTAAAAACAATGAATTCTTTAGGTAAGAGATAGTGTCTCCACTTCTTTAAGAATTGAACCATGGCATACAACTCCAAGTCATAAGAGGCATACTTTTTCTTTGACTCATTGAGCTTCTCACTGAAAAATGCAACATGGCTATCCTCTTGGCTCAATACTGCCCCAATTGCATACCCACTTACATCACATTCAATTGTGAAAACTTTGTTGAAATTGGGAAAGGCTAGGATAGGTTGTTGTGATACCCTTTGTTTTAGATATTGAAAACTCTTTTCTGCCTCATCAAACCATTCAAATTTCTTTCTCTTATCCCCTTTTTATTGTGTCAATGATTGGAGAGGAAATATGACTAAAATTCTTCACAATTTTTTTGTAAAAGCTAGCTAGGTCATGGAAACTTCTTACCTCACTAAGTGATGTAGGAGTAGGCCAACTAAGAATTTCTTCTACCTTAGTAGGATCCATATTTAAAGAACCAAACTCCTCCTTTATGAATTCACACTTTTCAAATTTATCATCAGCTTTTCTTCGTTCAAATTTTTCAAAACCAATTCTAAATGTTGCAAGTGTTCCTCTTTAGTTTTGCTAAAAATGAGAATATCATCCAATTAGACAACCACAAACTTACCTATGAAAGGTTTCATAACTTCATTCATTAGTCTCATAAAGGTACTTGATCCATTTGAAAGTCCAAATGGCATGGAAATCCATTCATATAACCCCTCATTTGTCTTGAAGGTAGTTTTCCACTCATCCCCCTCTCTAATTCTAATTTGGTGGTAGCCACTTTTGAGGTCAATCTTAGAAAAATAAAAGGCACCTCCTAAACAATCCATCAAATCTTCTATTCTTTGTATAGGGAACCTATACCTTATGGTTATCTTGTTTATTCCCTTGAGTCAGTGGGGTGTGTGCAGGATCATCATGGAAAAAATAGGCCCTTAAGTGGCAATAAAATTCAGAAAATCAGAGTTACGCAACTTGACGTAAAAATTTGAATAAGTTATCTATATTATTTCAAAAATATGTAATAATAGAATTTGTAGAAAATTGAATTTAGTTTTAAACTACTAGGTTTTTTTTTTTTTAAATCTATTTGGTCAAAATTTGAAATTTCAATGCAGTAGTACTTAAATTTCAGGGAAAAAATAAGAAGTAGGTGTCTATCTGACCATCCTAACCACAATAAAATGATAATATTTTTTTATAAGATTGCAGATATAAGTAGGGGACACATGTCCCGATGTGATGCATATTTTTTTGTAATTTTTTTCCAAGTAAATAATTAATTATGATTTTTTTATTACAAATTTTAAAAATTATAAAAAATTGTATGTCTAACCACCTTAACTTGGTCAAAAATTCATGAAATTCAATTTTATTTTTTTAATCCTATAGCATGCAAAGCATAGAATGTGACGCATGTTTTGAATTCAAAAAATTTGATACCATTTGAAAGTTATAGATGTTTTTCAATCAACCTATCAATCAGGACTTTAGTCATAATTAAAATAGAAAATGAATAATAATTATTTATTAAATTCAAAGTAAATCATAATTTATATTGGTGGAAATCTGAGAATCTCCTTTAAAAACCCTTTTCATTTCATCAATTTTGGGTAAGAAAAAATTCATCAGCGACATGAGTCATCATATCACTTAGATATCACCACTTTTCGGCCCATCATGATCCTGCACATACCCAGTGTACCTTCTACAATCTCCTCCATTTTTAGGTGCCAAAATAGTAGGAACAACACATGGGCTAAGAATTTCCCTTATTAGGCCTTTGTCAAGCAACTCTTGGATCTACCTTCTAATTTCTTCATTCTATTGAGGAGTCATTTTATATGTAGAATTATTAGGTAGATTTGCCCTTGGTATAGAATCTATATGGTGGATCACATCTCTTATTGGTGGTAAAGAGCTAGGGAGCTCATCTACTGCAATGTCTTTGTACTTATTCAATAAGGCTTGGACCTCTTTAGGCACATCATCAAACTTTATTGTTGTCATGATAGATTTTCGTTTGATGATAATGGCATAACCTTATCCACCCTCTTCTTTCATGGTTTTCAAGAACTCTTTTTCTCCTACTAGCATTATATTAGACCCTACTTGTTTGTCTAGGCCTTCATCTTGCAATGGTGTGAGTTTAAGTGAGATCCCATCCTTTTCTATCACATAGGTATTCTTCTACCCATCATGTTTAGCTTTTCTATCGTACTGCTAGGGTCTCCATAAAAGTAGATGATAAACATTCATTGGGATGATTTCACACAATATCTTGTCTTTATACCCTCCAATATTGAATTCAACCCATGTTTTCTCATTAACTAGGACCTGTTGTCCCTTATTCAACCAAGAGACCTTGTAGGGAGTGGGATGTGGGATTCTTTTCATTTTCAACTTTTCAACCATCTCTAAAGAAACCAAATTATCTATGGAATCGGAATCAACAACTTTACACACCTTACCTTGAGATTTGTAGGTGGTTCTAAATAGATATTTTCTTTATGGAGGCTCTTTCACCATAGGAAATTTGATTAGTTTTCTTATTATCATCAGAGACACTTATTTCTAGATCAGCATGCTAACGGGGAGAGTTTACACTCTCATTATCTTCTTCTTGCACCAATTGTGTTCTCCTTTCTCCACCATGTGAAGTACAAGATTTTTTATCCAAAAATTTCCATGCTTGATGGCCAAACTGATTGCATTGATAGCATCTTCTTGAGAATTTATTTGATCCTCTACCTTGTCCACCAAATCTTCCTCTACTATTTGATCTCCTACCTCTAAAACTGCCTCTTGATTCCAAGCTCTGTTCTTGATGAACACTTGTTTCTCCTTGTTGTTTTTGGGATTGTCCTCTTCCTCCAAATGTTCCTATGCCTCTACTTTGTTTCTCCTACCTTCTCTTCAACCTTTCTTTAGCCTTGATTTCTATTTGAAAGCATTCTTCCACCATTCTAGGAGTGGTTAGACTTATCTCATCTTGTATGTTGAACCTTAACCCATTTATGTACCTTGATACTTTCTCCACCTCATCCTCATTATGACCTACCCTTATACTTAGCTTGTGAAACTCCTCTATATGAGCCATTACATCCATCTCCTTTTGTTTGAGATTTTGTAGCCTTCTAAATGTTTGAATTGCATAGTCACCAGGTAGAAATTGGCTCTTTATTTTGGACACCATTTTGTCCCATGAATTTATTTTTGACTTTCTCTTCTTCACCCTCTCTTCCTGCACACAATTTCACCAAGTTAAGGCAGGGCCTTTCAACTTTGTTTTGGAAAATCTCACCTTTTGTTCATCTGCTACCTCCTCATACTCAAAATAGTTGTCATGTTCATCAATCAAACCTAGCACCCCTTCACTATCCATATTCCCACCATACATGGGTAATTCCATATTCACCTTAGGAGTGTCTCCTTTCATAGCCTTCAACATCTTAATGATTCTCAATTCATTAGGGTCCAACTCTTCCTCACCTTGGACTCCTCTTTGAGGGTTTTCATTCTCACCCTCTTCCTCTTCCTCTTTGTTACTTTGGTCTCCAGTGACCATACCTCTCCTTTGGCTTGATTCAAGTGCTACAAGTCTGGGTAGGATAGCTTCATGAGACTCCATTACCTACCTCAACTCCTTGGCATGCTTTTCTTTCAACTCTCTCACTTATTTGGTTGTTACATTAATTTTAGGAGGAATCTTTCCTTCTTTCAAACTTCAACCTTTTTTCCCTTATAGACCTACCTATGCTCTGATACTAATTGATGTAGAGCAGGATGGAGGTTGTCAATACAATCCAAATTCAACAATTTTTTCAATTTTGAAACCCTAACTTGATGGTGTTCTCACAAAACCTTCAAATCTCCTTGTAGTACTCCAAACAAGGAATTTTCATCATATCTTCCAAAGAAGACTTCAAACCTAGAAAATAAACACCACTCAGGATACCCTTTAAGCCACTTTGAAACATATCAATTTTATTTATATGGTTGTTTTGTAACAACACCCTCCAATTCTAACTGCTACACTCCAACTAGGCCTAATTAGACTTGTTTCATAAAGCAACTATAAGTTAAACTCTCCCCTAATCACAAACCTTCACTCTATGGCTACAATCATGTCACATGGGGTCTGAATGGGCATTTCCCATCAATTGGAGCAATCACCAAATTGTTTTTTTCACAAAACCCTAGATCTACCTACTCACCTAAGCCTAATACATAGAGATATGAGGCTAGGTCTGCATCAACCACTGCCCTAATTCCATCCCCTACTCTTGCAAACCCTACAAACATTAAAATAACCCTAATTACCTCTATTCCACTGATTTTTAGAATTTTCCACTGGTGGAATGGCCTCTAATTCATGTTTTCTCAATCAAACCCTCAAACTTAGGGTTTCCTGGTGTAAAGAGAAAAACTCTTTAATTTCAAACATCGACAATTCCTTAAATAAATTCATTTATATTCCAAAGAAAGTCAAAACTCCATTCATTAAATTTCATAAAATCCAAATGATTCCAAAATATCGACTTAAAGTCTACAATAAGATTCATAGTACTTCCAATTAATTTCATAAACATTTCATCTTACATGACAATTAATAATACAATAGAATTTGTAACAAAAGTTTACAATTCGAGACTTGGGCATTTTATCGCCTTAAGCTCTACAATAATCATACAAGAAATAAATAGAATAGATATATGAAGAAATCTTCATTTGATCTTCAATCCAATTGCATATCTTCAAACATGAAGACGAGAACAAGGATCGGGCACTTTTTCCACCCAACCTCGAAGCTTACACTTCCCCATAATTCCTTAGTCATTCAAAGAATACCCGACCCTACACGAATCGCTTAGCAAAATGCAGTTAACAAGCAAGATGGAATCTAGTGCTTGCCTAGTATAACTAGTAAATCCACAAGCATTTTCATTTTTCTAATTCATTTAAGAAACAAGCAAGTTCAATACTAGGATATGGTAGAGAGTAAATTTCATTCCATCTATTTCAATTGTCCTTAAGTTACTTGGCCAAGTAAAATGTCATGCATGAAAAATAATAGTAGTTTTGGAAAAGCAAAACTACTCTCTCTAAAAACCCATATTCGGCACCCGTCCCAAAAGGTAACTTTCCAAACACATGTCATGCACATTCAATTATCAAGCATCCATGGTTCCATTAAAAATCAAAAAATTATCTTTCACAAACATCTTAACTACAATTTTATATTCTAGCAAACATGGTTTTTAATACAATAATTTCACAGTTTTAAATCACAAATAACATTATGTTCATATTTGAAATAAATAATAGATAAAATAAAAGAAGGTGTATCTCAAGTATGTAATCTAAGTACATATAAAATCAAAATAAATGATCACACATTCTTTCGGTTCATTTACTCATAAAATTAAACTACACTTTAATATAGTCTCCTTCTAATTCGTTTAATTTCAAGTAATTATATTTTTACTTTATTTTCTTTCTTTTCTAGTTTTCATGTTTCCCTAAAATGTTATCTCTTTTCTAAAACATAAAAGTCTTCATATTTACTTCTGTTTTGGAGAAATTTAATATCAATCCAAGGTAATTATCATGTTTCACTTAACTTTTCAAGCACATTTAAATAAACAAAATCATTTAATCTTATCTTTTTAAATTTAAACCAAGAACATGCAGCTAAGTAATTCTATAAATGTTTCTCTATATTTTCTATTTCATTCATTTTGAAAATTTTCTCTCTGACAGTTTTGATTTTTATGAAGCTTTTCTAAATCTAATTAGATCTAAAATAGTATGTTTTTCTATGTGCATCTTTTCAATTTACTAAATCAGAATTTCCTAAAAATAAATAAATCTACTATCTTTTTATAGTTTTCTGTTCAAGTTGTTCAATGGTTTTATGATAAAAAACATAGTTTGGTGTTTTAACTTTCTCCTAAATTTGATAAAAACAGTGATATGTTTTCAATAGTTAAAATACAAGAATAAAAGAAAGAATTAAACTCAGATATTAAATAAGATCGTGAATTTGAGAAATAACCAGTTTTCATTTGAATCTACTTGTGTGTTTCCTGAATCTGGTTTGTTTTGTTTTCTCTGTCAATTTTTCCCTGTTGTTCTTTTGTTCTCTTCTTTTTCTTCCTGTGCTCCACCCACTAATCCCTTCCTTCTCTATCTTCCCTACTGGCTTCTTCCCTTCTCTTCACACGCGTATGGGACAGAGCAAAATCCAAAATAAATAGAACTTAAATTGTTTTAAGTACTCCCTTCTGCTGGCCGGGCCTGGAAGATTAGGTGAAAGAAAATAAGTAAGAACTAAAATATGTTCTCCCTTGTGTATGAGATAAGCAACCTTCAGACAAACAACTCTCCTTCTACTCCTCTGGCTGCCTCTCTTCTGGTCATGCCTCTTCACCTGCTAGCTGCGTGGAATGAATGGAGGGCATATTTATTCTTGTAGTTTTCTATTCTCAACTCCTCTCCATACTGGCCACGCATGGAAGATTTAAAAAGGAAAATCAATAAAAATCAATAAAGTTTCCTACCTCCCTCTTCAAAAATGGATTTTGTCTTCCCTGTCTCCTTAATTCCAATTTCCTCTCCTCAATATCATGAAAATGGTGGAGTCCTCAATAAAGTTCGATCCACTATTCATGCTTGATATCCAGCAAAATTTCCATAACTCCAAGTTCTTCTATTTGATTGCATGCGTAATTTATTGAGAGGTATTTGTTAACCAATTGTTTTCAATTGTTTTGATTTCAATTCCAATTTCCATTGAATAACTAGATTTAATATATATTATTTTAAACATATATTTCTACTATATATGGATATTCTAATAATTTAGAATTAAAAAGCATCATTATTTTCAACTAAAAATAAAAGATTTACATAAAGAATTAATTATTTAAATAAAATAAATCTATTCCTCTTATATATATATAATAACAATATTTTAGTTTTCTAAAAGATTTAAATTTTTCTTTCCACACAATAACATAATATAATCAAATTGACTAAACTTTTCGCAAACAATCAATCTTTCCATTTCAAAACAAACATATTCCTTTTTACATACATTTGAGCAATCGAATAAACTTATTTAAAATTTCTAAATAATAATCATCACGAAAATACATTAATAAATACTAAGTGGTGTGTGAGATTCCATCATCCTCATTAACGTCTAATGGATAAAATGACTCTACCTGATCAATGTTCTCGTCTTCATTCTCGTTCACCTGTTCCTGCGTTCACTTGCACTCAAATTCTCATCAGCAATGACAAACCCCAAATTTCATAATAATGAATTTCAAATCATTTCATTTGAATTAAATTTCAATTTCAATTTAAATAATCATCTATCATAAACATTAAAAATCTCATGATTAATAATTGCATTTAAATAAATGACACAAATCAGTACGTGACATCTAGCTATTTTTAGTAGATTGGTTCTAAATCCATTCAAACCTAATGAGATATAGTGAAATCAATTGAAAATGACTATAGATTCAGTCCCTCATCACTTCCAATGAAAATTAGTTCATTTGTAGATATTACAGAGCTGTACAATCTTCTGTAGCAAAAAAAACACACTATCAAGTGTAGAAAACATAGCTTTTCTTTATTGTCTGATCATCAAAACTTCATCAAGAGTTTTCTTCGACCTTTACATGACATATTTAAACATTTTCCACCAAAATAAACCTTTGGTTAACCACCATTTTAATCTCCAATGGTTCAAATTCCATATAAGCCAAAAAATGCAAAGTTGCTCATGCAACTTTTGTAATATTTACAAAACTTGACAACTTTTCACAAAGTTGACCCCACATGACCAAAAACACTAGCCATGGTCTAAATAGACCTTATTAAAATAAAAACATGAATCAACATCATAAAACCAACATTTGACCCTAATTACAAAATTAAGAGTAGGTTCCCCTGCACCATCTAGTGAAGAACATATCGAGTAGAAGAAAAAGGAGATAACATGGAATTTGGAAAAGATGAAGGCATGAGTAGTGGAGATGATGGGACTACCAAAGGGCCTTGTGGAGAAATCCAAAGGAATATCCAGTCCTTTAGAAGGTTCCCCAAGTACTTGAAGGTCAGGTAGGACGTCTACCCCTTTCTAGTTTCTCCTAATTCCTCCAGGACTAAATTTGTTGTTGGAGCTAAGAGGAAAGAGTCAACCACTACCCTTATAAAATAACATAGTGCTCCAAAAATAAGAAGAGTAAAAGAAAAAGCTACAAGAGAAAGGTATGTTGGACATGATGATGATAAAGAAGAAGGAGGACCTTAGTTGGTTTGAAAAAGAAAATTAGATGTCTCAAGAGACAACTATAAAGAAAAACAATATAGATATTATGGATATTGATAGTGAAGAAGAAGTAGGGAACAAGAAGAAGAAATCATTCAAAATGCATGTGAGAGAAAATAAGTATAGAAAATAAGAAAATACAACAAAATATAAGGGGAAGAAGAAGAAAAGTGCCCTCTGAAAAAAAAACATAGCCCTCCAAGGTTTGATTCACTATTAAATGGAATTTTTGAGCATGAAGTCCTAGAAGAGACTACCAAAATGTATTCAGATTCAGATGAAGTAGACAAGGCTACAATAGAGGAAGAAATTGTGAAGTATATAGTAACTATTTGTACTAGTTTGGCACAAATATAAGATCATTTACCAAATTCTTTGAAGAATGCTTTGAGTGTGAGAATGAAAGAGGCAATAGATGACAATTCCAAAATAAGGGAAGACACCCTAGAGAAGATTGGTTCTTATATTTATAATAAAGATAGAGAAATATTGGAACAATTGTATAGAAGATAATTTAGGAAAAAACAAAGGGTTAACACCTTGATGAGTAAGGAAAAGGATAATATAGAGAGATTAAAAATTGATACACTGTAAAAGTTAGAAGAGATTGTAAAAGAAGTAAGTGTGTCTCTAAATAGTGAAGTGAAATGCAATATGACACTTCTGCCCTAAAAGTGAATGAGCCTAGAAATGCACAAAATGAGCATGTACCTAAAGGAGAAAATGTATAAAATGTGGCCATAGATAATGCTCCTCTAGTGGTGAAGGATGTAGGAGAAGAAAAGGATGATGAAATGCAGAAGGAGGATGTTCAAACATAGAAAAATTCACCTCCTCTAGACATAAAGAAAGATACAAAGCAAGAAGAAGAGGTTACACAAGACAACCAAACAAATTTAGAGGCACAAAGTAGTAAAGAACAACCTCCTCTGAAATATAATGAGAAAACTACTGAAGAAAATAAGACTAGGGAAGAGTCTGGAAGTGCAAACAAGAAGGATGTGAAGAAAGAAGAAGAAAGCACAAAGGTTGTTGGTGAATCCTCTAGTGATTCACTCAAGGGTCTATTGGACATGCAGTTGCAGTTTGAACCTATTGTATCTGCACAATTGCTACAACTTTTTATTCAATAAGGTCAAGTGGACATGCGAAAAATCTCTCCCTTGCTTTCACAAGGAAGGAAATACTATCCACTCATGAAAAGATCATAGAATTGATCAAATAAGTAGTCAAAGTGTTGCAAGAAGGTTTCCTCGAAGCTAAAATTGATGAGTCTTTATCTGGTATGGAGAATCTAAAGTTACTGGAAGACTCTTTCAAAGACTATTTTATTTGTTTAGAAGAGAGGCTTCGAAAGGAGATAAAAAATGAGGTCAATGATAGAATATTGAATAATATATCAGACAAGTGTAGTCTTGCACATGGAAAATTATAAGAAAATTTGAGACATGTGTAGAAGCACTTGGATGAAGCATGCATTTTGTTTCAATTCTTTTTGAAATGGGTGAATTCAATGAATAACATCAAGGATCACATGGAATCAATTTTTTTATAGATTGTTTAGGCCTCTAGAGTTCATGATCCGATGAATGCCATAGATGGTGTTACAAGGACTGGAATAAAAAAATTGCATGGACAGTTTTTCCAATTGCAAGAATAGAAAGAAAAGATAATCATATAGTACTGTAAACTAAGGGACTTGGTAAGTGCAAAGCCTACCTCCTTAGTTAGTGTTGTAGACACCAAAAATTGGTCTAGGCCTGCGAGTACCACTTTCGACATAATTTTCTAATGTCCATGGTCATGATTAAATAATGTTTATTATTTAATTACATTTCTAACACATCTTTCCTCTATTAATTAAATACCCCTTTTTAATTAATTCATTAGTTCATTATGACCTTTATTAACCTTTGATTAATTAAATAAATCATGTTTATTTAATTATGTCGCTAACTATGTAATTTTCTTTCTTAATTAAATAATTTACCCATTGTCATATTTCAACTATAATTAAATATTTATTATTTAATTATTCAAATTTAACATTTTCAACTATAATTAAATATTTATTATTTAATTATTCAAATTTAACATTTTAAACAATAATTAAATATTTTTTATTTAATTATTTAAATTTAACATTTTCAACAGTCAATTAAATAAATTATCTTTATTTATTTAATTAAATCTTTCATTTTCGAATGTTGAATTAAATTAACATTCAATTCATAATTAATTATTTATGTCACATTATTTTGTCAACCAGTTGACTAATTATTCACTCAACATCTGACTCGAGATCTATTTTAATCCGCAAGTTATCTTCAGATTCGATATTTGATCATCTTTGCGAGGAGACTCTTTGTCACAATTAGTTAGTTAACTAGTTCTAACTCATATGCATGAATGTGTTTATTAATTAAATATATTTATTTAATTAATTAATTCATGTATGCATTCGAACTCTTTATTCTTCGAGTTCTAACTTTGTCTTTTTCATCCAAAGTCTATTTCTTCTATTTTTGAAGACTCTCAAGTGAAGATTAAGATCCATAACTCTTGTTCTTTCTATTTTCGAACAGTCTTGACACTAGATTAAGTTATCATTTTGATTTAATCTTTATCCTATAGAATTTCCTAACTCACGTTCTATCTGACACAGAACTCACATCGCATGACATTCATCAATATCGATCGTTGATCTCTCTTTCGAATATGAGATGATCATTCGAAAACCCAAAATCTATAAAAAGGCCTGTCATCATCATTATTCCTCCTCCCAAAATCACTACTTTTGAGAAGAGACAACGAATCTTCGATATTTTGCTTAGACACTCGATGAAGTTATGCTTGCATCAAACACATAAATCTGAGGGCAAGAATGATGATACAACAAAATGGAGAAGGACAATCGAGATAATTCGAGGAAGTAAATGCATATTCGATGAGATCTTTTCAATTAATTTGTTTAGTTTAATCATGTTTACTTTATTCGTTCTTTGTTGTTTTATTTAGATTATTTTTTAGATTAGAATTGATCATTGTAATCTGTGCAGCTTTAGCATTAACCCAAAAAAATCTGAGTTACAAGTGTTGTAGCACATGCAAATAATTTAGCACAGAAGAATTGGTACCTAGTTCACTAGATGAAGGAGAAGACCTCCTCATGCAGTTTGAGAGCTAGAGAAACATGCTTATCTTTTCCAAGAACGATTGGGATGTTGGAAAGAAGGATAGGGAGACACACCTTAAAAAGCTAAAGGTGTCTTACAAGAGTATTCTACTCTCCTCTAGTTGATTATGGACATTTTTGTTTTCTCTATGCATTTTTATATTCCTTTGTACATATGCAGAAGTAGTAGGCAATAAGGAAATACATTTTTGATAAATTTTGATGGATAACTTTGTAAGGGGGAGCTATTCTCATGAATATACATATATACCTACAAAGAGGGATAATATTTGAATTAGTTTACTAGGTTTGACATTGAGAGCCTTTTTCCCTTGATGTCAAAGGGGGAGAATAGTTTGGAGAATAGTTTAGGCATGTTTCCATCAATGAGAAAGGGGGATATTTTTGGAAGATTGGTAGATGTATGGTAGATGATCTTACTATGGTGTTGTCATTGATGTCAACATTGTTTTAGTATCAAAATTGATGTATTGCGGTATCCAATGACCATGATTGAATGCAGTGATGGCAACCCATTGCATAGTTGTAGTTTTGTTGGTTTTATGTAGACCAAATGTATTTCAAAAATATCTATTCCCCAAAGAATAGTTCCAATGTATAGTGAACTAGTTTTGAGGCTTGTATTTCTCCGCTATGAAGAATTTGGTTATGTAGTTCTAAGGTAATTTTGGTACTTTTTGGAGGATTCTAAATACAAGGTTCACATCTTGAATCTCTCTACAGTTGAAGTTGGAGTTGATAGAGTATTGCTCTGGATATGGTAGAATTACTATGGCAGTGTACCTTTTTGGAATCCTCTGCATTCCACCGCTGATGATTTTTTTTCTATGTGGTTTTGAGGGAGTTTTTATAGGTGTCTTAAGTCTGTTTGTTCCAATTGGAAAGTGCTTTGGAGGTTTGCATGTAAAAATATGGATGAACAGTGGGTTCATCACTTTGTTGCTTCACCAATGGTGCTGACCTAAAAGGTTTAAGGTCATGTAGAATTAAATGATGTATGGATCAGACTTATGGGAATAATTATAGGTCCCTATGATGAAGATAAAAGAGGATTCACAACTCAACATTCCATTTAATTCACAACTTTCATAAAATTATTCATCTCAAACAATGATTAAGTGCATTCTAGATCACAATAGAAACATAGCCATGGTAGCCCACAATTTAATGCAATGAACAGTCATTAATAACTTCTACACAACAAATACTTAATCCAATCCCTTCAGTGAGATTTCAAATCACATAATTAAAGACCTTCCTTCCAATTTTTATGAAGATCCAATGGTCGAAACTAAAGTTATTACATTTTCCCCAAAACTACAAACCCTAGACAGGGTTCAAACCTGCCCTCACTAAAATGATCATAACTTATTCAAATCTTAATGAAATTTGATGAGACTTGAAGAAAATTAAAGTAGATTCATATAGGAACAACATAAACTTGGTTTCAGACCCAAAATATATACT
This sequence comes from Sequoiadendron giganteum, assembly GCA_007115665.2. Classification (NCBI taxonomy): domain Eukaryota; kingdom Viridiplantae; phylum Streptophyta; class Pinopsida; order Cupressales; family Cupressaceae; genus Sequoiadendron; species Sequoiadendron giganteum. The sequence continues at coordinate 237,518,665 of CM021108.1, read as the reverse complement.
TTAAAATCCGTACCATCACATTCTTTCAGACTGTAAATTCTGCACAATATTGTTAAAATAGGCAGTCTCACAAAAATAATCATATCTTCCATAAAACTCAGTAAAATTCAATGAGACAAAAATAATTAGAAACTAGAAATAGAGATCTTTCCGTCAATATATGATACTCCATTATTTGAGTGCACACCAAACTTGAGGTTGTCATTCTTCAAACTTCAAAAGTAATGTCTCCAACCTCTCCAACCTCTCCAATTCGAGTTTTGGAGGATGTACTTATACATTTACAACCAAAAACAACTATTTTCAACTACCTTTTAGTTAGTTTGTTGACAAAAAACTTTAATGACACTTTTGACAAGTTGCTTGACAACTTTCTTGAGCAACTCTTACAATTTTTACAATATATAACAACTTTAAACATTATTTGACAAATGACTTCAAATATTACTTCCTAAGACTCAAACACCTATAAAATGGCTTGATAAACCTTATTATAAGACCCAATACATAAAATAGACCAACTATTTACAAATGGCCTCATGGAGGCTTGAAAGCAACTTGGTGCTCCTGCACCACCCTACCAACCTATTTTTATTATGTATATATTTTGGGTTTTGTGTGTTTTTTTTAAGCTGATAGGTTGTTGGATTACACGATACATCTAATTAGGTTGAACTAATTGATGTTGTAGGTATTTACAAACATAATACATATAAACATAAGTTCATTTTGGTGTTGAAGTGTGTGAGTTGTGATAAGAGTGAATACGATGCAAAAGTGATAGAGTGTGATGTGAATGTAATGTGATAGAGTAGAGTATAATAGTAGTGAAGCATGAAGTGTGCTAAGTCAATTTTTGGAGCCAAATTGGAACTACCTTCAACATATTATAGATGTATTGTATCAACTCATATCTCTGGCAGTGAGCCATTTCTTCTATTCTTTGGACAGTGAGTCCACCTAGTAGTGAGACATTCTATAATATCTTATGACTGGTTATAATATATTATGAGCTAATCCTCATCATGGATTTCCCCTTTTAGGGTTTTCCACATTAAATCTCATGTTATTGCATTCTTTGATGTCATGCATTCTTTCTATGTTCCTTTATATTACTACAATTTTAATGTGAGGCATTGAATGGATATATTTAAGTTGATGAAGTTAATGAATTTATGAGAATACTGATTCAACCCTCCCTCTCAATATTTCAGGTGTTCAACATAGGCATCTATAAAAACCACATTTTAAGTCACTTTTTTAGGACCATACCACACATGTGTATGGACACCATAACTTGACCTAAATAAAAGTATTTTTCTAATTACTTTTGGAGAAATATATGTCATGAATTGAATATTGATGAGGATAACTTTTTTTGTTAATTTTTTATTGGTCCTAATTGCTATTTTTGAAAACCAACATGTACATACACCATAATTTGACCTAAACTAATCATTTAAAAAAAAAAACAGTGTAGAGAATCATTTGTATAATGATTTCATATAAGTTTTTAATAGAAAAAAAGAAAGATTAAAAGTTATTAAAAAACTAAAAAAGCCTAACATTTCAAGTTTATGGACCAATTTGATTAGAAATTAATTAAAAAATAGAAAACATAGTCAGATTATCTAAAAAAAAAATATTTAGAAACTAGACATCATGATCTATAATGGGTTTAATTTCATAAACCAATTTTGAAAAAAAAACCATTAGTTATATTGCCAAAGTCAGATATTTCTCTTGACATTGCCTTAGTTATTTAAATGCAAGTCAAAGGCTAAGGTTTGGGTTACCAAACCTTTCTTGTGCCTAAAAAAAATTAAAAAAGTAGGTTTAGATTTCAATTTTTTAGAACAGGTACCTTCTTTAAAACAATTACCCATTCTAAAATAGAATGGGTACCTATTTTAAAATAGAATAGGTACCCATTTTAAAGTGAGTACCTATTATAATTTTTAGAATGTGTACCTATTTTAAAATGGGTAATTTTTTTATACCTATTAGGAATAAGATCTCAATCTAAGGCTCAAGATCTTTCTCCTAAATGGGTACTCGCTCCTATCAACATTTTTTTGGCCAAAACGTCCCCTCTTCATGGACCCAACTTCTTGTACTTACCTAAAAACCATTCATTTTCCAATTTCACCATTAAAAATGCTTGAAAATTTAAATTCCAAATCTCGAATTTCTAAAAATACCCTTTGGTTCTAATTCAAAAATAAATAGGGAGACTTCTTTGGACCCATATTAAATTCATCATAAAATGCATAATTTTGATTTTTTAAATTTTATTTCACATTAGAAAATCATAAAATTCCCAAAACCTCCATGAAGAAAAGCTTAAAAAAATAAATTCTAAAATTCTAAACATACCCTTTTGCTCCAAATGTACCCAACAACACACTTTTAAGGTAAATTCACATTACACCCAAAAAAGTTAATTTTCGCATTTTCATTAATTAAAAAAAAATGACATAACCATGCCTCTTTTGGACATTTCTAAAAAAAAAATTTAAAATTTAAATCTACTGTACATTGTTCATTAGTCAATGAGGGAAGTCCTATGTAGCCTAAGGGTGAGCATGGAGTCCAAATTGAAAATCATAAATAAAGAAAGGATAAAATAAATAATTACCCCATACTTTGACACACACCAAAATAATGAAAACTCACAAATTTTCTAATCGGAGGAGAAGAATTCAACACATATCTGATCACAATCCCATTCCTATTTTAATGCTTTGAATCTCATACAATTCCACCCACAAATGCACTCCTAATTCCAAAATCTATTTTTTTGTTCATGCAAAAGGGGTTTTGGAGAGAAAAATCCATTTCTTTAAAAATAACGAATTTCTAAAATGACCTTTCTTTTCTCTTTTATTCTATTTTCCTTTTTCATATTTTATATTTTCTTTATTTCTTTAAAATTGCTAAATATAAAAAATAAATCATATTCAATCTTTCAAAATCACGTAAATCCATACAATTAAATTGAGCATAAATACACATTACCACCCTAGGGTTTTTTAGAAATTAATTAACTTAACTATATTTTCATTTTCTTGTATTTTTTCCAAAATTCATAAAATATTTCAATAATCACTGAGAAAATCATTTAATTCCTAATATTTCATTTACAATAAAAAAATTAATTTAAACTATCTTTTGAATATTTACCTTAATTTGATTCCTATATTAAAATATGATTAAATCATGCAAAAACTTATTAAATGATTTGTGGAAAAGCATGAAATCAAGAAACTATTTAAATCAAGCATGCACCAGAATTTCACAACACAGAAGGATTCTAAATTTGTTGATGTTATGACAGCTTCGGTCTGCACTTCCCAAGAAGAAAAGATAAATTAAATGTATAACCTCTAGGCTATTTAATTTATATCAAACATTTTATTTGCTAAAGGGCCGACCCTTATAAGTTCACCTATTCTTGTCTTAACCTTGAGCCGACTTTAAGACATGTTAATTGTTTATTATTTATTATGTAAAGGCCGACCTAAATGAAGAGGCGCCTATGTTGTATATATACAGGGTCTTTTTGGTATTGTAAGTAATTCGAATACAAGCAAGTTCGCACCTATTATTGGCAGAGCAGAAATTCACATATTCTCATCAAGAGCAAGATTCGCACCTTAGAGCAGCAGTCAGATTTCAAGGAAAATACAATCACTTGTATCTTGTGTAGAAGGGTGAATATATTAGCCATTGTTGGGCTATGTTGTAAGCAGATTTCTGCTCTTGTGTTACCTTATATAAGAGAATCATTTGCTGGGTTTTTCTCCCTCAAGAGGAGGGTTTTCCCAAGGTATCTTTGTGTGTTCATTGTCTTATGTGTTGCAATTCTTTTAAGTACTTTATTGATTAATCTGATCTAAGAAACACTAACATGGTATCAGAGCGGGTGTGAAAAAGATCGTGATCAGATTTAGTTTGCAACACTCACTTTATTCTTTTTCAGTCTATCTTCTAAAATTCTCAAGATGGTGAATGGTCTGAAAATCGAGGATAGACTCGAAGAAATTTTGAACTACACATCATGGAGGTTTAGGATCATGTTCACATTGGAAGAGAATGATTTGGCTGAGTTTGTGAAAACAGAAGTTGCAGTGGAGGAAGAAAGATACTAGGGCAAAGAAAGTGTTGGTTGATTCTGTCTAAGATCATATTGTTCCGATTATCTTCAAGTTGGATACTATGAGGGAGATGTTCAAAACATTGGAAGAGATGTACGAAATAAACAACACCAGTCATGCTCTAACCTTGAAGCAACAACTACTTCACATTAAGATGGCGGAAGAAGAGTTTGTCATCACCTACTTCATGAAGATTTCCGAATTGAGAGATCAACTCTCTACCATTGGTCATATTGTTGATGACAAGGATTTGACCATGATTGCTCTCAATGGTCTTCCACTTTCATGGGAGTCGTTTATTCAAGGAATCAGTGCAAGATCTAAACTTCCCAAGTTTGATCGATTGAGGATTGACTGCATTCAAGAGGAGTTGAGACTAACTGGAAGGGGCATTGGTCAAAGTTCAAAGAATGAAGATTTACATGTTCTCGCCTCTCATTCATCGAAGAAAGGAAAAGTTTGGAAGAAAGGATTCTTTAAAAGGAATCGAGATAATGGGTCAGATGATGCTCCTGCATTCAAGAAGAAGTGGGACCTCTCTCATGTTCAATGCTTTAAATGTGACAAATTTGGTCACTATGCGAGGGATTGTCCTACCTGGCCTAATCAACATGCTTCATTTGTGGATGTGATTGAGATCTCTCCCCAAAATGATTCTAGTGAATTTCTACTCTAGTCATGGGCCTATGTTCAAGCTGTGAAGGTTGTGTACTAAGCACAAGAGCAACATATCATATGGTGTCCACCCTTTAGAATATTTAAGAGATAAGTACTCTTTGTTTTTTGATTGTATTTACTATTCTAGGCTAAAATTCAAATTTGTTGAGTTATGCATTTCTGACATTATTTACTTAGGATTATGTTTGACCAGTAAATAGTGATCACTATAAGTAGGATCATGTTAATTGTCTTTTGGTTTTGCTGAGATTAGCTCTTCTGAGAAATTGAAAGAAAGACATGTCATGATTGATGAATTAATTATCTATTACTCAGGAGATTTTTGAAATCCATGAGATAAGTATTGCATGGTTGAATAATGTTCATGAATTGTTTTGTAGTTATTAATTCATGCTCTAACATTGAGATAACCTGAGCATCAAGCAATCTGCATTTGGAAAGATTGGTTATCGAAGTCATATCGAATGAAGAAATGATCAAGCTTGGAGTCATAGCTTGCAATCATTAGATTATATTGATGGTTGGAGATATCTCTTGAAGTCAATGTACCTTTCAGGTCGTCATTGTGTTCAAACTATAAAGGGTACGGATTGATCTGAGCTCAAGTACAACGTATCTCACTCTGTCCAGCATTTGGACCTATCAGAATAGTTAAAAAGATAAGTATTCATTGGTTACTGAGTTATATCATTTATTTATTCTTTGGATCTTGTAATTAAGAGAGATAGTAGATTCTCTTGAATTATGTTGTGTTCACTAGCATAAGATCTTTGGAAAAATTTCATTCATGATACTAATCTTGATATTTCTTTGGATAATTATGGACTGTTAGTAATCTCTATCTAAAATGCTTCCTGGACAGGTTTAGGGGGGAAGAAGATGATAAGAGATTACTTAGTGATGAAAAGGTTGAGGCATCTTATGAAGAAGTCATGTCAACCAAAGAAATGATCAAGAGGGAGTAAACACTAGAGGGACTGAGTTGATGGCTAGAGGGAGTACATCTCCCGAAGTCTTCTTTGCAATCTCTAAAGCCAAGATTGAGAGGGAGTCTTAGTATCAGTGTTCCTTTGTTTAAATGAGTTCTTCTTTGAGAGAAGTTCGAGGTGAAATCCCTTGATAATGCAATTCTCTGTTGAGAGAGAAGTTCGAGGTGAAATCCCTTGATAATGCAATTCTCTGTTGAGAGAGAGTTGAGGTGCAAGCCCTTGATAATGCAATTCTCTATTGAGAGAGAGTTGAGGTGCAAGCCCTTGAAAATGCAATTCTCTATTGAGAGAGAGTTGAGGTGTAAGCCCTTGATAATGCAATTCTCTGATGAGAGAGAGTTGAGGTGTAAGCCCTTGATACTAAAATTCTCTATTGAGAGAGATTTGAGGTGAAAGCCCTTGTTTCCACCCTCTGGGAGAAGCTATGGTGGATGTCATGTGTGTGACTCCATGATAGCATCATGTGAGGGAATCCGTGATGATTTTATTTACCATCTATGGAAGTAGCCATAATGGTTAATATCACGTTGAGGTGATATTCTATTTTGTTTTCATTCTAATATGATGTGTCTTGTGCAGATGGAAGTTCATCCCTAGCTGAGAGGGAGTGTTGATGTTATGACAGCTTCGGTCTGCACTTCCCAAGAAGAAAAGATAAATTAAATGTATAGCCTCTTGGCTATTTAATTTATATTAAACATTTTATTTGCTAAAGGGCCGACCCTTATAAGTTCGCCTATTCTTGTCTTAACCTTGAGCCGACTTTAAGACATGTTAATTGTTTATTATTTATTATGTAAAGGCCGACCTAAATGAAGAGGCGCCTATGTTGTATATATACAAGGTCTTTTTGGTATTGTAAGTAATTCGAATACAAGCAAGTTCACACCTATTATTGGCAAAGCAGAAATTCGCATATTCTCATCAAGAGCAGGATTCGCACCTTAGAGCAGCAGTCAAATTTCAAGGAAAATACAGTCACTTGTATCTTGTGTAGAAGGGCGAATATATTAGCCATTGTTTGGCTATGTTGTAAGCAGATTTCTGCTCTTGTGTTACCTTATATAAGAGAATCATTTGCTGGGTTTTTCTCCCTCAAGAGGAGGGTTTTCACAGGGTATCTTTGTGTGTTCATTGTCTTATGTGTTGCAATTCTTTTAAGTACTTTATTGATTAATCTGATCTAAGAAACACTAACAAAATTAACTCTTAACTTAGATCTAGTTTCACATAAGTTCAAATATGATACATACCATACTCGATTTGAGTAGGATCAAAAAATGGATAGGGAGGCCTAATGTGACATCTCCATATTAACCACTATTAGGGAGTAACTTAGACCTGTATAGACAAGTCGAGTAATAACCTTGTACCTATAACCATTCAATGAATGTCAAGGGTACCCACTCAATATATATCCAAAGCACACCACAATCATGATATCATCCCAACGAAGTCCAATAGCATAATCATAAAATATCATTTCTTTTGAACATCAATAATCAAGATTACATTTAATCACAATATAAATAATGTATATCACTGAACTGAAACATAATGATAATCCAAACATGTAAATATAAAAAATACCAACAAAAGACATGTTATGAAACCTCATCTCAAACATGTGTTGGTTCATACACATATTTCAGAGCCATAAAACAATCACTAAAGAAATCATGAGGAAATGGTGAAGTCGAAACACTAGTGTCACATTAACAAGATGTAAATGGGAAGGGCACTAAAATATACATTTGATCCCCATCTATTTATCCAATACCCTTTTAACCTATGATTGTATTATACTATGGTTTAATAATCCCTGAGTTATGGTCTTTTATGGTTTTAAATTAACTAGATATCATAGATTGTAGATTATTAAAGTATCTTCTCTTAAATTGAAGGTGACCTCATATTACTCTATGGTACCATAGGATTTAATTTAGAAAGTCTCCCCACACATTTTTTGCATAGTTAGCTATCGTTGCACCAAAAGATTGACCTATTAATGCTTGATACAGCCGTTGGATTTATACAAGATCAAGATCCACATAAGGTGGTTAAACCATGTCATGGAGCCCAAGCGCCACATTAGACTACACCTACCATAGGAAGAGGATACCAAGGGTCACACCTTGCAACAATCCCCCCAGCACAAGCGCGGGGTTCGAACCTATGACCTCATCTCTGATACCAATTGTTGCATAGGTAGCTGTCGTTACACCAAAAGATCGACCTGTTAATGCTTGATACAGCCACTAGATTTATACAAGATCAAGATCCACAAGAGGTGGTTAAACCATGTCACAAAGCCCAAGCACCGCACTAGAATATGCCTACCACAAGAAGAGGAGACCAAGGGTCACACCTTGCAACAACATCACTAATGATTTGATGGAATTATTTCTACAAAGTGGTATGTGTCATATGTTAGCTAAAGTTATCTTTTTGAATCTTGAGCACCTTATTTCATGCTTTCGATCTTGAATAATTTGATAAAAGTGGGTTTTACTAATCTATTGTATCATTTTTATATTTAATAGAATGTTTGTAAATGGAATTTAATGCAATTCATATTAGGGAGCTAGTCTTTGTGAAAATAAAGTAAAATCCACTATGTTTCAACCCTATTGGTTGAAAGGAGGATAAAACTATGTATTGTAAGGAATAAATTACATGTGTAATTGGAGAGATTGAATAGGGTAAGTTTTATAATTATTATGACCTTTAGGTGTTAAATAAGAAATATATGTAATAGGTGATCCCATAATGCTAGTTTACAATTTCTGGGAGATTATGATTTTTGTTGAAATCACATATTTTTAGAAAATATATTGATTTAAGCCTTAAAAAGTTTCATTTGAAGGATTCCAATTGAATAGGGTTTGATCAAACCACCTTAGATCAAACCTCCTTGGATAGAACCCCACTAGTTTTAAACCATACCTATAACGGAGTCTCCTTTACACTTATCAAAATGATGATAAAAAACCACTTTTGATTTACCTTTTGGGGGATCAAATGAATTCATTTATTTTTTATTTTTTTTAAGTATGTATTCCTTATTATAAGATTCCCAAAAAGTATAATTTTAAATAAATTTAATTTAATTTTATTATTTTATTTTTTTTGTATTTCTTGTGAATGTAGGTTTTTCACTGAAAATCAAGCTCTTTATTCTACACATGTGGAAAAATAGCAGATTATCAAAAAAAAAATTGAAAAATATTAGTGCACTAGATATTAAAATCCTTGATCCAAAAAAAATGAAAAAAAATAATTTTGATAGATATAAAAAAGTTATGTTGTATACAGTCTGCCTATGTCTGAATTGTAATTGGTTTGACTTTGAAACTTGATAAAGGGAAAAATATTCAATAAAACACTATGAAATAAATTAAATTGCTATATATTGTAGTTAAAAATCTAAATTCAAAAAAAATAGAATTTTATCCTTCATGGAAAAAAAGTTATGTTGTATACGGTGAGAATCACTCCTTTAAAATGGTGTTTACTGAAAAAAAACTAGTTTTCGAAGGATATGGAAAAAGAAATGCAATTTGATTCCAAAAAAATTGAAAAAAATATATTTAAAATCTATAGATAAAATTTCACAAATCACTAGTTTGCATCATCTTTAAATTCCTCATGGTTTAGCCGCTATAGGTGCCTGAAATTGAAGATTTAGTTAGAAAAAATCAGTTTAGTGTCCAGTTTGGCCAAAAATTGTAAACCAGTATTATGGGATCACCCATACTAACTTGAGGAAATTTTTTCACACTATTATTAAACAAACTTATTAAGTTCACATAAATCATGTCATATAGTTTGACTCCTACAATTAGATCTTATATTTTTTCTTGATAAAATAGACAATGTCTCCATAGAAATATACAAGAAGATACATGTGCACCTTAAACTATAAGTATGCCTCCTTGAAATGCATCTTGATTCAAATCAATAGGTTGTTTTTAGTATCACACAACTTGATATCTAGATAAAAAATCCATCATCTTTTTAAAAAATGAATAATCAATTCAAGCTTCAATTAATCTCCAATAGTTTAAAATCATTTAGATCTTCTCCATCAATAAACATTTAAATATTTATTTTTTTAGGAAAGTTGAAAACTATCACTAACTCCTCAAAAAATTAACCATTCATAAGTTAAATCTATAACTTATTTTTCTGAGATTCACTACTAAAAACCAAGAGAAGAGTAAAATGGTAGCTTGGAAAAAGAGCCAAATTCATCAATAAGGAAAGGATATCATGAAGCTAGTTGAAAGGAGGGGGAACCTCATCTTCTTATTTAATCTTTGAAAAACCTAAGATGGTGGTTGTTGAGGTTTCTCATAGGAAAATTAGAGAGAACTGATAAATAAAAATTAGATCTTGATTAACTATTCCCTATATGGTAGACATGACTAAATCTTAAGACCTCATTTCAATTAGATATGACCTTTTGGAATGTTCACTAAGAATTACCTCTCTAAATATTTATTATTTATAAATGAATAGGTTATATGATTGAGCATAACCCATATATGGGAAATCCTTTTAATACTAGTTCAACTATAACCTTTCTTGTGTAGATAGGTAGGAGAAAAACAATTTCTAAAATAATAGGAATCTTTTTTTTTTGAATGATATAAGAATACTATGTGATGCGGGATAATCCTAGGAAAGTGCACAATCTTGCGTCAACCAAAAAGATGGTATTCATTTTTGTTTAAGTTTTGGTTGTTCTTCTCTTTTGCAAGAAATTTTGGTGCAAATTTTGAAGTGGCAAAGAAATTCAATGAGAAAGTATTGAGTTATATTTGGGTCTTTTGTATGTGTTGACATTGGTAATTTTCTTCAGGTGCCATTAACGTTGAGTACGATTTCATGGACCATGTGGAGTTGAAAGCTAATTTTAATTGAATAGTGTATTCCTCCAAATGTGCACCTTCCTATTGAGTGTGATTGGTGAGATTAAGAAATGTCTATGTAACCAAAAAAAATCATTGATGCATTAGTTTTATTCAATATTTTCCTTATAATTTAAAAGTCAAAGAGGTGATGCCCTATGTGTTACAAGATATGACAATTTGCATTGCATAATTCAAAAAGCATTGGAAAATTTAAAAGAAGACAAATTCTAAATGGGAAGATAAGAGGTCTTGGTTGGAAATAGAGGAACATCATTTAATTAAATGTATATTGTAATATAGAGATAAAAAGGTCAAGAAAAATGGTAGATTTAAAATAGGGAACAAGGAATATGAAGGGGAAATAATTGAGATGTATATTGCAATTTGGTATGGGTTCAAGACTTTAAATGGGAAGATTTAATGCCACAGAGAAATGGGAGGATGTGAGAGCATATGGAACAACATGAGTAAAGTATAGATCATGCATCAAAGGAAGGAGAATGGAATTTTAAATAAAAATGAAATGCATATATATAATAGAAGGGAGTTGATTGGAAGAGAAGGTGGGCAATCAGCATAAAGTGAATGACCATGCCTTATGTGAGCTACATAGAAAAAAGGAAAGGTAGCATTGAAGGAAATATAGGGGGTTGTGATAAAACAAAGGTTGCTTATGATTAAAATGGGGTAAGAAAACTAAAAACACAACACTTGTAGGATAGCGTAGCTTGGAATAGGAGCTAAGGTATGAGGAAGGAGGGAACATAGGTGTTGATAGAAGGCAACACATATATTTAAAAGAGGGGCTATTTTAGATGAAGGTATGGATACACAAGATTTGGCATGGAAGTGATAGAGGAGCAACACCATAATGAATGGCATCTTAAGAATTAAAAATGTAGAGATTGTAAAGAATAGACAACAACACGACTGGTTTGGGGGTAAAGACCCAATCAAAAGGTATTAAGACAAAAAAATAATGTAATGGTAGAGACAATAAAAGGAAAACATCATTAAAAATAAAGAAAGTCAACCAAGAGAAGAAGGTAGTGTTGAGGTAAAGGAAAAACCTCAAATTTCTCAACAGAGAGTGTAGATTTGAAGGATAGAGACAACAAGAAAGAGAAGGTGTAGATTTGTGAAAGATAGGATAGCATATCATAATTACATGAGAGGCCATTAAATTACAAGGAGAGTATTTTTGTAATGGAGATGTAATTTTAGTTTTATTTGAATAAAAATTATATTTGTGCAAGTTAATTATTTGAATGGAGTGGATATTCTTATCTCTAATTTGTGTATTTGTGTGAGTGTTGGAAAGTGGAGGAACTTCTTCTACATTAATTTTTATCATATCTCGTGATCTTGAGCATGTGGACAGACCATCGAACATGAGGCAGCTCATACTAGGATCAACATGTAGAAGAGAGTGAGAAGGTGGTAGAGAAGAAGCTTGTGATAGTTGTTGTAGGTAAGAGGAGTCCTAACAAATGAAGAGATTAAAGACATATAAGAGTTTGTTTTTCAGATTGATTGTGGTGACAGATTGCATGATGTGAGATTTCAACAAGAAAGATGGGATGGGTCATGAGGAGACTTGTGCGGATATGATTTTGGGAGTAGTATTGGGAGATATTGGAGGATGGAAATTTTGAAAAGATCAGATAGATGATCCATGAGTAAGTGGGAAAGGTCCAAGTGAAAATAGAGAAGTTGGAGAAGAATATTGGTAAAGGTGAGAGGAAAGTGGTAAAGAGGAGTGAGTAGAAGAACACAGATAGCAACCAAAGAAAGAAAGGGGAAGATGTGAGAGTAGACTCTATTGAAGAAGTTACAACAAGGACATGCCATTCAGAAGGCATAGAGAAAGAATAAAGAGCTAGGAAAGAGGTTGCAACATATGGTGAAGATGATGTTTTTTTCATAAAAATGTTGGCAATTGAGGAGGAATGGATTTTAAAGCTTGTTGTTGTGGTGAAGAGAGAATAGTAAGTTGCAACTGATGAGGATGTGGATGTTATGGGTAAGGTAAAATTTCTTTCTAATAATGATATTTTATTTTC